>OX456525.1:37812706-38182706 GCA_949748255.1 Eustalomyia histrio | reverse complement strand
TGTTAAAAAAATTATAAATGCACTCAAAAAAAAGACATGAACTAATATGTAATCAGAAATTTCCTTCAAAATATGTAGTTTATAAATTGCCCCCAATTTAAGTAAAATTTTATTAAAACTTGGAAAAATTTTCTTAAAAAGAATAAAAATTCCTAAGTTTGAGGAAAAACGAAATAGTTTATATACTCAGAAATAGTTCATGTAATATTTCTTGATTTTAGGAAAAAAACAAGTCAATTAAATAAAAACTTATTAATTTTAAGAAAAAACATCTTAGTTTTAAGAAAATTGCATACTCAAATGTATGTTAATAAAATTAAGTTTAGTTAAAAAAAAATTAGGACATAATTAACTCCCATTTAGTTCAAAAAATTTGTCTAACTAAAATCGAAAAAGTACTTGAACTTAATGTGTGTTCATTTTTTGTTTGGAGTAGTAAAATTAACTAAATTTTAGAAAGCCATTTCCAAATTCAGTTTTTAAGTATACCACTTTCTAATTTTGAAGAATTGTATTCCAAAACTTAGTTCAGACAATTAAAAACCAAAGGTAATAAATTTTTTCCTATGTAATAATAAAAATTTACTTGATTTTAGAAACTGATGAACTATTTCTAAGGAAAACTTTCATGCAACTTAGTTCAGATAAATTTTAAAAATTTGAATAAAATATTCTTTTTTTCAAGTAAAAGTTTTCTAATTTTTAAAAAATAATAAAATTTGGTATAGGATTTTTTTGTTGGAAAACGTTTAAACTATTTTTAATATTCTATTCCAAAAAAAACAATCAATTAAAAACAAACCAGTTAGTTTTCCTAATTTTCAAGAAAAAATATTATTTCAATAAAAGAAATTAAAGTAACCATTTAAAAAAACTATCGTGCATGGTTGTAATTTTTGGTTCGTAGTCGTGCGTGAGTCAAAAATCTTTCATGTGCCTGCCCATCTCTAATCTTAACAGTCTTAAATATTGAACTTAAAGTAGCTTAAAATGTATTTTAAAATTTTGTTAGCAAAGGGTAAAAAATTTCGAACTTCCGCTTTTATGTAATAAATTTGTTTGTTGACTACAATACAAAATATAGCAGGCACATTTTATACATTACGGCATAAGGGTTTTCGATTTTGAACGATTTTTTTCACTTAATAATAAAAAAGTTTAAATTTGTATACAAGGTGGCGCAAAAGTAATCCTCCTATCAGAAAATGCTATAAATTTTGCGGTTGGCCCCTAATGTCAGTTCTGTTTTGACATTTGTGTAGTAAACACATGCGAAATACACGTTAATAAACAATGTTGCGCTACACTAATCCAGAACGCGGAATATTGGTGACTATTTATGTGAGCAATAATGAAGATGATTTTTCATCAAAAATAATCATGAGTGATGAGGCCCATTTCCATCTTAGCGGGTACGTAACGAGTTCTTTTTGCCGCAACTTGATGAATTGGGATTGGAAAACATGTGGTTCCAACAGGACGGTGCAACGTCACACTCTGCACGTGCCACGACCGATATGCTGAAGGATGCATTTCCCGGGCGCCTAATCTCCCGTTTTGGCGATTTGCACTGGCCAGCAAGATCGCCTGATTTGAACGCTCCAGACTTCTTTTTGTGGGGGCTTTTTGAAGTCGCTGGTTTATGTCAACAAGCCTCAGACTCTTGCAGCTCTTAAAGACAATATCCGTCAAGAATGTGAGGACCTATCGCCGGAAGTTTTGGCCAAAGTGATGGAAAATGCCATAAAAAGGGCTCAAATGACCATCAACTGTGGCGGCGGTCATTTACATGACATCATATTCTCGACTTGATGTAAAAAAAATTAAAAGACCAAATAAAAATAATCCACAAGAAGAATCAAAGTTTTTCGTTTTTTTTTTAATTACAGCCAAAAAACATCGGAAGGTTATTTTTGCGCCACCCTGTATGTCAAATAAAGTTTAAGCCCATAAAATAAACTTATGACTTTTCCCTTTTTCAATAATAACAAGAAATGTAACTGTGATATTTTGTATTTTTGCAACAATTTCCTTAAATTAGTTAATTTAAGAAGACAAAGGACCCTTAGTGTTCCTTAGCCATAAATGCCGTGTGTCACGTAGCGCGTCCCTTTTTATAGTTCTCTCAAGCAGAACCGTTAATTAACTACGAAAAGGATCTGACTTTGTCACAATTTATTACGTTTCAGGATATACTGCAGTACATTTTTTAAATTTGTTTACCATTTTTCTAATGAAATTTAATTTATATTTTAAATACATGTATCCAGTATAATTCAATTTACATAATTTTAAGACAAAAATGTACAGCTAAAAGCTTGTTAAGAGCAGTGTCCTCACAGAGCGGAAGTCCTCCGAAAGTGGGAAAATACCTACTCAATAAGTGTAGGGTACTTTAAAATATATGGTTAAATATATTACCTTTACCATAAAAGCAGGATAAGGATAATTTTCACTTAAAAGAAGTGCTATTTAACTTGTTGTTAGAAAATATTTTCTTATTTTTAGGGAGTTAAGTCCTAGTTTTTAGTAAAAAAAAATATCTAATGAACTTAAATAAAATAAAATTTTATTTACAATTTTAGATGATGTATGAACTAATAAGGAGTAAATTTTACTGCTTTCTAATAAAAATTTAGTTCTCAGTAGTAAAATTTTTCTATAATTTAGAAATTTTTACCAAATTTTAATTAAAATTTGTTTCTTAATTTCAAGAAAAATTTTATTAAATATTGGTAAAAAGTGTCTTTGGCGCCGTTTTCATTTCAATTTTTCCTCTAAATAATTTAATTTTTCTAAATTCTAGTTTATTTTTTTTAGTGTGTTATCTTAGATTTGAAAACCTTATTTTTAATAACTTATTTAACCTTAAATTATGAATTTTTATGCTACGATAAAATTTTACCTATACACATTTACTTTTAAGTCAAAGAAGTGTTGTCCTACCTCTTATTTTTTTTTAAATTAATATAAATATAATTTAATACAACTTGGCTTATTTTGTAATTTTTCCCCTTCTTTCTTTATTTTTTCATAATCTTTTGTGTATAGATCTATGATAATTATGCAGATAATAATGGTACCAAATGGCAACTATGCAAATTTCAAAATGCTAATTTTCATACCGGCAGTCCTCTTGATGATAATTACTTTACCACAAACATGTATGGACATCATCGACCAGAATATTATTCCAATTCCAATGATGGTGATGTTGCCAATACTGCTACTGCCAATGGTAATATTGAAGCATCATTATCATCATCATCACCGTCTTTGTCAACAACAACAACAGTTGCAGAATTTTTACTACGTCAACATCATCAACAACAACAACAACAATATATACCAAAACCGCCGCCTCCGCCACCCGTTTACATAACATCATATCTCAATACGTTGTATATACGTCAACGTACTACTGCCAAAACCATTGCCAATCTAAATTGTACTATACATTTACAATGGGGTAAGTATCCAATCCACCTACCTAAGTACTTAAATGTATGAGTTTAAACAACAACAAAAAGAAACGTAAAAACTAAATGGCTCCAAGTACAATGGATGAAACGTAACGAAAGTAACGTACCTACTTGTGAATATATGAATACATATGTATATGTTTTATATTAAGTTGCCACTTAAATATTTTTTTTATGTTTAAAAAGTTTTAATTCTTAAAAGCCCCATACTTCATTAATGATAGAATTAAGAAATTTTGCTAAAAAGGGTGGGCCATTAGCATTGGCGCTTTTTCCCCTTATTCCTTGTTTTCCTATTTATACCGTAGGATACATATTGCAGATTTCTACTCAAAGGGGTTTCGTCACAAAGTTGACAGGGAGACCTCTGCCCCTCGCTGTGAATATTTACGGAGGAGAAACCTAAATTCAAAACTTTAAGTTTTGCATTGGCAAATTAAGGGGCACTTCTTTCCACTTTTACTATATTTTAATCGAAAATTGCAAAACTATTTTTCCAGTAAATTGAAATATAACCCCAGAAATACATATTGTCTAATGGGAAATTGTTTCTCCTTTTTGTTCCTCCTCGTAATCATTTTCAAAACTCCCATCTTAAAAGAATTCCATGCTAGAATTTCTGGCTCCAGCCCTAGGTTTAGGTTGGGTGATAAAAATAAGCACATTCCCAAAACTAATGAATTATCTCACACTTAGCCAAAGAGGTTTGGGCAAGATGTTAAAATTTCCAAAAGTCTCCTTTTTACCATTTCACTCTCATTTTTACCACATTCTTATGGAAAATTGTAAAAAGATCTCTTCAGTAGAATAATCCCAAGAATATGTTCAAATTTCGATTTTCCATCCAAAAGGTTTTGGGAATACCGTTAAGGGCGAACCCTTTCCCCTTTTGAGTTCCCATTTTTTCTATGTTTCTAGCAAAAATTCAAAAATTAGCCTATCAGTGAACACATTTTATAAATTTTAGGATTTTAGACAGAGCTGTTTGAGCAGGTCATTTAATAGGGATATTTTTTTCTTTTTAACACCAATTTTCGTCACGTTCCTAGCGAAAGTTCCAAGAAGTACATTATCAGTAAATAGCCCAAACTCCAAGGAGTACATATTTTGAGTTTAAAATTAAAAATGAAGGCGCTTCGAGCAGTCCTTTTTACCACACTCCTGACCAAAATTTCAAAAATCACTTTTATCTATCATTGAATTTTCATACTCTAGGACAACGGTTTCCAAATGGGGTGTCGCAACCCCGAGGGGATCCGTAGTTGTATCTAAAGCGGTCCGGGAAGAGTTCGGAAAAATTTTTTAAAAAAAAAAATGTGATAATAAATAATCTTCCATGTCAGCTGCCATAATTGTATTTAAAAAATCGAAAAAAGTAAACTGACAAAAAATTGTGGTATTCCAATTCTTAAGACGTTCTAAGATGCTAAAAAAAATCATCAGAATGTGCTTAAGAATCAATTTTTCCTATTAAAAAATCACAGATACTAAGAAGCTTTTTT
The DNA here is from genome assembly GCA_949748255.1 of Eustalomyia histrio. Taxonomy (NCBI): domain Eukaryota; kingdom Metazoa; phylum Arthropoda; class Insecta; order Diptera; family Anthomyiidae; genus Eustalomyia; species Eustalomyia histrio. The sequence continues at coordinate 38,177,722 of OX456525.1, read as the reverse complement.
ATAGAAAACACCTCAAAATCCTATAGTTTTAAATTTCACTAGGGTAATTTAATTGAAAGATTCTTCCAAAATTTTTATCTGGTAAATCTCTTAAATTGTGAAAATTCTACAATTTTTTCTGTCGTATTTTTTACTACTACTATTTTTTCTGAAAATTTTCGGATTTAAAGGTTTTTATTGAAATATAAAAAAATTTTAAAATTTGAGGTCCGTCAGCCAGTAAAAATGCCTCAAGTCGTCCGTGAAGTAAAAGTAAAATAAGCTTATAAACAAATATTTAAAATTTCAGTTTTTCAGTCACCAAAGTTTTGATCCCTTATTTTTCCCACGTTCCTTGTGAATATTAAAAAATATCTTAACGTTAAATTAGCCTACACTCTCAGAAGCAATATTTAAAATTTTAGGTCTCTAGCCAATGTGTTTTGGGCAGGCCATAAATGAGGAAGACTTTTTCCCTTTTCAACCCCTTTTTTCGCCAACATTTCTTGCAACAATTCAAAAAAGTACCTCATCAGTTAATTAGCCCATACTCCAGGAAACACAAATATTAGTTTTTCAGCCAATGCGGTTTAGACAGGCCGTTAAGCCTGTCTAAACCTACACACCATATTTGAAGTTCCTTATTGCAGGGGTTTGAGTCACGATACTGTAAGTCAATAACGTTACTCTTTTATACTGCAGGACGCAGTTCTAAAGTTCTAAAGATAATTGGATCTGGAATATGGATATGGAATTTGTTTAGAATCGGTCTGTATTTAGACCTACCACCCATAGGAAGCTCCTTTTTAAACTGAGCTTAAATGGTATTTAGAAACACAAAAACGTAGATATCTGGTTGAAATTATGTGAATGTTGGAATTGACCGTGAATCATACCTGTAAAATTTAGAGAAAATCTGACCTTATAGTTTCTTATAAACCACCCTTTTCAAAATTTACTTAAATTAACTTATTCAGCAATTTCGTTCAGATTTATTTCTTTTTTTCCATGTGTTCATGAAAAAAAAAAACATGATAGGACCCTTACAGGAATTTGAACAGCTTCTTGAAATTTGATCCAAAATATTCTTGGTATAAGGTATTTATATAGTCGTCATACCCGACTTTATAATCAGCAGTTGCGCTACATTACCTATGATAAATACGATATTGAGTATACGTATGATGTGTTAGAACAAATGTTAGAATTTGTACTAAATATTTCAGACAATATTTGACGACGCCGAGTAACAGGGGGTATGGAAAGCCTTATATATAGAAGATAGATTTAAGTCTACAAAAAATTTATTTGAACTTTCCCAGAACCGCTTTCTCAAAGCCTTGACATAGAAAAGGGAAATTTACCTTATAAGTCATTACAGACATAAAAATACGATTGATAATATTGTCCTGTTTTCCAGATTGATATTTTTTCTAAAACAAAATACTGTGCGGTTTAATGTCTTATGATGGAACTAACATACAATATGTCACCGAAATACACTTTTGGTTACATCCAAGTTTGTTTACATTACTCACGTTAGTTCTAAGGCCTGTCAAATGGTCTCAATTTCCCTCTCCTATGGCAGCGCCATGTTAAAGTGACAGATTTTATATTATTAATATGGACCAGTCTTGTGGAAAGTCGTTCCGAAAGAAGTCTAAATTTTTAAAATCAATAGTTAAATTATAAATGCAACCCTATTTGTGGCACCAAGCGATGATGATGTAAAGTAATATCGTAGCATAATAAGTGAATGAATTTGCAAACTGGGTAATGAATTAATTATTTTATTCGCTTGTTACTGTAAATGTTCATTTTATTCTCTTTTTTCTGTTGGTTCTTGGTCAGACCTGGGGGTTTTCATATTATAATTTGTAATCATTTACCTATGGACTTGTGACACTTTTTCTATTTTAGAAATTCACTTTTTCAATTTTATACTAAAATTACGCGGTAGTCTGCTGTCAAACACAAACTAAATGTCAACTGGCAGGAGCAGTATTGCTCTTGCAGTTAAGATGCGGGAAATTCACGGACTTATTGACCCGTACATGTATTTTTAATACCAGACATGGTAAATGACAACCATATTACATAATTAATTACATAAGCAATTACTAAATTAGAATTAATAAAATTGCAGAAGTAACTTTAATTAAAACTCCCCCAGTCTGCTCTTGGTTTGTTAGCTTTTCTGTATTGCCTGTTGTACTTAAGTGTTGGAAGAGCACGAAGTGCATTTTTAAGGACAGTTGACATTTAATTGATGTTGGCATATTAATTTTGTTTGCAATTTAAATGTTATTTTTTATTTATTCAACCTTTTTTGACTTTGGTCCAAAACAAAAAAAAAAGGGTAGCATGAAGAATAATCAAAATTAAAAAAATATATTTCTTTAAAGTTTTAACATAGTCGAAAAATGTATTAAACGACATCGTTTTACACATTGTTTATTTTTTCGTCAACGTCTTATAGTCTTGGAGAGTGAAATATAGCCAATTTACACAGAAAAGTTTATCTAGTAAAATTCGGATTAATTGCTTAATCAAGCACTAGCAACTTGATTAATTCTTATTTTAATCTGTTCGATATACAATTAATCCAACTTTAAATTTTGATGTGTTTTGTTATAACGACAATCCGCAATACTAAGAAAAAGTAAAGAAAACTTAACGTATAGACGCTGCCGAAAAAGTAAAGGGTGGTTAAATTTTAAGGGCCGATGTTGATTTTGAATAAAACACAAATTATTTGGGAAATTATTGTCATTTCTTTTTATTATGATAATATGGTATGGTTCAATTATGTATGGAACAAAATATCGGCCAAATGGCCGCCGCGACATCGGCGGCACACCTCCATCTGATGGTCCAAATTTTCGACGACGCTGAGGCATAATTGAGGTTATATGCCGTTAATGGGCCGAATTATCTCATCCTTTAACTCTTGAATTGTTGCTGGCTTATCGACGTACACCTTTACTTTCAAATAACCCCAAAGAAGTCGAATCACATGATCTTGGCGGCCAATTGACATCGCCACCACGTGAGATAACACGGCCATTGAATTTGTCGCGCAAAAGAGCCATTGTTTCGTTAGCTCTGTGGCACCGTCCTGTTGAAACCACATATCGTGCACATCCATATCTTCCAATCTGGGCCATAAAAAGTTCGTTATCATCTCACGATAGCGAACACCATTCACAGTAACTGGCTGACCGGCCTCATTTTGGAAAAAATACGGCCCGATGATACCGCCAGCCCATAAACCGCACCAAACAGTTACTCTTTGTGGGTGCATTGGTTTTTCGACAATCCCTCTTGGATTATCATTCGCCCAAATACGGTAATTCTGCTTATTGACGAATCCACTGAGGTGAAAATGTGCCTCATCACTGAAGATGAGTTTCTTCGAAAATTGATCATCCACTGTTGCTATTTCTTGCCACCATTCTGACTATTGACGACGTTTGGAATGGTCAAGAGGCTTTAGTTCTTGAGTCAATTACACCTTGTAAGCGTGTAAATGCAAGTCTTTATGCATAATGTTCATCAACGACGAGCGTGAGAGGTGCAATTGTTGGGCACGACGACGAGCCACACAATGGCGAACAGCAGCAATATTTTCTGCAGTACGAGCTATACGAGCATGCACTGGTGTTTTCACATCTCCTACAGACCCGGTTCGCTCAAATTTTTGCACGATTTTTCCGATTGTACGCACATTTGGACGATTAAATTGACCGAAAAAATCACGAAGTGCACGATATGCATTTTTAATTTGAACGCTCATTTTCATAATAAGCCTGAATAACTTTAACGCGTTGCTTGATTGTGTATTTTCCATGGTTTAAATTGAGTTAGTCTGAAATTGAGAAATGTCAAATGAAATGCAGAAAAAAACTTGTCGTTCGAAACCCACTTAACTCCTTAAGGTATTTCTACATTGATGATTTTTTCGAATTTTGTGTCTATGTTATATCTAAAAATACTTGTAAAGAAAACGACTATCCCTACTTACCTGACTTTTCTTTATTTTTTTCTGTAATCAAATACAATTTTTTGTTCGTATATTTACTTCGCCGCATCGTAAAGTAGAGGAATTATATTGTGCGCCATGCTCTACATTTACAAACAAACACATAAATCATTTGTTAGCTTTTGTTGTTTTTAATATTTCATCAAATTAAAAATTTTATAATTTTAAACTTTTTTTCTTTTATTTTTAACTTCTTAAAAATTTTGAGCTTAGTTTGTTTTATTATAAATAAAAATATCATTTATTTTTCAATATTTCGCTATTCCTTTGTGTAACAAAAATTAAAAATAATCTTATGACTATTTTAGTTTACAATTAAAACAGAAAAGCCAAGAATTTCCAATACTTGGCAGTATTTTTATAAATTCTTAATTTTTAAATAGCTATATATATGACAACGTAACAAGTCTTAAATTTTTATGAAATATTACAAAACTAAGCTGACCAAGACACTCAATATTAGCTTAAAGTGCTGCTGAAGCCAATAAACTTAGTGAAGTTTGTCTGCTTTGAGTGCTTTTTGAATGAAACATTTGACAGTTTTTCCAATTTGAAAAAAAAAAAAAAATAATTGCAGTCCATAGCATTTCCGCGATCAGTTGTTTTCTGTTTTCACATTTCGTTTATTTCGTTAATGTACTTGTGCATTTATTTGTATTAAAAAAATTGGGTATATGGATATGAATTGGATAAAAGAAAAATTTTTTTGGGCAAAATTCAACATAGTTTCCTTCAAGAGCGATGCAATTACTCAAACGCATTTATAACATTTGAATACCCTTTTTATAGAATGGTGTATCTTTGGCTTCTGTTTTGGCAATCACCTCTTAATTCAAACCAAATCTCTTTCAAGCAAGCATTTTTTTTTTGAGATCTGAAAACAGGTAAAAATACGGTGGGTGCGGAAGAAATTGAAAGTGTAATTCGTGAAATTTGGCCATCATTGGAATCGTCGACACGTTGTTGTTTTTAGTGCACTGAGAGCAAACGCGGCACCTATTTCGAAAACAGCTTTCTCATTTACAAACGTTTATGCCTCTTTTCGGCGACCAAAACGTTCAATGTCATCGGTGTTTGTACGACCGCGTTTTAACTCAGCAAGCGACTTTTTTTACCATTTGTCTCAATGGAGCAGAGTCCGAGTAACACCTATCAAGCTTAGCTTTGGCTTGAACGATGATTTTTGCTTAAAAAGCAATGATAAATAAACACACGAAAATGCTTTGGATTTTTCATTATTGTTAAGTGTCTTTTAAAACAAAATATATTACTGTCAAACTATATGCATATTTAATATTATAAACAAAAACATATGTACAGGATTTCCATTAAATCCTTCCGCAAAAGGCAATATAAAATAATACAAAACAAAAAAAAATGCAAATATAAAATTTTATTTTTATACATTTCGTATTTGCATAAGTATAAAATAAATATGACCTTAACAAAGTGTTGGTACAAACATATTTTTATGCAAATTATACAACTTAAAAAGCATTTAATTTAATGCTGTGTTAAACAAAATCTAAAATTATGATAACACCGCAAAGCCCCAGAGTAACCAAGCAGACACATAAAGAATCATAATCATGTAGAAAATGACTCCATGAAACATTTACCGACAAAAGAACACCCCAGAATGAAAATGTAATAAGTCTTCAAAATTTTAGAGATGATTTTATTATGAATTAATACCCAAACTTTTAAAATGAAATAATACCCCAAAAATAATATTTGAGATGTTATTTCATTTTTTGTTAAATCAAGAAAAACAGATCACTTCAAAAAAATTATTTGCTTATTTTTTCCCCGTATTACGGCTCACAAATATGCATCGCTTAAGTGTTATTACTTCAATAAAATCAAAAGAAAAAACCAGTTGTCGGTATACCCAAATCTATAAGTGAAGTTAAATTCGTGCAGACAACCGAATTTATTTTACAGTCTAATATTTCGAACAACAACAGATTTTCGCACCACTCAGCAAAAATTCTGTAGTTGCTATTGAAAAATTTGGTTAGATGTTGTATCGTTCAAATTTATACAGAAGTGGTTAGGAAATTAGTCCACTCAAAAATTGCCAGTGGTATAAAAAGTCAAGTATTAGCAACTGGCGCTGTGGTCCCGTAGAATTAAATAATAATTACTGGCAGAACAATTACTTGGGATTACTTTATCAGCGACTGCAAAAAGCGTTTATCCAGGAACTGTATTGCGAAAATTTCAGTGGATTATAGAAAAAGCAATGACAGCATCTGCAAAAAATGATTTTTTTCAGTAATACCCACTCAGATATTGCAAACGATATAAGTGCAATTGCACTAATAGAGCATTGATTTTATGAAACTTATAACGCTTCGTTAAAAAAAGTTTTTACTCAAAGAGTTGCTAGTGCGAGCCCTGTTGTGGGCAAATATTTTTTTTATAAAATTAATTATTTTTTTTGTTTGTGAAAAAGCTTTTTTAAGAACAAATTTCCTTTGTTTTTCTCAACGTTGTCACGTTTTTCAGGTAGAAAAACTGTCAGATGTAAGGACATTTTTCTTTAGAAAAATTCCTCTAGATTCTAGCAATTTTTTCCCAAAGAAAAATTCCTAGTTTTTGAAAACGTTTTCGTATAGAGAAACCTTTCGATTCTGAGGACTTCTTATAACAGAAATACCTTCAGATACAAAAAAAAAAATAAATTATCTACTTACTATAGATTTCTGATATAAAAATTCTCCGATTCGCAAATAAATACCACCATCACATTCTGGGAACTTGTTCGTAAAGAAAAATTGTTTGAGGACATTTTCCTTTAAACAAAACATAATATTTTGATACATTTTTATATAGATAACCCCTCAGATTCATAATTATAGATTCTGAGGACGATTTGCTGTTGAAAAATACTCAGATTTAGAGGGAAAACTACTCAAAAAGTGATTGCTTTTCTACAAGTTTTAATTATTAGTTAAAACTAAGACTGTTTATGTTAATTGTTCTTATTACGAATTATAATGATAATTCTTTTTTTCTTATAATTTTCTTTCTTTAATAAAGACTTTTAATTTTTGAAAATGATTTTGTTTTATTTTAGGGATACATATATAAATGCAGTAGTCAAAAAACAGTTTTTATGCGTATGTGAGCATCAAAAGACGTGTTTTTACACATCCTAAGTGTAGGTTCATACATTTACTATAGCTTATTTAAACACATAGCTTATTTTCTGAAGCTTTTTGATACAATTAAAAACGTACTTGTAGACACATTGGTGCTTTTATTTTTAAACACAATATGTCTATTTATTTTGATTTTAAACATTGTGACTATTTTTACCCAATTTATAGTGGGTAACAAGTTAAATAGAGTAAATTTCAACAAAAATGTATTAGAATGCAGTAGTTGTTATTTATTTACGTTTTTAGCTTTGAAGTATTATATGCCTCGTTAGCTTAGTGGGTAGAGCTCTCCTCTGTTAATTCAAAGGCCTGGGTTCGATTCCCGGCATGACCAAACATTTATAATTAAATATTTGTATTACCAATGTTGGAAATTTCTTTTTGTGTAATGATATTATTTTTGTACCACCTGTTTAAAGTACCTTTTAGACCAGCTAATTTTTGATTTTGCCGACGTTAAAAATTTTATTTAACGATTGCTTTTCCGACAGACCACACTTTTGCCTAATGATGCTATCATTTTGGGATTTGGAATTCGCTTTTTGTTAGCAGTTTTACTATCCGCTAAAGTGCCTTGCCAGCGCTATCCCGTATCCATATTTCTGACTGATGTATAAGCAAAGCAACTTTTAAAAAGTTAGCAAAACCTTACAAATAATAACATAATCCAAATTTGCAAATATAAATGTTTATTTATGTGAATAGAAATAATAAACACAAATTATTTTTAATTGCATTTAATAAATGGACCAGTACTTAAATAAGGCGGTACCAAAAAGTCACTTTAGAATTTTTTCAGCGAGTATCTTACTAATAGCAGTTGTCTCCCTAGTTTGCGTTCCTAAATTATAATTTTCAAACTAATTTTACAACTGGGTCTAAAGTGAAAGTTTGGAGGCATATTGAAACTTACACACGCAGGAAAAATACATTTTTTAATATATTTCTACAGGTAAATATATATGTATATGTTTACAAACTACCATATATACACTGTCAGACAAAATAAAATGTAAAACCGTAAAAAGTGTTATTTTTAGCAAAACTTGAACTGTTCAAATTTGATAAAATTTATTTAAAAATATTAAACAGTCACAATTTATTAATCGCAGAGATCCACGGATAAAAAAGTTAAATATTTTTTTGCCAAACCGACCATCCTATCCAGTGGGGCGTGGCATTTAAAATAAAAACTGTCAATATTGACTGATTTGGTAAATCGTCTACATATTAGGAAATATGTATCGTATCTTTAAGTAGCGTTTACAAGCTAATTAAATTTTTTTTTTTTGAATGGCATAGAAATATTTTTCTCCGGATCGCGAAATTCAAAACTATCGGACCTTAAACTTTGCAATAAAATCGTATTATTTTACCATAAAATATAACAATTTTAAATTTCAGGTAATAAGTATTCAAGCTTAAGGTCTATTTTATACAAAATTATTTATTTGTTATCCAATATTCGCTATCTCAATGGATAGCTTCTTCAGGGATTTTTTGTTTTTTAATTTTTTGTTTTTTAATTTAAAAAAACAAAAAATCCCTGAAGAAGCTATCCATTGAGATAGCGAAATATTGGATAACAAATAAATAATTTTGTATAAAATAGACCTTAAGCTTGAATACTTATTACCTGAAATTTGTATTAAAAAGGTCGAAGAAATTAAACTGAATAATTTATAACAATTTTATTTTAATTTTACATTATTTATTATTTTTTTAATTAAATTTAAATTAATCCATGATATAAATTTTCGTTTTATCATATCCATGTCCATTAATACTGACGATTTAGTCATTATATGACAAATTATGAAATTTTAATGCTTAATTCAATTCCCGATAGTTGAGAGTCCTACGACTCAGTTTAATTTTTTTATATTATCTGAAAGACAATTTTATAAGCTTGATCGATCTTGTTTATAGATCATTTTGAAATGTGATCAATATTTTTCTATTCTTTGGCGCATTCCTATTTGAAGTCAATTTTGGCAGTTTTTTTTTTCTTAAATGTCACGCCCACTTGAAAAAAAGGTAGGAATATTTGAAATTAACACTACACTTTTAATATGTGGGCTTCTATAATTAATAAATGGTGCCACTTACGTATTTTCAAATCAATTTGACAAATTTTGAACAGTTTAAATTATGTTACGATTTTTACTTTTTACAGTTTTATACTTTATTTTGTCCGATAGTGTATATGCTTGAAGAACGTTTCGATTTTTTTTATACATAGTTATAATACATATGTTTCCAGCAAACGATAAAATGTTTATAAATCATATATTTCTACCTAAACTTAGATATTTTTGCAAATTAAATTTTATCATTATGTTATTATATTTGTGTCATTCAATGATATACTTGGAAGCACGGTGACTCGGTCATTTTCGCTCAATTTAAGTTAGTGAACTAGTTCATTTAATTGTTCTTTTTTATATTGAGCTGTGACTAAACTGCTTGTCGTGAACTGTCTTGTTCATTTAACAATTTTTACAAATTTTTTTAAATTATTTTATTGTTTCAGAAAAACTGCAACTTTATTAAAAATAAAAATTTTAAAATTTTGTTTTGTGAAAAAAGCGTTTTCCTTTTATAATTTTTAAATGTTGTTTTGTTCTTAATTCTGAATAAAAATATTAACTGAAAAGAGATACTAATGCACTGAAATGAATTAAAAAGACGAACAGACCGAATAACGATGAACTAGTTCATTAAATTAATTGAATATGTCAATTTAACTAGTTCGTTTATAAACAACACAACTACACTAATTAATTGCAATATTGTCTTTTACTTGGAGTGTGTAAGTTTGAAGAATATTCGTGAAAAAATAAAATAGTTTATAGAAAAAGTATTGAAAAAAAAAATTATTACATTAAATTATAAAATTGTAAATAATAAAAGAGTATATAAAATACAATAATTGGTGAAACATACAGTGGCTAACTAAATAAAGTATTGCCACAGTAAGCATTTTCAACTTACGATTGAATTACTGGACTTATTAAAGTGATTTTTAAAAAACAAATATTTTTAGTTTGGCGCAAATTATAAAAATTTTAGCTAAAAACATTTTCTTAATAATTGCCCAACAATAGATGTATTCATTTAATTTTCCAGGTTTTTCTTATCAAAATATAGACAGACTTGGAAAGTTAAATAACGTCACATTGATGCCCGTTATTTCAAGCAAAAGATACCTACCGTGTAGACGAACAAAAACCAATAGATATCTTAGCACGATAGGTATTATTAATAATTATATTCCAACTAAATATATTTTTGTATGCATATTTAGATAGACACAAATAATTTTTATGACAAAAAAACATTTTATGTTTGCATGCAAACATTTATATACATATTTGCTGGTAGGGGTATTTCATATGATCGAAACATATACATGTTAACAGGCAATATATTATATTTGCTTGCAAACATAATATGCTATTAGGAAAACCATAACGAATATGTTTGACAGTTTCTCCAAACATACCAGGGTGGGTCAATAAGTCCGTGACTTTTTGAATGAAACACAGTTTTTTTTTTTTTGCAAAAAAAAAAAAATATTTTTCAACATAATCTCCTTTTAGCTTAATACACTTAGTCCAACGTTTCTCCAATTTTTGTATCCCTTCCAAAAAATAGGATTTTTCGAGGTCCATAAAATAGGCATTTGCTTGATCAATAATCGTTGAGCTAAATCTATTTCCAACGAGCCATTTCTTTAGGTTTGGAAATAGGCACTGGGGGCTAAATCCGGAGTATAAGGCGAATGAGGAGGCAATTCGTTGTCTACTTCATGGTTTTTTGCCATGGAAAATTAACTGTCACACGATTCCATTGCTGGTCGATTGCGAGCAAACGCGGCAGCCATCTTGCGGAAAGCTTTCTCATACCCAAACGATCGTTCAAAATTGAAACCACTGAGCCATGTAAATTAAGTACTGGCAAAGCACTTTTTGTCAACGTTGGGAAAGCGTTAAAAATCAACGCCAGTGCCAGTTAAAAACCAACGCCAGTGCTTTTATTATTTCAACGATTGTAAATCAAGTACTGGCAAAGCACTTTTTACTAACGTTGGCAGAGCGTTCTAAATGAGTACTCTGCCAGCACCTTATTTAGATTAGATTCGAAAGGCCCTATGCACCGTGACCAAAAGATGTTGATCTTTTGTGCAGCCTAATTCTCTGCGCTAAATATTGAGGCTTCCAATGAAGGCAGTCACCTTACTAGTCACAGTTTTCCAAATTTTCAAGGGGGATAATGTATATCCACCAAGGAATTGTAGTCTCCTGCCGCAGAGTATACGCTCCGCCGTTTCAGCGTTCAATTTACAAAATCTGTCTGAGTCAGACAGACCTCTGATCCCCAAATGGTATCTGAGATTACAGTGTCCAGTGAAAAATCCTGTTAAGGCCCTTGATTCCTTCCTGTTCAGAGAAAGAAATCTCCAGTATTTTCCACTAGAAGTGATGACGGCCCCGCAGTTGGCCATCTTGTCGGCCCGTTCTTTGCCCGCATGCATGCCTCTTGTTCCTAAGAACCCAGGTATGAATCAATTTGTTGGATCCACCAAGTATATTGATATACTCAATGCAGTCTAGAACAAGCTTAGGACAACAATGCCCTGAGTGCCGCTTGACTGTCCGAAAGAATATAAATAAATGCCTCCTTGTAGACCTTCTAATACACTCTGATCTCCCAGCACCTTATTTGTTGTACCACTGGCAAACAGTGCTCTGCCAATACTTTATTTTTTTTTTACCATCGGAAAATTCTGGCTGGGTGGTACCGTATTGACAGATAATTAGTTTTATCCTTCCGCTGAACGAATATGGTTGTGTATACGCTTGAACAACGCTGGGGAATATTGCGACATTACTTTGAAAATCATGGTAATGTTGCAGAATGTCATCTTTTCAATGCCATATTTTCAGATGAAGCTCATTTTGATCTTGGCAGGTATGTAAACAAGCAAAATTGTCGCATTTGGGGCACAGAAAACCCGCACGCATACATTGAAAAGCTGATGCACCCAAAACGAGTCACCATTTTAAAAAATAAGCAAGGAGTGGCCGTTACAGTCAATGGCGATCATTATCGGGCTATGTTAAACGAATTTTTGTTCACAAAAATCGAAGAGGAGGATATTAGCAACATTTGGTTTCAACAGGACGGCCCTACGTGCCACACAGCCGAAGCTACACTCGATGTTTTGCGCCCTGTTTTTGAAGATCGCGTTATCAGCCGCAAAGCTGATGTCGTTTGGCCACCTCGGAGCTGCGATTTGACACGGTTGGACTATTAGTGTTACGCCGACAAGCCAGAGACAATTGACGCTTTAAAGGACAATATTCGTGAAGCCATTGGTGAAATACAGCTGCACACAATCGATAATGTGCTTAAAAATTGGACCGATCGTGTAGGCTACTGCATGGCCAGCCGAGGCAGCCATTTGAATGAAATTATTTTCCATTATTAACCGGAAGGATTGTACTTTCAAATAAAAAAAGAAATTTGAGAAAATATTAGGTAGTTTTTTTTTATAGCATTTTCAAAAAAAAAAGTTATTTGGCGGACTATATATTTGTTTGTTAACGGGTATACATTCTCATTTACCATTCTCTAAAAAAAATGCTAATTTATTATCCACATCTGTACATTTAATTATTTTATTACAAAAAAAAAAACACACTCACACCAAGTTTTTGTCAAGTTAAAACATTCGTATTATTTGTATATTGACCAAATTCTTTTTTTATTTTTTATACTTTACAGATAATAATTACAAAATGAAATTAGCATCTGGGGATAAAACTGTCGAATCCTGTCAACCGAATCCTTGTCAGTATAATGGTAAATGTGTGGTAAATAATGGAACAAGCTACTGTCAGTGCCAAGGGCACTTTACCGGAAGGTATCTTTACATGAGAACAAATATAAACAATTTTCATACTATATAACCCGTTGGTTTTGTTTTACTTTTAAATCGTGTAGATTTTGTGGTTTAAATTTGTGTGAATTGGAACCCTGTGTCTTTGGTAAATGTGAATTAACTACAAATAATTTTAAGGTAAGATTAAATACACACACGTGCTCACTCGTGTAGAGTAGTAGAAATATGTAGACGTGGAGCAGTAAGCAAGACTTAACATGATAAATGAAAATAGTTATTTGTTTGTGTTTTTTAAACTAAACTACTCTATTATAGTGTCAGTGTCAACCTGGTTATATGGGTACAACATGCGAGCAAAAACAAAAACCCTGTGCTGAAAATCCTTGTGAGGGACGTGGTATTTGCATAGAAAGAAATGGTGGTTTCTTTTGTCGGTAAGTGGATTTAAATATATGTTACGTAATCTATTTATGTATTCAAATTAAATTGTTTAACGTAAAACATTCTTCCACCCCCATATCTTCTTAGTTGCTATGCTTGGTGGGAGGGTCATCGCTGTGAAAAACGTATGCTTCACATACCTTACAAACCTTTATCGGAGCGTATGCTGCAGGAACCCTTTTGGTTGGGTTTAATTACTGTATTTGTGGTTTTAGCTGTTATAGGTTTGGTATGGTGTGCGAAGCGACATTTTCCAGAAAAAATCGAAAAGCTTTTGGCCGAAGAAGCTGATCGTAATAGGCGTAAGTTATTTATATTTGAAAAATCGAAGAATTTTTCAATCATTCAAATCAGAAAAAAAAGAAGCAATAATGTAAATTGCAAAAACATAATGTTTGGCAAGGTTTTGTGTTATCCGGTGAAACTCTGAATCATTTTTTACTCGTTTCCTTTTCACATTTATTTGATTTATTAGGTGAAAATTTACCTCATGTGATCTATAACTCAACCCAAAACATTAATGTTTATAAGTGACAACTCATAACTGAATTCAAAATGAATTCAGTATGATGAAAAAATCATTGGAAATGCCTAAATTAAATATCATAATTTCTCTGCCATACTGTAGTTTAAATATATGAATTAGCTAAAATAACATTTGCCTAGTTTTTAGACAAATATTGATACAAGCCCATTTAACCTTCTGTCAGTGCATAGTAAATTTTACATAGTCTGTGCATGGGGTCAACCTGACCCCACATATATTTAAATGCATTTTCTAAGCTTTTTGTTAAAAAATAGTCGTTTCTATTGTTATTTATTAATGAAAAAAAAACTTATTTTATTCAGAATATATAAGATTGACATTAAGATAATTTAAATTATATTATATTACATAAAAAATTAGCCAGATGCATCGTCTGACATGATTTCGTTGTTTTCTTCTTCAAGGGAATCCATTACTTCTTCGTTGACACAGTTTATGCAAACGGTTTTTATATGTGTTGTGCAAGAAGGCTGATTGCAGACATAACATCTTGTTCCTGTTTTTTTATCAGCGGATCGAGGGCAAATGTAACATCTTGGTCGCTTACTGACAGATCTATTCGCCGCTGTTCCTTCAGTTGTTGTGCTCTGTCTTATGTTTATTATATCATATCCAATTTGATGAATAGCAATTTTAACATTTTTTTTCATTGCCCGTGGGTTTGATAATCGGTGCAATATATGATCATTTACCAATTGCATAGCCAGCTCCTTCAAAAAGATTTTACGTTCATTGTTTTTCCGCTGAATATATAGTTGTGGATTAGCACATTTGTACAGATTATAAGCGGCTATACCTGCGATATCAATCATATTAAAAAATAGAACCATTGGCCATCGTTTGGTCTTTCTCTTGCAGGTATAGGTACGAACTAATTTGTCGAGTGTGTCAACACCTCCCTTTGTTTTATTATAGTCCAATATTATGTTGGGTTTATTCGTATCGAGGTCAACAATATCATCATTGTGTAGAGTGGATAGTAACAATACATTCTTGTTTGGCTTCGGAACATAACTTACCAAAGTCAGATGGTTGTCGAAGCAAAATTTAGAAGAATTCAGGTCTCGCTTCTTAATTTCGGCCTTGTTCGTAAATTCTTTAGGTAGATCTGGTTTATTTGAGCGAATTGTTCCAATTATTGTTGTTTTTTTCTGCAACATTTGTTCTGCTAATGGACAGCTTGTAAAAAAGTTATCCATCGTAATAGTTCGTCCTTTATTGATATATGGTGTAGATAATCGATGAACTAAATTTAATGCGTAATCAACCGAACGTATCTCATTCGGTTGTTTGCCTACATAAACTTCTGCTTTCAATGGGTACGAATTCAACGCATCGCAAATCCAAAAAATCTTAATCCCGTACTTGCCTGGCTTTGATGGTATATACTGTCTGAATGAACATCGGCCACGAGTTAATACCAATTGTTCATCTATAGTTAAGAATGATGATGGTTTATAAGGTCCTTTGATATTTGCCAAAAACATATTCCAAACATCACGGAAAGCTGCTAGCTTATCTTCCTTCAAACGTTCTGCTCTAGTCTGATAATTGTCGAAGCGCAGGAATCGTAAAAGCTGCTGCACTCTTTGTAATGACATTGCAGCCCGATAAAAAGGACGATTGTCTAGGCGGTACAATTCATCCAATCTTTCGTCCCAGTTTTTATGAACACCAGCGTATATAAGTATACCAATCAGGGCATAAATTTCATTTGAATTTGTATCATACCAAATACGTGCAGGGTTACTATTTATAGTGTAGAAATGGCGAGCTTTTCTATTTGTTTCGGCCACTATTACATTTATTAATGTCTCTGGAACTAATTTTTTGAATGCGGACAGATGAGTATTTATATTTACAGCTGTTTCTGCAGAAATTCCTTGTCGTTCTCTCAAGATCTGAAAGTCGCGAACTCTGGTTACATTTGGTTACATTTGGTGGACTTGCTCTCCATTTTCTTTTGTACTTTTTATTTTGCGCGTAATACCAAATTCCTTCTTCTTCCACTTCAGGTTCCTCATCAGTTTCAATATTTTGTACTTCTTCTTCTTCACCAGTTTCTATATTTTCTTCTTCGTTTTCTATATTTTGCAATTCAACAGCAGCTTCATCTGCTGCTAAATCACAATCAGAAAAGTCACTATCAATGTTATCATCTGCTACCTCTTCCTCATCAGATTCGGTAATGCTATCGAAAAGATTTCGAATATCCTGGCTATTTTGTCTTTTTAGGGCCATCTAAATAACAAAACAAATTATTATATGCATAGAAAATTACACTACATAAAGTAACCAAAAAAATATATATACTCACCTTATAATAATAGTTATTTATGTGAATATATTTATAATTATTACAGACAAATAAATTTATAATAAAAACACCTCTATTCATATGTGTTGAATAGAAAACACTGAATGTTTTCTATTTTCAATTTTTGCATTTGAAAAAGAAAGAACTTCAATATATTGTTACACGGGAAATCCCCTAAAACACAAAGAAATTTAAAACTAAATACAAAATGCATAACAAAATAATTGTTACACGGGAAATCACCTAAAACACAAATAAATTGCTAAACGGGAAATCACCTAAAACACAAAGAAATTTAAAACTAAATACAAAATGCATAGCAAAATAATTGGGGTCAGATTAACCCCAATGCACCAAAATATGCTTGACTTGCTTAAAACTGTCGTAGCTTAGTCATTTATAATGTTTTTTCGATTATTTTTTTTGCAATGTGTGAGTTAAACATTAGTTGAGGCTTATCTAGTTGCTTGGTATAGTAAGTTGGTGTAAAACCTTATTAAATCACTTTTACAAAGACTGGGGTCAATTTGACCCCTATGCACTGACAGAAGGTTAAAGCCATTAAAATTTCGTACCCAAACGCTAGATGACTTAACCAAACTAGTTTACCTTTTTTCTTTGTTTTAATTTTATTTTTTCACTCATTTTCTTCTTAAAAAAGTATTCAGATACTGAAGAAATGTTCCTATAGAAGAGGTTTCAAATATGTGATAATTTTGTCCATACAAAACTCAAAAATTCTTTAGGATTTTTCCACACAAATATTTTCGAATTTTGATGTATTTTATAAGTGAACAATTTTATATTTTCTTATACTTGTTGGTTAAATGTATAATAATTTTGTTGATTGTTATAAATTAAATCTATTGTTTTTTACATGTTGTTTTATTAGTTAGGCCCTTTTACATTTTACCTGATCATTATAAGTATAATGTTAAATATAACGAAAACTTTGTAAAATTAAAAAAATGTGTTATTTTTAAAAGAAACAAAATTTCGAAAAATTATTGCCCTCATTTTGGAACACGCAACGCTTCACTTTATATAATTTTCAAAAAAAAATCGATTTTGTAAATCACTTGAATAACGCGTTGAAACAGCTGTTCGTTACGTTATTTGAAATTTTAAACATACAAATTAGAAAAATTAATAACTTGAGATGTCAAAATCATTACTTGAATTATTTGAGGGTTGGTTAGAAACTTTTTTCAAACTTTTAACTATTTATTTAGCATTGGTACCCATGTAAAAAATATCAAATCTCATTAGATCTAATAGTGCAAGATCTTATTAAATCCCAAAATTTGAAAAAATAATTGGATATCTAATTGGATCTGATTTGTTGCCTTTGAAAACGTCTCAAATAGCTAAGATGTGGCATCCGATATAAACGGATCTGGCAACTGATATGATCCTGTATGATCAGATCGGCTCATATATGGCTACAAATATCATCAAA
Organism: Eustalomyia histrio; assembly: GCA_949748255.1. Taxonomy (NCBI): domain Eukaryota; kingdom Metazoa; phylum Arthropoda; class Insecta; order Diptera; family Anthomyiidae; genus Eustalomyia; species Eustalomyia histrio. The sequence continues at coordinate 38,159,862 of OX456525.1, read as the reverse complement.
TTTTCCATATCCCTTTCGATAACAACAAAAATGGCACTAGATCTGATCAGATCGGTCCATAAACTGTAACATATGCCATATGCATCAGGCAACAGATCTAATTAGATTAAATCATATCTAATTATTTTCACACGAGTATTCTTTTCAATATTTTCCGGCCCATATCACCTAAGCTAATGGTGAAGCTGCCTGAATTCCAATTATATCGTTGAACGAACGATTTGTTAGGTAATGTAACTGAATTCAGTTGTCCCAACTGCAACGATCATTTGTGACAATTGAATTTATCTGTCCGCGAGCAATCTTGCCAAATATTATGTTTTTATTACATTGAATTTTCTTTGATTTGAATATGTCTTCAACAAAAAGATGTGAACAATTGAATATTTTATTTTTCTTTACTATTTAAGCTCTCAAAATTGATTCTTATATATATTGCTATACAATTTTGTTCATATTTTTTATATGTATAAACTTTTATGTTATGCCCATTTTATATTTCTTAATCTTTTGTATTTTTTTCCTCTTCTTCTAATTCTTCTTTCTACTTTTTGTCTAATTCTTTTTGGAAAACAAATTAAAAAACAAATCTAACCTTTTTTCGAATTAACAGCACCTGGTTCTTTACATGGACATCATCATCACACATCATTGCGTGAACAATTGCAATTTACAACTGCCATACCACAAACGACCGTCAATAACGCACCGGGCGCACCTCGTTCCATATTCAACAGATTGGGTATAAGAAAACCATCATTATTGAGCCTCAGCAGCCCCAATCCAATACCTGGAGGGGGAGGGGCAGCAGCACGTACATTTTCACTTGACGATCTGTTACGACCGCCTCCCCGACGTAAGATTAGGCTAAATTCAAAATTAAAAAATTAATTTAAAAATGCAAATAACAATAATTCACTACTACTACTACTACTTTAAAAAGAAAAAGAAGACCCTTTATCATCTTTTTCACTCAATTAATTTTCAAAATGTGTTTTCTTTTTTTCTGTTTCACACCTTTCTTTTTTTTTTTGATAAGCGTACATTTTTTCCACATACAATTTTATGTTTTCTTCTCTTCAAAGTTCAAGTTTATTTAAAAACTATAACTCTGTCTCTTTTATCTCTTGCTGTCTCTTTTTCTATGTATAAATTTTTGTAATTGGTTTTATGAATCTGATACGTATTTTTTTCTAATACAGTCCTATCTTTTCACCCTACCTTTAAAAAAAAACAATATAACCTTGATGTCGTGTTTACACCATTTTGTAAAAAAAAAAAAAATAATAATATCCAATATAACCCATTTGAAAGAACAACTAAAACTGATAACTACACTGTGCTACAATATGAGGAACATAGTCACGGTTGTTGGCGATTCTTACACTGGACGAATATATTAATGAAACTTACAAATGGTTAGGCGCTGTGTGGGTTTTATGGCCAATACGGTATGAAATAATATTTAAAAAACACTGCAATAGTTCGTCTGAGCTGAATTCAGCATTCCATTACCCAAAATGAAATTTTGTGAGAATTTTTTTTTTTTCTTAAAATATTTTAATTCTATATCTGCATTTTCAGGGATCATTTAAGTGATTTTTTGCAGAAATACCTTAAAAAAAGACTCACAGTCATTTTATGTGTTTAAACATTCTGTGAATATTTTCAGCTAGAAATTTTACTAGGGTTTGCCAAAGACCTAAATTTTACCCGTTAGATTTAAAATACTAAAATAACATCTTAAATGTATTTCTGACAAAATTGTTGATTTAACTCCTAAAGTAAAATTTAACGAGAAATTTTTTCGTTAAATACTTTAACCTTTTTTCCGATTTAAAATTTAAATTTAATGGTGTACTTTTGCTATTTTTATTCTTATTAGAAGAATCAAGTTGATTTAAATAATTATTTTTATAAATCAAACGAAATTCAATTTTAAATCAAAGAATCAAATAAATTTTGATTTGATTCGCGAGTCAGAAAAATAATTATTTTGATACTCGAATATGATTTCATTCGCGAATTAAAATAATTTCTTTTTAATAGCAATTAATTTTAAACCCGATGGGTTTCATGGAATTTTTATATATTTTTGTTATCAATTTATATGATCAAACGAAATAATTCAATTTAAATAATTCAATTTTAAATCAAAGAATCAAATAAATTTTGATTTGATTCGCGAATCAGAAAAATAATTATTTTGATACTCGAATATGATTTCATTCGCGAATTAAAATATTTTCTTTTTAATAGCAATTAATTTTAAACCCGATGGGTTTCATGGAATTTTTATAAAACAGCCACAGGGTGGCTATTTTTGTTATCAATTTATATGATAATATAAATTAACACACTTCGATAATATAAATTTCAAAGGGTGTTCCATTGAGGACTGTTGAGGCTGTTTTATACAAATATATTCATCGAGATGTCTTCCGGACCTGGCCTATTTTTATTATGGTAGTATGTTAATACTCTAGGAGAGCAAAAATTTTGTCTGTTTTGACCTATCTCGCTTAGTTTCGAGATACCAGCCATTAATATTCAATTTTTTAAGCTAAAGATCTTTTTCTCTTTTTTTTATATAAAATTTCTTATTTTATTTTCGATATTTCGCTAACAATTTGTTAGCATCTTCAGGAAAACAAAATTTTAAAATTTAAAATTGAATATTAATATTAAAATAAGATCGAATAAAGATATATAATTTTCAAAGATACCAGCCATTTTTAAAAATTACCAATTTACAAAGTGGCGAATATCTAGAAAAGTAAGCGAGATTTGGAAGTCAATTTTAATGTTTTTATTTTGTTTTAGTTCGCAAATCAAATTAATTTTTTTTTTAATTCGCGAATTAAAAAAGTTTTATGTTTGAAATGATTTTATTCAAATGAAATTGATTAATCAATTATTATTTTAAATCTGGTTTATAAAATTTTTAATCAATTCGCTGATTCACAAAAAGAATTAGTTTTTTTGCGAATTAATTCAATAAAGACTTATCTTTTTCAAGGTCTGGCTATAATTAATTAAGGACTACAATTGAAACAGAGCCGCGAATAACGTTGTAAGCGACAAAATTTAAATTGTTGAGAAATCGAAAAAACGTTTTAGAACTTGTAGGTGTATCCCACTGATTGACTTCTTTAGTTTGCATTGATGACGAAATCCTGCATAATTTTGCCTAATTTCATTTTTAAGTCATAAAAGAGTTATTCTAACGGTAATCTGGAAAAAAAACATGTTTTGTAAAAATTGTCGCTTAAACCGTTATTCGCGGCTCCGCTTCAATTACTAAATTACAGTTTATATTTCTCAAGATTTTACATCTACTTAATAAATTTTTCGTCTTTGGAAACCCTAAGTAAAATTTGCAGCCAAACATCTTTGCATAAAAAGCACGAAAATAGCCCAAGAATGTCTTACAAATAAAATCCTAATAAATTGTGATTGTGGGTATCTATAAACTGACTTATAATACGTTCATGCTGAACGCCAAAAAAAAACATATTTTTCATTCCTTGGTGCTCAATACGAACATATTCTTAATCACAGATGAACTTTTACGCTCGATTGTAAGTCATAGTTCATAAAGTATTGGCCAAATAATGTAAACTTTAAGCGGCCATCAAATTTGACAACTTCCCACACAGCTCCCAAGCCTTTAGGAGTTTTTGTACACTAACCAAATATATATTTATCTAGCATAGGAATTATCTACGAACGAAAATAGCGTTGCACAGTGTTATAAGTTTATTTTTATTTATTTTCTGTGAATAATATCCCGTCTTTCCATTCTGAAACCCATGTGCTTAATAAAAATGATCTTAATTGCATAGAACGTTGCTTCAAATAAGTTTATACTCAAATTCCTGCATTAAATTTTAATATAAAGAATTTTTAAAATATATAATGAATATTGCTAAGTATGTCATGTAAAGTATTTTTTCTATTTAAACAACACATTCGGAGGACGTTTTTATTGCAAATTTTTGTTTTACCATTAAAAAATACTCCGATTGTAAAATGAACCACTTTTTTAAGATTATGTATGTCCGATATTTTCCTTTTAAACCTATAAATAGAAGTTAAGGGACTTTTTCTTTGCAAATTCTGATAATGTTTTTTAATTTGAAAGAACTTTTTTATATGAAAATATATCGGAAAATTTACCTTATTTACATATATGAGTCATTCCATGTCAGACCGTACGATTTTTGCTAAAAATTGACTTTGATGTCTCCGATGTCTTGCAAAATTTTAGTACGTATTTTACACGTGTTTCTAGAAAAAAATTAAAAATTTTTTTTCAAAAAGTTATGTGCATTTGAAAATCGTGAAAAAACTTCCGACATGACAACTTTTAAACTAATGTTTCGCAAAAACTTGTGGATAGATTTTAAAGACCAATGCCTATTTTTAAAGGTATTTGAACCTCCTTTTTAAAAATTATTTTTTTTTAATTAATTTATTTTTTTATTTTTAAAATTTGTTTTTTTTTTTTTTACTTAATTTCTGTTTCCCACCATCTTCGAACAAGTCGAAAAATGTTAAAAAAAATATTTTCTTAAAGCTCAATATAACCTTAATATTCCCTGTAAATTTCAGAATGGAAGTCGAATGGATTCTATTTTTTCAGATTTTTTTCCATTGTAGTACCACGAAAAGTTACATTTTGTATGTGAACATTATTTTTTCAAGCGTGTTAACGAAGATGTTAATGTAATGTTAATTAACATTATAATGTTCACATACAAAATGTAACTTTTCGTAGTACTACAATGGAAAAAGGTCGGAAAAAAATATAATCCATTCGACTTCCAATCTGAAATTTACAGGGAATATTAAGGTTATATTAAGCTTTAAGAAAATATTTTTTTCAGATTTTAAGACTTGTTCGAAGATGGGGGAAAACGGAAATTAAGTAAAAAAAACAAATTTTAAAAATATAAAAATAACATTAAAAAAAAATAATTTTTAAAAACGAGGTTTAAATACCTTTAAAATAAGACATTGGTCTTTAAAATCCATTCACAAGTTTTTGCGAAACATTAGTTTAAAAGTTGTCATGTCGGAAGATTTTTCACGATTTCGACGATTTTCAAATGCACATAACTTCTTAAAAAAAAATTTTAATTTTTTTCTGGAAACAAGTGCAAAATATTTTTTAAGGAAGAATACGTCTGCCTTATTTAAAGTAAATCGGAAGAGGTGTTGTAAAAAAGGTGTTGGGTATGACATGGAATGACTCATATACAAAAGATCATACAAATGCACAGTAATAAGTATGAGTGTTATTTGCAACTAAATATTACGTATATTCATGTATGCTCAAATATTATCATATATTATCATTTGCGCCCATATATCCTCAAATTTTGGATCCGAAGATAAATTTTCATATATGAGATCATGTATGGTCATATATTGAACATACCTGGACATATATACAACCCATATATGATCATATACAAACCCATATATGATCATATACAAACCCATACATGATCATACATGTTCATATATACTTAAATTTTTACATGGGAAGTCAGGAAAAATTTCTGTGACGTCTTTTATTCAGTTTTGTTTTCACAATTTTTAATTGACAAATATTTTGTTTATAGAAATACTCTCTGACCTTAATAGAAGACATAATGATACATACCAAATTTTTCCATAAGAAAACCCTCCAATAAAAAATCGTTGGATTCTGATAATTGTTTTCTCTAGAAAACCCCTCAGATTTTTGTAGAAAATATTGTAAGATTCGTTGCCGGTGGGCTTTTTAGTTCAAAAGCTATTGACAATATTAATTACTCTTTACATTATGTACACCACTGCGTATGAGTAACATATTAGGAAATAACTAATAAGTCTACGCCAATTGTTAGAATAAGTAGCAGTGACCCGTAATCATAAAAAGTCGATTATAGTCAGAATTAAAGCCAGTTTTAAGTTGAACCGTCTTTAAATGGGTATCACATCAAATGTACCAAATGCGCGCATACATTTTGTACTTAAAAATAATAAGCAAGTGGCAACATTGATCAGCTGATTTTATATTAGCTGCAAAAAAAGAAAAGTGTATACATAAAAGATTTGCATTTGCAAAATGTCAAAAGGAACAACATTATAAATAAAGGATAGAAAAGTGTATTTTTATAAATAAAAATGTTTTAATTTAAAAATATTATGCAAAATCCCTTGTTTATTGATATAATTTTCCTTTCAATATTTTGCAATTCAAACATTTTTTTTCACAAAAATTTTCTTAGCGGTAAACAGCTGTTGTAAGTGTTGGTAAATTGGATAAAACCAACTTCAGGTAGTTTTAATTTCAAAGCAGACTTAAAAGATTAAAATATAGTTTTACTTTTAGAACTCCTAAACTATTCTTTATTTTAACTATGATTATTCGCCAGTGTTTTTAACACAAGCAATCACCAATTTTAAAGAGTTTTCAACAAAGAAATTTTTGTAGGTTTTGCATTGTGTATAATACAAAAATATTTCACTGATTCTTGAAGTTTTCTATGAAATAAAAACTCAATTACTGTAAAAATTAAGTTTTAAAGAATTTCATAGCTTTTGAAAATATTCTATACAACCCATTATTTGTTGTCCACATTTGTTTGTAATATTGTAAAAATTATCGCGTTTATATTCAAATAAAAAGAAAACTAAATCATGACATACTGAGTTGTAATTCATTATCTAACAAGTTGAAATCTTATTTTACCTCCGCTGCTACATCCTTGTAACAAATTAATCTGCAGTGCGTTATTAACATTACCCTAACGTGTTGTTTTCCTTACACTAACTACACTGCAACACGTGTCTTAACACTAAAACACCTTATTCATTCTAATTAAATACATACAAATATACGTAGTGTAAATAAATTGGAGCAAAATTTGTACAAAAGATACTTTCTATTGAATGGTGTGTCTTTCTTAAAAAAAAATAAATCTTTAAAAAAATTTATTTAAAACACAGACAACTATAAATCACCATATTGTAGCATTAAGTATGTAACTAGAGCTAATGCACTTTGTATATCCCTGCTTGTTTAATATTCCTACACTCTATGACAATTTTAAAAGAAAATACGACACAAAAAAAAACATGAAGAATATATGCACCCCCGTAATTTTTCCCCTTAAAAAAATAAAGCTTAAGCTTTAAAACACCTGCTTAATACGTATTTTTTTGTAATTATATTTAAGATCTTGCGTCAAAAAAAATGCATTGTGAGTCCAAACACTATTAAAATTACGTATTCAATATTGGTTTAATTACAGTAATGCTTATTTTATTTTTAAAGAAACATAATCGAGTGATGGACAAGTACTTGATCTAACAAAGAAATCCCTCACCGCTTATACGCCGATGTGGATAAAACTCGGATATCTAAGAGAATCTAAATCAAAGATTAACCTTATATTTTACATTCCTTTTAAATATTTCAGTGCCATCTGCGATGTTAAAAATTCGACTTTTGGTATATTTTTTGGTCGGCAGCATGTCGAAAAATAGTAAAAAAAAGGGCTTCGGTAAAAGTTTGTTGAAATTACCCGATTTTAACAGACTTTTACCGAATATCAGAAAAAGAGAAAATATGTATTCGATGAAATTTCATAAGAAAAATTATGTGTAAATTTAAAAGTTCTTGGGAAATACACCTCCATATAAACAATTTTATAAGTTTTTAACAACAAGAATAGTAAAAAATTGAAAACCTTAATAACAGAGATGGCACATAAAAAACTGGTACACCCTAGATTTTTATTCTTTATTACAAATTCGAGTTTTATCCTTATCTTTTTTTAAGTCATTTTTTCTATTTGAATATACCTTTTTTAAAACAAATAACTTTTATTAAAAAAGTAATTTTTTAAAGAATTATTTTGCATTAAAAAAGTATCTTTATTAAAAAAGTGCCCTTAGTAAAAAATACCTTTATTAAGTAGGGTACCTTTATTAAAAATGTACCCTTATTAAAAAAGTACCTTTTATTAAAAAAGTACCTTTTATAAAAAAGTACCTTTTATAAAAAAGTACCTTTTATAAAAAAGTACCTTTTATAAAAAAGTACCTTTTATTAAAAAATAACATTTTATTAAAAAAGTACCTTTTATTAAAAAAGTACCTTTTATTAAAAAAGTACCTTTTACTAAAAAAAACCTTTTATTAAAAAAGTACCTTTTATTAAAAAAAAAAACTTTTATTAAAAAAAAAACTTTTATTAAAAAAGTACCTTTTATTAAAAAAGTACCTTTTATTAAAAAAGTACCTCTTATTAAAATAGTACCTTTTATTAAAAAAGTACCTTTTATTAAAAAAGTACCTTTTATTAAAAAAGTACCTTTTATTAAAAAAGTACCTTTTATTAAAAAAATTACCTTTTATTAAAAAAGTACCTTTTATTAAAAAAGTACCTCTTATTAAAAAAGTACCTTTTATTAAAAAAGTACCTTCTATTAAAAAAGTACCTTTTATTAAAAAAGTACCTTTTATTAAAAAATTACCTTATATTAAAAAAGTACCTTTTATTAAAAAAGTACCTTTTATTAAAAAGTACCTTTTATTAAAAAAGCACCTTCTATTAAAAAAGTACCTTTTATTAAAAAAGTACCTTTTATTAAAAAATTACCTTTTATTAAAAAATTACCTTTTATTAAAAAAGTACCTTTTATTAAAAAAGTACCTCTTATTAAAAAAGTACGTTTTATTAAAAAAGGAACCTTTTATTAAAAAAGTACATTTTATAAAAAAAGTACCTTTTATTAAAGTTACTTTTATTAAAAAAGTACCTTTTATTAAATAAGTACCCTTTATTAAGACAAGTATCATCCCCCGGAAGATCTAACCTTTTCAAGTCGAATTTAAAATTGTTGTAATAATAAAATAAGCCTTACCAAAACTCAAAAATCCCTCAAAAACCTTAATTGAATGGACTCATTTATAACCCTTTATATGTACTCGTACAAGTAAATATGTATTATTTTCAAAACAACAACTACACTTTCTCTTAGAAAATAAGTTGTAAATACATAATTGTTATTCAAAAGTTAATACAACACAATTATTTGCTTTTCGAAATTTTCATAATATGTAAAAACAAATGGTTAAAAAGAAGAAAAACATTATAGAAATTTAACAATTGAATTGTATTTATCAAAATAAATTTTTATTAATTATTGATTGACTATTTCCTATTTATAAATAAACTCTATAATAATGAACTTTTGTGGCTGCTGGTGGGCGAATTTAAACTTTATATTATAAATAGTATTTCAATAATTTAGCAACATTTATCGGTGTTTTTTGTATGTTGAGTTTTGTTATTTATTTTAGCATTTAAATTGGTTACAATAAATACTAACAATTAAATAGATTATTATAATTATTTAGTAAACAAGGAAAGTAAATTGCCAGAGATTACTTTAGGTTTTCAATCTAACAACTGAACAAAGAGATTATAGTAAAAGAAATCTTAAAAGGTTTTTATCAGATTCTAAAGAAATCATCTTATAAACCATAGTACAATCTTTAGAAAATTTCTTTGTAAATTTCTTTTGTTTGCAAAGTCTGTTAATTTTGTTTATTTGTGTACAAAAGAAAAGTGTTGTTGAAACCTAACAAACAAAAATTTTATAAATTAATACATTTTTAAATCTTTACATTTGAGCAATTTAGAAATAATATCTCAAATCAAACTAAAATTATTCATTCACGAATTAAAAGATCAATTATACATAAACTTTTAAAATTTTTGAGGTTATCAAAAATTTATCTCAACGAAATTGCTTTAAATCCGAGAAGGAAGAAATGCATGGCAACCTTTTCAATGTAAATTCGATCTCAAATTACTTTCCTTGTAACATAAAATATTTACTTGTAGAGAAGTATACCTAAGTTGCATGATTCGTATTATTCTCTTATAATTTTTGTATATAAATATTTGTAGTTTGAATTTCAGTTAAACTTGTATATTTTATTTCCTACTTTTGTAGAGCACCCTTTAAAAAAAAACCTGCTTAAATAGTTCCAATAACAAAAATCTAAAAATTCTAAAATAACTGCATATTTTAAACACCCATTTGTTTTTAAATGTTTATTTATTTTTTTTTTTAATTATGTCTTAAATGTTTTATTATAATTTCGAAAAAAAAAAAATTGTGCAAATAACATTTTACAAATTTTAACAAAAGTTAAAAAGGTATTGACACTAAAATTACCATCTTTGCTCTCTTCTTCTTTCTTTCATGGCAAATATATAGGTTCACCCTCACCTCGCAAAAAGCGCAACAATTCTACGCCAGTTAAAAAAAATGCTGCTGAAAAGAAACAAATTTTACAACAATTAGTTTCACCAGCTGCCCAACAGGCAAAACCTAAAGTAAGTTTAGGAGAATTAATACAAATGTCTGAGCAACGTTTACGAGCCAGTAATGCTGACTCCGAAAGTGATTTGAAAGAAACAACCTTCTCTGAAAATACTGGTTCTCTCACCTCGGCTACTGTGGAGAGAGCCATTAATGATCCAAAATTGGAAAAGAAGGTGACATTTGCACGTTTATTAAATAAAGTTTCAGCTGAAATGAATTCTGGTTCCGAGGTAGATATTGGACGAATGGCGGTAAGCTGTTTTATGCTATCGACCAATTTATACTCATATACTATATTTTATTTAATTTATACATCAATTGTTTTTTGTTCTTCTTTTAATCATCTGATAACAAACAACAAAGGGTTATGATTCTCAGGCAAAATGTAAGTGTCATTACATACGTACTCATCCCAGCAATGAAGAAGAAGAAAAAGAAGCTTTTCTTTAAAAGCATTTTAATATAAAAGTATAAGTAATATTTGATTACTGAACTAACTATTTAAACGCACTATTCAAACTTATAATGGCATTCAATTCGTTTACTAATTAAGCACTCGAAAGAATTAATTTAACAATAATGCAATTTCTTCTTTATATCAAACATATTTTTAGTTAACCCAGACACAAATCACTTACACCAATTGTAGTTAAAATACTTAACACTTGTGCTAAGGAGTCATAGACAATTAATTGGGCTTAAAACAAATGACAAAAAAAATCTCTTTTCTTCAAATTTCTTTTAGAAAACATTAAAATTTTAAGTTTTCATACAATTTAATACAAATACGGTTGTCTTCAGTTAAAAGCCATTTAAATTGCCTTTGTCTCCTTAGCTTAAAATCTTGCAAATGTTTGTCTGAGAATCACCCTGTGTTGAAATTGTCTTATATAATATATTTAGAGAAAATTAGACTGTAGAATTTAAAGGGTGATTTTTTTGCTATTTGGTTTTTCAGTGTAAATTTTTTCAAGTTAGAAAAAGATTCAAAACTTTGAATTTTATTATCAAAATTTTATTTCAAAATATTTATATAAAAATTCCAATAATAAGATTCATCCACGAATCTCATTTTTTGCTCAATGGGTACGTCAGCAAACAGAATTGCCGAATTTGATGCACTGTTTGTGGGCCGCCGGCATCATTGGACCTTACTTCAAGAACTATGAAAATTGCAACGTTGCAAGCAAGCTACCGTGCGATGATAACCGACTTTTTTTTTGCCCGAAATTGAAGAATTGGACTTGGTTGACATGTGATTTCAACAAGACGGTGCCACATACCACACGACATGCGTTACCATGAGTCGTATTAAGAGGCGAGGTTGTTGAGCAATTAATCTCGCGTTTTGGAACAGAGCATTGGCGATGCGATTTGACCCCACTTTTTTTTGTGGGGATAAGTGAATTCTTTTGTCTACAGGAACAAGCCAATCACAATTCCAGCCCTGGAAGACAACATTACAGCTGCCATTGGTGAGATACCGGCCGAAATGCTGGAAAAAGCCGCGGGCAAAATTTACATAAAATAATTTTTAAAAAGTAAATAAGGCATTCACTTTTGCAAATTTTTTTTTTCAATTTTCTAAACTTAAATGGTTAAAAAAATCACCCTTTTTGATAAATCAAGAGATGACAACATTTATTTGCGCAGTTAGGCCCTTAAGAAATCGTTCAATAATAAATTTAATACAAATATATACTTTATCAAATATTTTTTGCGACGGAACAATTAAAAGGCGCTTAAAACACTAATTTGGGAAAATAAAAACTCAAGTTTACATTCATATTGCTTTAAAAGAGTTTAAAATTGTTTGTTTTTTTTTTCTATATCTGTTGTTAAAATGAATTGTTAATTCTATATGGTCTTAAACTGAACAAAAAATTTTACTCTTTTATTTTTTAAAACAAAATTTAAAAAACAGACTTAAATAATTTTTTTTTATCTAAATTTGAGAAAAGTACAAGAAAAAGTAATATTTTTTGCTTAAGAATTAAAATTTTATTAAAATAAAAAACTTTTTAACGAAAAGGCGCGAAAAATGCTAAATTAAAGACTTAAAAGTGCCAGCCTATCACCGTTTTGATAAAAAGCGCTTAGATAATATAATGCGAGTTTGCCAGATTGGCATCGCTATATAAATTACATTTAATTTTAAAAATTTAAGAAAGAATACCTACACTATAAAAAATGTTTGTAAATGTACTACAATAAAATGGTTAAAGTTTTATGTAATATTACGAAAAATGCCTGAAAATATTTTGTACACACTTTCATATACAATAATACACACAAAAAGTATTTATGGACATAATGTGCTTAAAATTAAACACTTTGTGCCTAAAATTAGTATACGGTAGGCTAGTTGGTAGCGCGCTAGCTTATCACTGCGTGGGTCGTGGGTTCGGTTCCCACCAGAAGTTCTGGTCTGTTTTCGCTACAACGAGCCGATTACTTTTGTTGCTAGTGCTCGGTTAGGGTATTAGGATATAATTTGTAATTATACGATTAAAATAAAAAAAAATGAAATTTTACGCAAAAATTTTGTTAATATACTAACCTAGATTGGTAATAAATATTTTGACATTTGAAAATTGGAAAATATTAAAAAAATAAAAAAAGCTAAAAACGAAAATTTATTTTTCAAAAGTTATGAATATAATATATGAATATTGTGAATTTAAATTCAAGATGACCCATTTGAAATATATTATGTATTATATTTATAATTCATTATTATTAAAATATACATACATAAAATAAATTTATTATTGAAAAAAAAAATATTTTTCTGCAGCTCAATTTTTTCAATTCTTGAAAAAAAAATATTTTTCTGCAGCTCAATTTAAACCATGCGTTGTTAAATATACGCATTTTTTATATAATTATATAACTTTAAATAATTGCATTTTTAGGCATTTAATGCGTATATTTACTCTTAAAATAGGTTTTTTACGCACAATTTTAGTAAATTTTCGAATTACTTTTAAAATTTCATTTAATTTTAACACACTCAATGTAAAATTACCCATTATGTGTAATTTTGTATGTACTTTTTTTTCGTTTACGCACACAGAGTAAATTTACCCAATTTATAGTAGGAGTACAGTTTCCTAAATTTCAACAGAAATTTATTAGAGTGTACCTGCGAAAGGTATATATCGCTGTCACAGTGGATGGTTAGAAATTTGACACATCGTAACCGTCAGTATCTATCGTACTAAAGTTATTTGGTTTTTTTATATCAACTGACAGTTTCATCGTCATTTACAAATTGTCAACTTAGGACCGATACGATCAATATGTGACCCTAGAAACTTCTATCGGTGTTTTTGTCTCATTACTCTACCTTAACAACTTCTAATCCAATATAGAAATGCAAGAAGGAATTATTAAAATTTAATTATTACTCCCTGATCACTCATAAAATTCAAGCACAAAAAAGTAATTTTTTAGAAAGGATATTTTCTCGGTGGATTTTAAATTAATTTGGAAGAGCCAAGTGTAAAAGTAAAAATAATAATACGCAGAATTGAACGACAGATGTGGTCAAAGTACGATATATATTCCCAGTTAGGAATTATGGTTGACAATTTTTTGGTTATAACCCCTAAACAATAATAGACATAATTCTGTCTCATACATTACACTCAGAAAAAAAAGTTTGTAAAAAATATTTTTAAACGGTTTTCAATCCCAATTTACTATTTTTGTGCTGATTTTTAGTAAAAAAATATCATTTTGTATTTTTATTTTTTTGCTATTTACATTTTACAAATTACTGAATTTTTACAGAATATATACAAATTTTTGTTGCTAATTTCAGAAATTATTTTACAAATTTTTGAAAACCGATTTGCTAAAACTATTTTACACTTTTTTTAAAATTAGCCCTTAAAATGTGACCTTAAAAATCAAAAACTTTACTCTAAAAATTTTATCAATACAAAAATAAGCAAATAAAAACAAAATGATAAAAAGTAATCAGCAAAATTTCAGTTGTCACAACAGACTTTTTTCGGTGAGTGTACAAACTCCCACCAAAAGAACATAATTCCCATTATGTCCAGACCGCACATTTGTGTTAGTGTGCTGCGATCAACGGTATAAGCAGACACATTTTCTATCGAGACATGACGAGCCCAGGAGGGGACTTTTAATGTGTGACACAAAAGTTATTGAGATTGTTGGTCTTTAGTTTAGATCTTGACTTTAATAACAATTAATAATTTAGCTGGCGGGCAAGAGAGATATTTCCAAACTGACTGCTTTTTTCGCGGATCATTGTAAATACGATCGGCTGGTATGCATATAATTTCAGCATTTCTGCCAAGTTAGCAGCTTTTCAACACTGTTTTTAAGTTTTTTTAAATAAAAATCAGTGTTCATCATTAATTTTATTTACTCATACAATATTTCATTAATATATATATAAATTTTCTTTTTTAAATTTCCTTCCCACAAATAGGCAACTCGTAATTCTAGTGCTCTAAGTCTGCCAACTGATTTACAAATGCGAGCAAGTTCAATGCCACCCTCACCATGCACAAACGATATGCGCTCACCACATAGCACATCATCTACTCATGGCAGTGATTCATTTTCAAGTTCCGATTTAGCTCTAACCGATTTTGGTCTACGTTCAATACAAACCAGTGGCAGTGAAATGGGTAGCACAAATAATCATCAACTTAGCGGTTTGCAATTGGGAGGTATGCCTATTCGCTGTCGTATTGGTTCGCCAGCAAGACCCAAAGTATCAAGTGCAGATTCTATACTCGCCATGTTTCGTAATTTTGCTTCCTCAGCAGCAAATGTCTCGAATACTACTACCAATACAATGCCTTCAGCTGCCTCATTTTTTGTTTCACCCTCTACAACGCCCACCGTCTCGAGCCCTCAAGATGATGCACCGGGTGATGATGAATCCTCAACATCATCAATGCATACACCCGTAAGCTTTTCAAGTGGTGCCCCAGATTCTCCCGTTTTCTATCGACAAACTACAACTATTGAAGTGCCTGTATTAGATGTTCTCAATGCGCACAAATCAACATCATCTTCGCCTTCAACGTCATCATCATCGAATCTATTGCACCCACCGACAATATTGCTGGAAATACCAAGTATTAATAATAAGTGTCTCTCGCCTATACGAGAGATGCCAACGCCCATACCATCGCCAGCATTAACGCCTATTATGCCTCGCCCGCAACGTTCGAATAGTCCAATATTCCAAGAGGATCCATCATCGGGTGGTGAATTTAGTGATGATGATAAGAGTGATCACAGTGATACACAATTATCGGTAAGTATTTTTTTTTATTCCAATTTGAAGGTTATTAAGTATAAGTAGAGTAGAATTTTCTAAATCAGAGAAATATTTTAACTAAAGACAGATGTTGTGATGCAAATACCATTTTGAATTAAATTATCATCAACAGTTAATCAAAAATTAAATCATTTTCTAAGCTAACTCATTACCATAACATTATGACAATGCAAACAACATTCACTGTATTTTTTATTGGAAAATAGTGTATCGTATTTTTGTGCATTGTAACGAAAAGCAGAAGATAAATGGAATTATAGAAAGAAAGAATACTGCTTCTGTCAACACTCATCTGTCAGTTGACTCCTGTCAATATTTAAAAAGGCTGCATATGTAAGTTTGTGTTTGACAGCCATTAATAGCAGACTACCGCTTGATTTAATTCAAGGATTGAGGAGAAAATCCATGAATTAGGCAATGAATTGCTCTTACATTCGGATTTAGTCCCAAGTGACTAATTCTTGTTTTCAAACCCTGAAGAAATGGCTCGGCGGAAAGAGATGTGACTCCAACGATGAAATCATCTCCCAAACAAATACCTATTTTGATGACCTCGACAAATCTTAAATTTTTGGAAGGGATAAAAAAGTGGGAAAAACGTTGGGCAAAATTGATTTTTTTTATCCAAAAACTATTAGAAATGGGATTGCCCTGCTCAACATGTTCATTTATTTTGTCTCCTCGAATTTTAGCAAAATAGAAATTTTCACTTGTAAGGTATAATGCTACAGGGAATATAGGAGTATAGGAATATATAGGAGAATGCCGGCCAGACCTAGCAACGTGTAATAAGAACAGTTTTTAAGCGCAATTACTCAGCAGTAATATATTTCCCAGCAAAACCACACATTACCAAATAATGGGTAAAGTAATGTATAGCCATAGGGGCCGATGGATTACTTTACACCTTACTTCATTGGTGAATTTTACAGGCGATGAGCCTCAAAGTAATGTATATAGCCATTACTTTAGAGGTGATAATGTAAGGGGTTACTTATATGGTTACGAGAATGGAAAAAAGTAATGTGTCTAAAAATAGATTTTTTATAAAGAGGAATTTTTATTAAAAAAAATTATTACAAATATTTTATTTAAAATATTTGTAATTAAAAATAATGTGGTCAAGATGGGAATCGAACCAGGGAAATCTTACGCTTATACATAGTATTTGATTGCTTTAAACTTAAATAAATTGTTGCGCTTTGTTTTTTCTCTAGTGTTATCAAAACAAACATACATTACCCTTTTGCTTACAAAAAAACACAAAGTAATGTATCTAAAAATAGATTTTCAAAAATATTTCAATTATTACTTTAAATTTATAAATCATATATTACGTAATCAATAATGAGTAACTTATTACTTTATGCTTGCAAATATTGAAAAAGGTAACGAGCTATCATTACAAGGTAACACATGAGAATATAGCACCCATTACCAAAGTTTTGCTGGGGTACAGAAGGGAACAGAAAAGGGGAACATAATTACATCTTACTTCTTATTACCGGGGAGCTAAATCCAAATATGTCCCCCGAATTGCTATCCCACATTAAGGTTTCTAGATATTAAAATGCATTTAATGCGCCTCTTTTCCGCTTTAAAATTTTATTTTTTTTGATTTGTAAATCACAAAATTTTTCTTAGAAACTTATTAGTTTTTACATTAATAACACACAAACTCATTAATCTTACAATACTTACATGAAATCTACCATTTTCAGCCACATCAGCCACTAATGTTCAAATAACTCAAGCTTTATTGCAAAATCAATATTTTTTATAACAACTTTACTTAATTGTCTCCTAGGTTGATTCTGATGGCGGTATTGTTATAGAGTTTGGCAATAAGCATGAAATACGCAGATGGTTCAGTTGAAAGGCAATGAATTATATTTAAGAGAAAGTTTACTTTAATATTCTTTTTTTTTTGTTGTTTTTGCAAAACCCCTAGGCTAGATTTATAGAAAAAGATATTAGAACCACAAATGCTTACTACTCTACCTACACTTGTTCATAATTTCGGAAATATTTTATTTACAATTCTAACAAATTTATTTTTATTTTTAATACTTTAAGGAAAAACTCATAATTGGTTTGCAAAGAGAAAAATCACGTATGCTCGATGCAGATATGGAGACAACAACACCAACCGATACCACTGCTACATCTGTGGTTAATTTCAATAAGCCCATGGGTGGAATTAATTATAAAATACCCAAATTGAGTTTTACACCAGCCATTACAACAGCAGCACCCATGCAAGCCCCCTGCATTACCATTGATATAGAGCCGCCCACACCAGAAGAAAAACAGCCCAGACCTAGAGATTTAATAATACCCACGCTGACAGTGGAACAACCCAGTCCAACGAAGAATAGACATCCATTGATTATATTTCCTGGATCACCACCACCACAACGAGCCAGCATAGGTGAAACCAGTTTTATGTTTCCAAATAAACAACAACAAAAAAGGTATACAAGTAGAGACACAATTGGTCCCACATTCACTGTTCACTCTGTGTGTGTGTGTGTGTGTTCGTTCGTTCGCTCACAACCCTAGGTTGTTTTGTATGGTGCTAAAAACTATTTGGAAAATATTTATTTTTTGTTTCAAAAGTGGTTCTATATTTACAAAAATATGCACTGTAAAAGTTATATTATTTAACTTAAGTTGAGTTCCAAAACTCCTCGAAATATTCATTGTTCGTGTGCAGTGCAGAGGTACCACATTTTTTAAAATATTATTTTAAACAAGAACATTTGAAATATTGAAAGGTCCTATTCAAACAAATTGACACATTTTTATGAAATTTAGAGGTAACTAAGTAAGAGTTTGCTTATACACTCACCAAAAAAGTCTGTAATAGCAGATGCAAATTTTGCTGTTATTACGGGAAATTTTGCTAATTTGAGCCCAAAGGTATTTTTTGCTAATCTTAGCAACACATATGTATCTGCTGACGTGTAGTACAATAAAATTTGTAGGAAAAATTAGCTGCCGCTACAAAATTTTCGTATACTTTTTGTAAAGAGGAATTTAAAATCTGTTTGCTAAAATCAGCAAAAAAAATACTAAATATTATTAATATTAGTACAGAATTTTCAATTTATTTTTTTTTATCAAGCAACAAAATTTTATTTATTTTTTGCAAAAAATATTTTAGACAAAAAAATCAACGGCTTAAAAATTCTAAAATCATAAACGAATTTATCATTTTATTTTATTTTGATTTAGTAATTTCTGTTTTGAAAAATATTTTAGTAAATTCTTTTACTTTTAAGGTCAAATTTTAATTGTTTTTAGGGCTGGTTTTTAGAAATAAAAAAACTTTTTAGTGCTATTTTAAGTGGATGTCCTTTTTATAGACATGGATAGGTTTATTCACTTTCAATCCCTTTATTTAATCTATGTAACATTTTAAGGCAATTTAAGTTTGTAGGTGTAAGTTTTAAAAAGAAATAACATTTCCTTTAACATCCACTTTCTTAAAATTAGTAATTTTGTTTTGCTAATTTTAGCATATCGGTTTTCAAAAATTAGTAAAATGATTTCTGAAATAAGCAACAAAAATTTGTAAATATTCTGTAAAAATTCAGTAATTTGTAAAATGTAAATTACGAAAAGATTTGCTAAATAATAATTTTTTTACTAAAAATTAGTACAAAAATAGTAAAGTCGGATTGAAAACCGTTTACAAATTTTTTTACTTACTTTTTTTCTGAGTGCAGGGAACTCTGGTTGACAGCCAAGAACTCAACCCACTTACGCATATTATATTTGTTTACTTTGAACATGAATCAATTTTTTACTATTTAGATTTTACAAATAACAGAATTTTTCCTGATTTCTTGCAAATTTTTGTTGCTAATTTAAGAAATAATTTTACAAATTTTTGAAACCCGATTTGCTAAAATTAGCAAACAAATTTACTAATTTTTAAGAAAGTGGATATTAAAGGAAATGTTATTTATTATTGAAAGAAATTTCACTTCTAATAATTAAAACTTATACTAATAAACTTAAATTGACGTATAATGTTACACAATTTCCAACTTATCTAACATTATATTAAGGGATGGGAAGTGAAGATACTTTTCACAACCGACTCATGTCCAAAAATAGGACATTCACTTAAAATAGGACCAAAAAGTTTTCTTAGTTCTATAAATCAGCCTTAAAACAATTATAATTTGACCTTAAAATTAAAACAAAATAATAAATTCGTTAATGTTTTTACTATTTTTTAAGCCTTTGGTTTTTTTTAATTTTGTCTAAAATATTTTTTGAAAAACAAAAAATAAATAAAATAAAAAAGAACGTTGTTCAATATAAAAAAAGTACATTTTTATACCCAAATTCGTAAGGCAATTTTAAAAGAAATTAGCGTAACAAGTGTATTAAAAAAATAATTGAGTTAATTTGTGCATTTTAACATTTTTTATACCCTCCACCATATATGGTGAGGGTATATATCAGTTTGTCATTCCGTTTGTAATATATTTCGAATATAGGTTTAAGACCCCATAAAGTATATATATTCGTGATCCTTATGCAATTTTAAGTCGATTTAGCGATGTCCGTCTGTCTGTCCGTCTGTCTGTCTGTTGAAATCACGATCACGACGCGAAGACGCAAGCGGGGGTGCCTATTTTTACCCAGATTATTGAACATCCTCCCGAGCAGTTTAGTATTAAAAATGAGCAAAATCGGTCAATCGGTTCAAAAGTTATGAGTGAAAATGTGAAGGTACCTCTAAATTTTCCATACAAATTTGTACAATTTTTCTGTATCTATTTTTTTTTTCTGTTAAATAAGTAAAAATGTTATTAAGTCTTCTTATTGTTCGATTACATTTATTATCTTACATACTATGATAACAAAGTTAACGTAAAAATGAACAATGTTAAAGTCGCTAACAGAGCAGACCTCTGTAAATAACATTGCTAAAACTAAATAACAAAAGTTCGTTACATAAATTGACAAAACATATTCATATTACAGTTCATGCAAAATTTAGTATATACGTATATCATCTTCATCCCCTTTGGTGGAGGGTATTCAAAGATTCGGCACAGCCGAATTTAGCCCTTTTTTACTTGTTTTTTTTTTATAATTAAAAATTTTGTTCACTAATAATTATCATAAATTTGTGTTTATTCGAAATAATTTATTTTAATAAACTTTGAAGCCGTTATTAACTTTCCTGCTATTTTCATTTCGATCACTATACAACAATTTCATACTTTTTAAAAAATTACCGGTTTCGGACGATTGATTCTTGTTAAGAAGACCAAGAAACAAAAATACGTGCGTCAATTTTAAAAAAGACTTTCTTGTACTAAATCTAAATAATAACAAAATTAACCTTTAATGGACAATCTTGAATTTGATTAGTTTTTGGTGTTTGTGTTAAGCTTTGGGTTTTGGTGTGTTCTGGCATATATAGTAGAATTTTATGGCCAACATTTTTGTAGAACATTTCATCCCCGCCTTCCTCTTTTTCGGGGTATTTTAACAATTTGTTAGAATAAAGCCAAAAAATGCCGTTATGAGGGGGAGTTAGAGGGTTAATATGTTCTAAAAAAATATTCGCATTATTTACAAAGTTGCTGAACATAACCTTCACCTCAGATTTAAAGAAAACATTCGCCCTCATTTTAGTTGTCGTTATCAATGTCGTCGTCGTTTTGGAGTCAACATCACTTTGCTTCGACGTCGACATCACTTTGACACCAAATTGGTATTCTATAACAGTGTTGTAACGACGTTGACAGTTTATCGATTTAAACAAGAACACATCTCTAAAGATTAAGTCGGCAGCTTTATTTTGTTTATTATTTTTGCGAAAAAATGTTTTTTATTGGAAAGAAGACTACTCAGACTACTCAGATCCAATATCTTTAACCTGCCGGATAACAAGTGAGTAGCAAAATCAAAGTCTGTTACTTTAAAGAATGTAAATCTTCTACTTTTTTTTAAAAGGCTTGAAAGTTACTTTCGGCTGAATAAAACAGCCTTCAAAGATGTGCTGGAAACAATAGCACCTAATTTGAAAACCGGAATCAAGTCCACATTTATTTCCAAAACAATAAAGTTGGCAGCTACATAAAGATTTTTAGCTGGTACGACCAGCTCAGTGTTGGAAACGACTTTAACTCAGGTTTCAGCTGCTTCTGAAACTGTAGCAGATTTGCCTCAGCTTCCTCCAGCGGGCTCAATATAAATTGCTTGAATCTTCCGCCACCTGTAGCATTACACTCGGCTTTGTTGGCTACCATTTTTTTTTTTTTAACTTTAAATTTTAAGTCTCGCCAAACCTATAAATAAATTTTGTTTTATTTTTCTAATGCACTTTATATGATCATGCTTTCTTTACCTTCTGCCATCCATCTCCAATTTTTCTCGGTGGGCCAAGTGCATTTAATATATTTTATATTTCTTCCCATTGCTCTTTAAAATTACTTGGAACAGTGCCTCTGCGAAATCCTATTGCAAGCGACGGATTTTCATCCAACTCTTCTATGAGTTTTTGAAACTGGTTTGCGTTCGTTACCTTAATTTTTTAAATTTTTTCCGTTTTTTTTTCAGTCATTACTTTTCCTCGGCGTCACATTTTCTTACAGAATACCAAATAATTGTCGACAGTTATCGATTATTTTCGATAACGACAACGGGAATAACAATTTCAAAAAAAACCCAAGACAACATTGTCTTGTGTCGATGACGACAACTAGAATAAGGGTGATTGATTTATATACCGATATGCTGCAAGAACAGGTCAGAGCTGGGAAACTTTAACCGCCTCCAAAATGAAATTCCGATGTGATCTATCAAAACGCCGACAAACGTATATTTTTTGGTCTCCTTAACAAGAATCAATCGTCGGAACCCCTTAATATTTTTTTTTTTGTGTTGAACTGTGTATTTAGTTCAATTTCAGCAGAACGATTTTATACTGCCGTTTACAAAATTTACTAAAATTTAAAAGCGCTTTTTTATACTAATTTTATTGTACTAATATTAATAATATTTAGTAATTTTTTTTGCTGATTTTAACAAACCGATTTTAAATTAGCGAAAAAAATACCGCTGGGCTCAAATTAGCAAAATTTTCCGTAATAAGATCAAAATTTTCAGTTGTCATTACAGACTATTTTTGGTGAGTGAATAGTTGCGTTTCGTGTTTTCGTTGCCGAAATGATGTATGTATATTATAATTATTCTAACAAAAAAAAAACACAAGGTAATGAGTAATAATACAAAATTTTTTTTGAATTTAGTTTCACTTCAAGGGTCACAAACGACCAGATAAAATAAAACTTTTAAAAAGTCATAATATCGGAAGCCTGGCTTTAAATAATTGACAGAAAAATGAAAACACCCATTAAAATTATTTTTTTTTTATATAAAATTTCTGCAAAGAATTATCGATTGTGAAAATTTACAAAACTACCGCTAAATTAGAAAATACCCCTAAAATTTAATTCCGGCTAAAATTTCAAAAATTTTCAATAAAATTATAATTTTCATTCATAACAAATTGAAAGGAATAAAATAAGAACCACTTTTGGAAAACAAAAATTTCTTGCAAAATTTTGCTACTAAAACAAAATTATTTAGCTAATTTCTAATAGTTATTTTTGACTCATACCATCTTCTTTTTTTTTTTTTTTGTTGATTAATGAAAGAGAAAAAAATTAAGAATGGAAGTAACTAGATGCTTAATTTTCTATAGTTTTCTTTAATTTTTCTTTTTTTCTAGAATTTAGTAGTGTTAAAGCTCCATACATACACTCATAGAGCCTAGATGAAGAATTTGGGCATTTAATTTTTTGTGTACTTGTACTTTTTTACATGCAACATGTTGTGTTTCCTCTTTGTATATAATTTTATGTAATCTTGTAATATTTTCTTAGAACAAAAAGGGAAGAGCAAGTATATGTACATGCATTAAATCTATCGCTCTTTCTGTCTCTCCTGCGCTACGCATTTATCTCTGTAATTTAAGCTTATGTTTTCATTTAATATTTTTAGGCTCTTAAAACAATTTGAGAAACCCAATTCTTTGGATTTCCCATTTTCACCGCCTATGATAACGGTAACATCGAATATGAGCGAACTTGAATCAGACACAGAACCTCTTTCACCAGCTCCGAAAGCTGGTGTTGTTGGTGGACTTATGCCCCCGAATCCTGTGGGTATGTGTTACCTAAGTCCGTTTACGATGTGTACCCGAGCGGATCGCACAATATCAGAAAGTAATCTAAGCTCTTCGGGTTATTCAAGCATGGCCAGTCCGGGACCAAGCCGCTGTGGTTCTAGCAATCCCCTTTATCCTCATGAAATGGATGAACCGGGCAGTGGTCACTCAGGACCAGGTTTGTCATTGCACGTCAACTTATTAAATCGACGTAAAAGTTCTGTTTTACCCAGTTGTAAAGAAAATATAAGTAATGGCAAATGTTCAACGACACCGAATGGTTCTAATACAGATCGCTTACATACCAATCGCCCCCGATCCGATTCGGAAACATTTTCTGACGACATACTCATAGAATCGAATGATGAGGGTATAGGCACTGACCATGTAGATGAAAAACTTGACGAAACACGTTTAAATTCTCGACGTTTTGATATGTTTCTCGATGATGAGGTATTAATTGAAGTTGATGAACCTCCCTCATCCACTCAACTGCCCTGCACATCAACAATGCTTAGCGGTGGCCTCAGTATTCTAAATGCTAATTGTGGTCCCCAAATGGCACAACTACAACTGCCTTCAATTGTGATACAAATTGATGGATGTGGCGAAAAAACTCTTTCTCCTGTATCCTCACGCTCTGAAAGTCCTTTAAGTGAGAGAGCCGGCATAGGGCGTTTCTCTCCTCATTTCTATGGACGTAAAGATCAATTACCATTCACCGACTCTGATGGTCTCTACGATTTTCCATCGTCCGATGGCAAAGGTGCTTCAGCACATACGTTTTCGCACCAACGCCGTAGTAGCAGTAAAAAACGAGATCGTAAATCATCCAAGTGTTTGTCAACTCAATCGCCAACCAAACAACAGCTAGATTTGCCATCAAAAGAGTCGTTAAATACTTCATCAACGCCGAGCAGCATAACACATGTTTGCAACAAGCATTGCCATTCACATCACCATCCATGCCCTGCCGTCACGGTCAGCACAAGAAAAAGTCCCAAACGACGTATGCTTAATCGTCATCCAGTGGAGAGTTCTTCATCTTCAGAAAGTTTAAATTCGGCAAAGGAATTAACAGTTAGGCCTTTACCTAGGCGTAAGTATAGTTTGAATTATTTAAGATTTTCATAAATAATGTCAGGATTTTTATTATTATTCTAGGTCTTAATTCTCCGAATCGTGAAAAACGACCGAGAAAACAAGAAAGCCTTAGTGAGGATGAAGTTGCTGATGTAAGTATACATAAGTTCTATAAAATTATTGCAGAATGCTAAGAAAAATTAGTATATTAACTTTTACTTTATTTATCGTTACGTGGTTAAATCAAGTTCTATTATGAATCTCTCTTTGTTTTACAAAGTCAGGGCTGATACTCCATAAATGGAGAGGCAATTATCTTTCATTAGTTGAAGTTTAATTTCTGCCATATTACCTAAACGTTTTGGAAAATTTAATTAATTTTTTTAAAACAGCGTTAATATTGCATCGAATAGTATAAATAACATCAGCAATCGTTTTACTATCGCCAAAAGTTCTTTCTTGCTGAATTCCAGGCCAAGGAATAGTGTCTAAAATCCTAGTAAATCTTTGATATTTTTAGTATTACTAGACATTTGGACAATTTATTCCGGTGTTATTTTTATATTTCAAAGATATTTTTCTTAAATCTGATATCGGACTTAAAAGTCATCGTTTTCATTGTTTTTAAATGCATGTCTAATTTTAAATCTTGGTCTTTTTTTATAAACCAAAGTTTTGTAATCTAACAACAATTTCAATTTACTTAAACATTAGACTATATTAATTCAAAGTTTACAGATGACATAGTGTCAAACTCATGCGTGGATCTCGTTATATAATTTAAAGTCTGACTCCTAAAGTCTAAGGAAATGAAGGAAATTTAATAAAAATAAATAACATTGCGACTTATTAAGTGTAAAACATGCTTTGCATTCTTGATTTAAATTTTTATTTCAAACTTTCATTGCGAAGAGAAAGGCAAATATGGGAGTTCCACAATATGTACGTTGCTAGACAAATGAGTGACAGCATGTATTTTGTTTTTATATTGCATATATTTTGTTATTGTAAGGGTTTCCACTCTTGGTGGTAAAGTGCCCTTGTAGACCTTGTAAAGGTTGTAGATATAGTAAAAGTTCTACCTATTACTACACCACAACAACAAAATGTATAGAACTAATATTTACTAGGGCGTGGTTAAAATAGTAGACAAAAAGGTATAGTAAATACATGTTGTACATTTTTTACAAGACTAAAACAGCTGATCGTTTAGCCGCCAAAACGATTGTTTGATTTTTGTATTTTTCATTTTGTGGTCACTTAAAATAAAGTTGAATAATGGATCAAAATAATGAAAAACCCAACTAAAAACAAAAGCGTGAAAAAATAAGTAATAAAAGATGGACTGATTGTGAAATTCAGCAGCTATTGGTTTTTATTATTACAAGTAATACCGTATCTTCAAACTCAGAATCTCTGCAAATTCTATTTGGTTAATTTCACTTTGCTCTGGCAATTTTGTTAACTTCAAATTCTTTTTGATATTTTGAGTTTGATGAAAAACAAAACAAAAATTAACTTTTTCGTTTATTTACAATAGCTGTGTTTATGTGGGAAGTAAATACACGAAAAAGTCGTTCACGCTTTGTAGTATAAAATCGTTGTAAATATACAAGGGTTGTAAATATACCACCAAGAGTGAAAACCGCTTGTATTTTCGTTCGTCTGAAGCAAAACGTCATCTGGAAACACCACCAAGGACTGTCTTAATTGTGGAATTTTTAAATGACCTAAAGTGTGGCTCACTCGTGTATCATTTTTAATATCTAAAATCTGGCTGATTTGTGTATCTATTTTGTGAACCAAACTTGGAAATTTTTATTATTTTTTAAACCAAAGAATGACTTACAAGTGGATCTTAATATGACATTAAGCTTAGCTTAATCTTGCAAATTTTTATTGCCCAAAATCTGGCTCAATCTTGTACTCTAACAAGTATCTCCTGGATCACCCACCCATTTTGATGGAATTAAAAAATTTGACAGAGGAGACCAAATAAACAAATACATGTTTTTTTAACTTGTATTTATTTGCACGGGAACATGTCTTTAATTTAGGAAATTAATTTTTTTTTACGCTCAGGGAAAAACTTTCATTTTATTTATAAAGCTCTTTAATAAATTGTTTTTCATCAATTATTCACCATATTTTTAAGTTTTCATAAATATGATAAAACTTTTTATAAAAATTGTTTCATAACTTCATCATTTTATATAAAAAAATCATAATTATTTTTTGGAACATGGCCCATATCTCAAAAACTAAGAGAGATAGTTCAAAATGGAAATCCTTTTTTTGAAAGACAACAGATAATGAAATTTCTCTTGGTCTGAGTAATATTTCGAATCAGATTATGTTAGTAGAATTTTTTGATAAAAAAAAACTTCATTATATTTATGAAGTGTTATATTGGACGAAAGGCTATGAAGTTGTTCATTATATTTTTTGAAGTTTTTCATAAATATGATGCCGCTTTTTCTCTGAGTCTACCCAGAGTTAAAATACTCCACACGAGGAAAATTTTGATAGGTATCAATCGCCTGTGATTTGGATTTAGCGCTGTCATCTATTTGACATATTAAAAATATTGGCCTTTTTTTGCCTCCAAATATCACGAATGCCGATAAAAGCTCAAAACACTTCCTAGCTAAAATCGAATAACGTCTGAAAAGTATAAACTCATGTGTACAAAAAGCTATAAAATTTAGAGCTTTGGATGCACCTTGTTACGATCTTGTTTTATGATCCAAGTATTGACTAAACTATGAACTTGATTTTTTAATATCAAAAGTCCTTGGTTATTATTAAAGCCACGAAAAGTGTTTCTTTAATTCAAAATATTGAGATTGGGATTTTTTATACCGTCTTAATCATTTTTATAATATTTTGAAGACCCCATAAACTATTTATATTATCGATTCTTATATAAACATAAGATGATATAGCTGTGTAAATAGAAAGAATAAAGTTAGTGACAATTCGATGTTGAGAATTTGCAAATTTTTGCCAGAAGGAATTTTCAAGCATATAAAACATTTTTTTTTTTTTTTTGTAAATACAAGAAAAATATATTTTACAGCTATGTATGTTGTTGTTGCATTCAAATCAATAAATATTGTAATATTAATTATGGGAGAAATAAAAAAAAAATTAAAATTTATTTCTGCATTTTGTGGTTCGCGTACTTTTTTAGAAAATTTTCTTTTTGTGAGCAAATTTGTCTTAGTTTTTGTTACTCAGCAGTGCTGTCAGTTTAGAGAATTTTATTTCTTGATTAGGGATAAAAATTTCCGTTTGGGATCCGGGTATTTGTTAGGGATGACAACAAAATTCGAGTGGATTTTTGGGAATAAAATTTTTAAAATATTTTCTTCTCTTTTAAATTTTATTTTTTTTTTCAACCCTGATAATATTTTTGAATTGGTGGTAAGATTGCAGTTGTAAAATGTGAATACACTTATGAATTTTTGATACTGCTCACTACTTTTAAGTATTAATTAATACCCAATATTCTTTACATTTAATCTAAAACGGGGTTATATATTCAAACTTAAAACAGGGTAACATTTTCATAATGTTTTGCAGACCAAATTATGCTCGTATACAGAAAAATACAACTCTAAAAGTATTGATTGAATTCTTTTATATATTGAGTACTCCATACCCAAATAATCAATACTGTTCCAACTTTATAGTTTCAAGTACAATAAATTTGTGTTATACAAATCGAGGGTTTAATATAGTAACCTCGTATCTCAAAAACTACTACTTTCCAGGAGAGGAAAAAACTCGTTTCATAATAAACTTGTGGCATATTAAAATATTTTTTTTTTAATTTATCATTACTTTTTAAATAAAAACAAATAATGATTAAAACTTTTTTTGTCTCTCCTGAAAAGTAGTAGTTATTGAGATACGAGGTTGCGTTAGTAAACCCTCGATATTATAACTACTTTCAGCCAGTCATGCTGTAAGGCATCACACGTATACCGGGAAATTTTTAGTTCGATTGCGTGCTACAAAAATACGCAAATATATTCGGATCCGATTGTAGAGACAGGGCTTAATCAAAAAAAAAAAATTTCACCAGATTCGGATTTGAGACTTCCCATCAACCACCAAAATTCAGTATTAGATTTGAAAAAATATCTTAGCCGGTATTGAATTAAAATAATTCGTTCTCTTTATCTTAAATTTGTTATAAGTATGTACAAATAAAATAAATTTAAATGTACAAATTATCGCTACAAATGATTTACATTGCAGAAATATGTTTTATTTTAAATTTTGGTTCAAAACATTTTGAGGATTTTTGGGAACCAGAAAATAACAATTTGTGGATTTTTGGGGATGAAAAATCAACATTTGGGGATAAAGCCGTTAAAAAAAACTGACTACACTGTTACACAAGCACAGCTATTGTTGTGTTAACATTGTTTTGTAATTTTTAACATTGTTGAATAAATTGTCACAAGAACCATAGTGAATCTTCACCTCTGGCAACAATAGGGTTGTTGTGTGAACGACAAACTCGGTGAAGAAGAAGAAGAGAAACAATTGTGAAAATTTTGTATTCAATAAAGAAATTAGAAAAAAAACCTCTTATTTATCAGAAACAATTAAAAAAAGTCTAAAAGAAATTAAAAATAAATTAAAATTATACATATGTATTTTCTTATTTTTGTTTGGAAAAAATGGGTTAGAAAAGTGGTTTTTTGCGTTTCCGTACTTTTGTTTATTTTATCATTTCTTGAGAAGATTTTGTACTTTCATTTTACCGAGCTTTATCTAAAATGTAAAGAACTACAACTACTATTTACTAAGCTCATTAAAACATAACTCAGAAAGAGAACTTTAAATTAAATTTTTTTGATTATCTGGAAAAACAACATTAATGTTATAATTTACCCGGAACAACATGCAGACTTAATTGAGAACGTTCTGACAATTAAACTCTTTTTTTATTTATTATTTTTCAGTCAATATTAAGACGCATCTCACCAAGTATTGTTAAAGAAGATGAATCATCTAGACCCAAATGTAAAATAAATCGTTTAAGAGCCATAGGAAATCAAATAAGGTAGGTAAATTAAATAAATCTTAAAACATCTCTTTAAAATTACCCAAAAAAAATACTTTTTTTTTCTCTTTCAATTAGATTTTTAAGACGCTTAGAGAAATCTATAAAAACCCGCGAACGTATTGTCTCACCTTCAGACAGTTGTCCCGAAGAGAATACCGATGATATGGACTCACCGCAGGCCTCGTCGCCATTACTGCAACCACCTTCACCGAGTAAAACACGTTTGGCATTATGTCGACAAAAACGTTTACCCAGCGGGACATATGGTATAACAGCAGCAGCATTAAATTCAAGCAATTGGAAGGGCATGGATCGTAGTTTGATTGGAGATGACTTAACTAGTGATTAAGTTACAAAAAGACAAAAAAAACTATTATTTTAAAAGCAACGGAGTAATTGTAAGTATAATGTAAATTGTAAATAAGTTTATAATAAGATCAATATCACATTTTTCGCAATAAGTTTCACATAACATGATCACTTGCCACACACACACACACCTTACACATACGAAATGGAATTGATTTTGCTCTATTTGTGTTTTTTTTTTTTTAACTTAATTCTATATTCAGATCAAACATATTAGTTGTTTGAGATAACAAATAATAATTAAAAATGGCACTTTTATTACTTAACTAAATGTTATAGAATATTGGTAAAACAAATATTTTAAAAGAAAATTACCATTAAATGTTGTG
Source organism: Eustalomyia histrio (assembly GCA_949748255.1). Lineage (NCBI taxonomy): Eukaryota > Metazoa > Arthropoda > Insecta > Diptera > Anthomyiidae > Eustalomyia > Eustalomyia histrio. The sequence goes on along the minus strand of OX456525.1, from coordinate 38,129,066 downwards.
ACAAATTCACCATAATGACTTTAACAGATATATTTATGTTATGATAATTTTGTCCTACAAAAAGTTAAGCATTATTCAAAAAAAAATATTAAAAACTGTTATAACATAAAAATGTCTCGTTAAACTATTTTGGGCGGCTTACATACCTCCTCCACTATTAGTATGAATAATTTATGTTTTATAAGCCAACAAATAACCAAAAACAAAAAAAAATAAACATACAATGTAGTAATTTTAATTTATAATTTTTTGATGTAGCGTTCGAATAATCATTGTAGTTATTGATATTACAAACAACAAGTGTAGATATGAGTATATAGTTTAAATTTTTTTAGTATATAACGACAAAAAAACATTATGGTGTGCTCAACAATTTGCGCTGTGTTTGTTATTTAAAAAACAATTCTGATTTCATTGGGTAATTTAAACAAAAAAAAATAAAAATACATAAAACAAATATGAAAACATTTCAATACCCATTCTATAACATATGTATATTCGACTTGATTTTATTTGTTTACCTCATTTTCATCTACCAACTTAAAAGTATAATGATACAAATTTAATTGATTCTTTAAAATTTAACATTTTTATTTAGGTTTACAAAACAAATTTTTTCATACAAAATTTATTTTATAACTATATAAAGTGGTATATCAAGTGGCTAATATTTTTATAACCTAATGGAAACATTCAAAAAACAGACTTAAATTTTTTGGGAAGTTGAAGAATTTTTACCTTAGAATCAATTTTTAATTTTTATTTAAAAATTCATGCACTTTAATTACTATGAAAGCCTAGTATTGCTTTAACTGCAACGAAATAATTCCGCGCTAGGTTTGAAATACTAATTTTTTCTTTAAAATTATGAATACCAGCGATTTTTTTAGTCATTAGAAATTTATTTTCATATGGCAATTTTTCGCTGCATTTTCTTTTTAATAATTTTATCGGTCAAAAAAAAAATTATCTGAATTTTGTCCTTATCCGAATTTTGTCCTTATCCGAATTGAAAAATCCCAAAAAACAAACTTTAACTTTCGATGCTCTTGAAAATTTGTAAATAATTTCCAATTTTCGATAGTAAATCACCTTTCTAAGGACTTAATAGTGATCAGGTCTTCTTTTGTTTGGCTTAGAATTGATAAACAATACAATACCAACGAAGTAGTCTGGCACAAAAAAAAATTGAAAATTTCGTGCATATGGCAATCTGTTCCGATTTTCTATATCCCATACTTTTTCCACCCTTGGCTCCATACTTGGTACATTTATTTACATAAATATGATAAAGAAATGTTTCCATCTATTAGATACAATAACCACTATTATATTTTAATCAAAAAAATATAAAATACTAATAATATTTCAAACCATTTTCTTACTGTCCCTATTTTTATTTACATTCGACTATAGGAAATTATAATACTTTTCAATGTTGTTTTTTTCAATTGCAACAACAAAGTTTGAATTGTGCTTAAAATGAAGATTTGTTGTTGTACTATAATCTAAAAATAATATTGTTAGTTTCTTTCCAAAATGTATGTGTGTTTTTTTACTTCAAATTTGTTGCATGCAAGTGTTTTTTCGCACATAACTGTATAACTATATTAAAACTTTTTTAATTGGTTATCAAATTTCACGGAAGTGTAAATTATGTTTATATAATGGAGCCATTCATTTCCCACTAACCCTTCCAAATTTACCCAAACATGGTATTTTTATTATTATTTTTTCCCAACGGTTGAAAGAAATCATTAGAAGTTTAAGAATGTGGTCTTAGATAATAAACTTTATCTTTGGAACTACTTAAGCTACGAGAGTCAATGATATACAGAATGATGCCATAATGTGGTAATCAAAGGGGGGGGGGGGGGGGGGGGGGTGTAGGAATTCTTAAAAACGGCCGAAATTTAAGAGAGAAATTTAATTTGATTTAATAGAAATTTCAAAGTAATTTGCCAATATTGGGCACCCCTATCAGCGGATACCTTCCGTTTTAGTGTTAAAGCAGCTCTTCAAAACAAAATTTTCCAGTAAAATTACCTCCCAAAAAAGAACGATTTCTTGTCATTTAGGAGAATTCCTGATCTATTAGTATCGAACAAATTTTACGATTTTTTATAAAAAATTTGATTAGAATAGCATTTTTGTATTTAAGCCAATATTACAATTATTTACTTGCCAATATAAATCAAATAATTTTCAGATTATATTAATTTGTTAGTGAAATTTTGAAATTTTTTCAACGTTTACAACTTGACCAACTCAGAATTTGATTTATGTACAAGTCAAAATTTTAAAAGGTGAATCCTTTTAAATTCAAAAATAATACAAAATATTTAGAAAATTAAAAAAAATATCGATTTGAAATCGATTATTTTACAGACAGTGTATATTTTAAGGTTTTCGTATCAAAAAATGTATGCTGTACTGGGCCTTGTTTCTCGCATTGATAAGGTTTAAGCAAAATACATGTAAAATGCAACCTTGTTCTGTTTTCTATAGGGTGAGTCACAGGCAATTAAATATATATTAATCTAAAGAAGATAATAGTGCGCTTTATTTATGTTATTTCCCTATCTAATAAGAAATTTTAAAAAATTAAATGTATACACAGCTTTAGAAGTCACAAGCTCTAAAAAAAAATCCAGTAAAAATGCAAAAAACTTTATCATCCTTCAAGCCACTCTGTATAAAGAAGGGTGACCATGAATTTCTTGATGCGAAAACTTGTCGCATCAGATACAGAAGCAGGGTGCTGGTTCCATTCCCTTCTATTAGTGGCCAATTCTGTAAAACGAACAAATAAATTATAATATTTTTACAGCAATTAAATAAAAATATTAGATTTTGTCTAAATTGAAGCAATGATAATACAATGATTAGATATTCTGATGCATGAGTGGAAAATGAAAAATATTTAAGCTTTGATGAAATTTTAATTCATAAGAATGCAGAAAAATAAGTTTAAAGAAGCGAAATTTATGCATTGATATACAAATACTCTTTATTAAAACAAATAAATAAAAGTTTTTAAGTTATCCAAAAATATTTTAAAATTTGTCCAAAAATTTTAATGAATTTTTAGACAAATTTTAAAATATTTTCGGATAACTTAAAAACTAGTTGTACAATTTTGAAACATTTTAAGACAATTTTAAAATATTTTTAAATAATTTTTGTACAATTTTAAAATATTTTTGGGCAATTTGGAATAATTTTTACTCAATTTTAAAATTTTCTTTTAAATTCTGAATTAAAACTGGAAATGATGTAGTGTTAAATAAAATACATAATGCAAAAATGCACAGATTGCGTCGTCATAAATATTTAAGGCTGAAAAAATTCAAATGACAGGCCAGCTAGTTTCAATTAAAGGTCAAAAAAATCTGTTTTTCTTGATTTTTCAAAACTTTTATAAAAATTGCAAAACTGCATAAATTCTAATCCTCATGAAATTTTAATGTAAAATATAAAAAATGATTTAATAAAAACATTTAAAAATTTCATCAGAACTATTTTCTCAATTTGAATAAATGCTTCAGAATAAAAAAAATATACTATATACTATAACTTATGCTTTAGAAGTAATGAAGAGTGATATTTAATATAAACATCGCGTTTATATGCAGATCACTACATTTCAAATATGAATTTTTTGGAAGTGCCTTAGAATAACACCAAAAAATTACAAAAGAATGTCAACTGAAGTTTAGGAAGCAAAGAAAGAAGTTATAGTCACAGAATGACTACCATTTGGTATGGGTCCCTGACCGACATTTCTATGAGGTGCAAACGGACTGATAAACTTCTATATTATGTCGGTCAGGGACCCATACCAAATAATGAAATGAAATTAAAATATCAAAAGGAAACTGTACAAAATAAGTTTGGTTTCTTTTTGATTTGAAAATCTTTCTACTTATTTTTAAAATGCAAAAACAACATCAATAATAATTTTATACTTTATTTAAAAGTGTTCATATTCAAATCTAATGTAATTGATTTAAAATTGCTCATTGACCAATATGATCATAACTTTGAACTCGTAGATCTTAGTGAAACTTGAATATATTGTAAAAAAACATAACTAAGGTATATGTCTTGTTTTAACTATTAAGGGATACAAATTGTGGTCAAATATTTTGCATTTTTTCAGCTTTTTGCATATTTGTTTCTCCCAACCAAAATATAAAAAAATTGGGTGATAAACAAACGATATTTGTAGAACCAATCTCATGGTATACAAAAATATTTATTTAATACTCAAAATAAAAATGTTTCGAGCATTTAACAACCCTCCTTGCAGATTCGCCTTAGGATAACTTTCTTGTATATTTTCCTATTTTTATACTTGTGCCTTTTTTTGTTTTGCAATCCAGTGTGCAATTCTCTAACTTTCTTAACGACTTTATTGATTTTCTTAAGAAACGATAATTCTCGGTTAAGCTATTCTATATTTTTTGGATTTATTGACAAGAAATGCCGACAATAGTTGTTAATTTAAGATTTATTTTATAAATTAACAACAAAAATCGTTAACTTGGAACTTCAAGAAAAATGTATGTATATAAGTTAACGATTTTTTAACTACAAGTGTCGGTAGAAAAAGTTCCAGAATAACTTTTAACTAATTTTGTTGTTAATTAATTGACAATGTAAGTAACTCTCAAATTTTGTCGCTAAGAAGTTACGAAATTGCACTAGTGAAGTGCGATTCTCTATATTTTTAACAACATAATTCGGTAACTAAGTTGTCAAATTTTTATAGTAAACTGTCAACTACCGAATTTTGTCGTTAAAGAGTTAAAGAATTGCCATTCTCATGCTAACTTACAAGGACAGTATTCCAAACTCAAATCTCCGATTTTTATAAAATTGGGATATGTAATGGATCATTTCTTTAACCACCACGGAAATTTAAAGATTTTGTTAAGAAAATAAATCTGAAATGAGGCAACGTAAATCGGACAATTTTTGATACTTTTTAGTTCGGGAAACTGGATATAAATAAAATATTCGTCAAATAAAGTTGTTTAATATACATAATGTGGTATATTTTTAAAAAGTACCAAATAAAATGGCTTTAGGTAAAATTTATTAAAATCCAGAGCTCGAATATTAAAAAAAAGGTGAAAACATTAACATTAAACAGAAATTAAAATATGTGAATTCAGAAGTCACAGGAGTATACTACTCCATATGAAGTACGCAAAATTTCATATATTTTTTTACATTAGCAAATATAAGAAAACATAATAAATAACAATGAAAAGCAGTTAAAAAACCATTTTCAACTGCTTTGGATATATAAAATATAAAAGTGCCCATTTTCTAATTTCCTTTTGACTCCTTAAATTCCTCCTAAAAATTTTATCAAAATCGTAGTACTTAGGTAAGAATACTTTCCTTGTTAGCGCTTTTTGTCAACCAAAAATAATAAACAAATTGCTAGGTAAGCTTTTTAATAAAAAAAAAAGATATGAAATTTTAGAGCCAATTACCCCTTTTAAAGTTGCTTCCAAAGTTATGTCTATTTATGAAAGTAACAAAAGAGGAATACATATATGTGCGAAAGAGAAATAACAAAACCCCGCTTGCTTCTCTATCCCGTTCGCCACCAAAAAAGAATAACCACCGTGTAAATTAGCTCTTATTACCTAATTTAGCGTACGACCAAAATCAGTGCATCAGCGTTAGACCAGTGTCAAATTTGACAAAAACAACATGTGAAAAACAAAAATTTAACATTAAAAATATTTGAAATTCTTTCAAAATTTGTATTGAAAAATAAATTCAATTTGTAATGACGTTTTATTTTATTTATAGAGTGGTTTTTAGTGCATGTTTAAGTTAAAAGTTTATAATTTTTTTATACATATAAGCTATGTTTATGCGGCAAGCTATAAAAGTTGGCTTATGTACTTCCCATATTAATTTGACATAAGCCAACGTTTATTGTTAACACTTAACGTTACTTAAGTCAAATTTGTGTGGGAATGACAGAAGCTAACGTTAATAGCTTGCCGCATAAACACATGTATTGTATTATTTAGCGCTTTCTAAGTAATGGGACTGTTTTTTTATATTTAAAAATTTTGGCAACACTGTTGTAACTATAGATTTCTTTATCAGTTTTTATACTCTTTCAAGTCGAATAACATCATCTACACACCATCCTTTTACTTTAAACTTTAAACAATTTGTAATACAACCAAATTAATCTCCCCCAATCATGCAAAACTCTATATAAAAATAAAGCAATATCTTAGAATTATAAATTACCAAGAAAAAATGCACAATATTTCTATAAACATAAACGTAATTAAGCACTTATTATAATTAAATAGTAAAATTTAATTTTAACAAAATTTACTGCTTAAGAACCCATCGATAAAAGAAAATAAAAATTGAAATTTTTAGTTGCTTTCGAAAACATAAAACCATAAAAAATTAAATTTAGGTAAAAAAAATGTTAGGCAAACAAAAAACATAATTAAGATGGCTTGCATTGAGACTGATTTTATAATTAACTTAAATAAAAATAAAAAAACACTCTAAAAAAGATATTAAAAATCAAAATAAAATACTATTAACCTTTAAAAACAAAAACTGTTGTATTTTGCACAACAAATTATTCAAAAAATATGTTTAAGTTAAATATTATTAAAATGAAAAAAAAAATAATATATTCATAATTAAATATAAATTAATACTTATACAAAATACATACATAAACACATAACATATATTTCAATTTTATCTACACCAAAAACATAATCTGATGCCGATAATTAAGAAAAATATAGCAACGATTAAAGCAGTTTTAGGTATTTCAAATCAAAAATTGAATACGATTTTAAATAATTTTTTTTTTTTGTTTCGAAAAAGTCCGCAAATTCGTAGTAGAAAAACATTTGAAAAAAATATTTAAACCTAAATGAATCTTTATACGAACTTATCTTTATATGACTGTTTATACGAGTAAAAAAAGTGCTTTCCCGTTACTTGTTTAACTAAATTTTTTATTATTATATGTAAAAAATTATCTATTCAATTATTTTTGTACTAAAAATTTAGAAAATTTCCTTATCTTAAAAAAAAACATTTTGTTTATGATTATGAATTCTCATTTATTAATTATAAATAAAATAACAAATGACATTTAAGATTTTTATGTAAAATGAAAGAAATTTTAAAAATAGAGAATTGAAAATTTTTTCACTGTAAATTAATTTCGAATTTCTGAAATTTATTATAACTTTTAATTTAAAGCGTAAATAGAAAATATATAAATTTCTATAAAAATTTTAAATGAAAAATCTAAAATTTATTTGGAATTTTGACAATTTTAAATTAAATTCTGTATTATTTTTGAAAAGTTCAGATCAACTAAACATAAATCACAGTTTCATTTGGCATTTGAAGAATTTCAAGTCGAAATTTAATTTCTAAATAAAAAGTCTAAATTCTTTTTAATTTCTTTCAATTTTAGTTGAAAAAAAATAAATATATTTTTACAAAATTCACACTCAAAAAGTAAATTCTTAACTTTTTTAATGAAAAACTAAATTTTAATTAAAATTTTATATAAATATTTTAAATACACATGAAATTTCAAATAGAATATTCAATTAAAAATGTTCATATGAAAGAAAGATTATATTAAATTTATTAATTTTAATTGCAGATTATAAGTTAATTTAATTGCAGATTATAACTTAAAATTATGCTCATTCCATATATGTCTTCAAATTAAACTATGTTCAATTGGAAATCGTTAAGTATTACAAAATAATACTTAAGATATAATTTCTTTTTTAAGTTTTATTTTTTTCAATTTATTTTATAATATGATTTTTAATCAAATTAAATTAAAAAAAATCAGTGTTGGCAGAACATTTATTTCACCATTGTTATCAATGCTTTGCCAACGCTACAAAATACTAACAGCCAACCGAAGAATGGAGTTATCATTTTAAGATTGATCCAGAATTTTACTTTTAGAAAAACGCACTCAAAAAAATTCATCTGTAGAATCTACTGAAAATAGTAATTAAACAAAGGTAAATGCTTTCAAAAATATGCCTTAAAAAATTCTAAAAATTTAAGCAATTGTTAAGCTCGAGTTCGGTTTTGTTTTTAATTCAACATTTAATCATGTTACTATTTCTACATGACTCTGTATTAATTTTTTTTGAACTAAAAAGGAAGAATCTGCTGAAAATAACCAAAATGTTTGTTATTTCAACTGATAAAAAACAACAAATGAAAGCAGTAAAAATAACTAATAATGTCGTAAAAATAACTGTAAAATTGTTACTACAAAAATTTTGAAACAACTGACAAAAGTTGGTACAAAAAAACTATAACAACAAATATAAACAAAACGAAAATGTTCTAAAACTCCACCAATTTTTTTTATATAAAATACTGCTTTTGTAGCTGTTTATTTTAATCAAAAAATTAACAGCTTCAAACAACTATTACGAAATACAGAACTTTTCGTTACATGTTTTTTTGTTAATATTTGTGATAATAGTTATTTTGTATATTTCCATAGAAAAACAACTGAAATTAAATTTAAAAACAACAACTGCTGATTACTGCACAAATTACTGTCAAAATTTTTTTGAGTGTATAAATCTCAATGCTTTGGTGTTAGCATTTATATGAAAAAAAAATGACTTAAATGTTTTGCCCCAAGTATGAAATTAAATAATGCCAATACAATAATTAACTTTACTTTTCAATTAACTAGGCCCAAGTATGCCGAAATGCTATTATTGTTAATTGCATTTAAGCTGGTTTACAAAATTCATAAATACTACGAATATTTAAAAGGTAAGTTTAAAATCCAAGACAACACACTTAACTAACAATGCCTCATTGTTTTCTCCATGTACAAACTAAAGCATACTTGGGATTACATCATTGAGGCGTTAATTTTTCCATATAAATGCGAATCATGAGTAATTAGCATTTATATAAAAAGGCAAGGCTTCAAAATTGTTTTCCCAAGTATAGCCTAATATATATTTAAAAATCGGCATAAACTGCGGTGTTTCCAGAAACTTTTTTTGAAAATATCCTAAATAATCCAAGAAAATAAATGCTGAATTCTGCAAAATCGTGAAAAAAGAAAAATATGTTAAAAATCGGTCAAACAAAAAATGCAAAAACTGCTTTAATATTTATTATGTAAAAAATCTGCCAAAAAATCTGCTGCTTAAAAAATATAGAAATTTGTATTGTTTAAAAGGTGTTTTTTTTTTCTATTATTTTTTGTAATAAATGAATGTTTTTGCCAGTTTTTTTAACATATACACGTTTATCAATTTGAAAAAGCAATGATGAAATTATTCCCCAAAAATACTATAAAAATTTAAATAATTTCATCGGAGAAATACGCTAAAAATCAGTGATTTGCTAACAGCTAATTCTAGCAGACAACACTGTGTTTTTTTATTATTTTTTTGTAATGAACATTTTTGCTAGTTTTCTAATATAAAACTTTATCAATTTGTAAAAGTAATAATATCATTGCCCATTAATACTAAAAAAATGTAATAATTTTATCGGGAAAAATATGCTAAAAATCGGTGTTTTATTTTAGAAAAACAGCGATTTGCTAACGGCTAAATCTAGAAGAAAATGTGCTAGTTTGACAACACTGTTTGAGATTCACACAGGGCGACTCATACGAGTATTTTAAAACAAGGTGACTCAAATAAAATATAGATCCTAAAAGTATGCTACAATTTCTTTTTTTTTTTCAAAAAAAATTTGGGAAATTTGCTTTCTGCTAAATTCTGGGCTCCTGGTATTTTCATGAAATTTTAAGAAATTAAAAACAGCTGGGCTGCCATATTAGGTGTTTTTCTATATATAAAGGGGATTTTAATTTTTTTTAAGGAATTTAAAGTTTTGCAAGTTCTTTCCATAAATTTCAGTTTTTTTAATAGAAAAATTTATTCAAACTACTTTTAACAAAAATTTAACTTATTTGATCATGTTTAGGATTTCAACAGAAAATAAAGTCACTGAATATTTTAAGAACTTCCTGAGAATAAACACATTTTTTTTAATACAATTTTTATTAGCAATTATATTTATAAATAAATAATTTTTATTTTTATTTTGCATTACTATTACAATAATATTTATAATAAAAATATATTTTAAAAAACAGAATGTTCAACGTTCAATGTGGAATAAACAAAGACATAGATAGATCGATATATAGATAAATAATGCAATAAAATAGCAGATAATACATACATAACTTTTGAATTTTAATTGGTACATAATTACATATTTAAATATATTAACTCAAATAGGTTATCGCAGCAACGAAAAGTTGTAATAATTAAGATTTTTAATAATTTTGATGTAAACAATGAAAAGTTTAAAGTTTTTAATAAATTTTCTTTGAAAAAAACAAAAATTAGATATTAAACACGGTTTCTGGAATTGTATCAATTTGTATTAGTGGCATTAACAATAATAGTATTAAATTTCTTTTTGGAGCTTATAAAGATTGATGTTTTCATGTTTTATTTCCAAATCGCTACGAGTATTTAATCAGACTGTAAAGAAATTAGAAAAAATTATTATTTAAAATAATTTTAAATATTTAAGAAAAACTTACCATTTCGTAAAAGCGCCTGAAATCGACCTTTGAATTCTTCTTTGTCACAAGCAGTTTAAAATTGTTCTTATGTTTTAAGCTTGGCTGCTTTGACCTATGGTAAAAATAAGAATAAAAAAGGTTAAGAAAGTTTCGAAATATGTAGATAATTTTTTAAAGAATAAAATAAATTAAATAAGCATTAAATATGACTTTTCATTTAGTACATGCTTTTTTTGTTTTTGTTAGTAAAGTACCTCACAATATTCTTAAAAATTAATCAATTAGAATTTTTTTTCTATTCATTGTCATTAATATTGATCTTTTAGAACAATACAAAATAACCCCTTTCTAGTTGATACATAGTAAAAAAAATAAAATAAAAATATTAAAATACTTTCGAATTCTAAATGACATTTGTTTAAGTTTATATGGAATTTTTCAATTGCTAACTTGAATTTTAATTGGTACAAGTTTCAAATTTTCAATTGCTATTTTTTTAATAAATTTTAAATTATTCGAATAGAAATGTATTTATATTTTATATTTGCCTTAATGGCAGCCAGTCAATGTTATGAAAAATATTAAAAAAAAAAGGTTTTTAAAAGTAGAAATTATGGGTCTTTCGTATACGCACCAATGTTTTGCATTTGCGATGTTGATGTAAATAAGCTGATTAATCAGCCATTTTTGTGATGTGTCTGCTTTAGTTCTTCTAAATAAGATTAACGAGCATACTAACACATATGTATATATATGGTATAAAAAATCGATAGCACCACAGTCAAACACATCGAATGAAAATGCCGTCAAAAGCAAAACTTGTTTTTTCCTATATATTGTATATCCTGCCAGGACAATGAATAGAAACGTTTATATTTCAGGAGGGTTTTTTTTTTTGTTAGCCAAAATGATACAAAAAAAAATGTACTTTTGAAAAAAGGATTTTTGTTTTTAACCAAACTATCAACAATATGTGCAAAAAGAAAATAATAATTACTATATTAATTTTATAAACTTACCGCAAGAATGTCCTTATTTTTTGCACGAACTTTTTCCAAATTACGATTAGTGTCTTCAAAAGCAGCAAAACAACGTAAACAATGTAAACGATATATTAATAAAGTTTTAGCAGCTTCACCATCACATTTATAATAACGTAAAATATCACCAAGTTTTAAATCCTGATCACTATAGCAACACGAACTTCAAGATTCTATAAGTAAATATAAATAAAGATAAAGAATATATGTATTTGGAATAAAAATTTTCTTTCCATACTAATTTACCTTCATTTTTTAAATATATCAGCAGTTTTAATTTGTTAAATATATCAGCAGTTTTAATACAAAACTTTTCCATTGTACCCTTTTCTGCAGTTGATAGTTGTTTTAAATTGTTGGAAATTGACTGATGACAATTATTGTAATTTTTATGGCGTTGTGTGATATTTTCCGTACGCAATAAAGCTTCAGACAAATGACCAAGATATTGTAGTCCAAAAAAAAAAAATCATTAACATCGCGTACTGCTACACCCAGTAGTATATTTTATCGTCGGTTTAACCAAAAGATTTAACAAGACCATCAAATGTTTACGTGGTTTGGCACATATATTTTGATAATATTCAAAGAAGACTTTTAAATGTTGGATCATTACGAAATACAGGATAGATGACTGGCCACTAAACTTTAAACCGTTGCTATGGTCCTTTTAAATGTTGATAGATATTCACTAAAAATAAAAAAAAAACCAAATGAATTTCGAAAAAGAAAAAAAAACATTTTCGAAGATAAACTTTTTCAAAGACTTAAATGCACAGTAGACCGTACCTCAGAAAAAAAGTTCACCGTACACCCTCAAATATAAAGTATTTTAACAAGAAAATTTCGAAAATGTTTTTTTTTTTTTGGCCGAACGTAGGGGTCGCCATTTTATATTTTTCTTTATATCTTCGCCATTTACCGTCGGATCTTAAAGTGTTGTATATCAATGTTTTTTGTCTCGCGGAGACCGATGTTTTCCTCGAAGGAGCCATTGACCTCAAGTAACCCATTCTAGTATGAACCCACCAAATCTCAGTTGCTACCACCTTAATGTACTACCTTAATATTTAAAAATGAAAGCTCGCAAAAAAGCAATAAACTTTTGCTAGGAAAGTATTCCAGTAATTCCAGCGGAACTATTATTTTATTTGTTGCCGAATGTAGGGAATTTTTAATTTTTTTTGTCATATCTTCTGTATTTACAGTCGGATCTTAAAGGGTTATATATCAATGTTTTTGTCGCAATGATACCAATTTGTTCATCAAAAATCATTGACCTCAAGCACCCTTTTATACTACTTAAGGGGTAACACCTATGTTAAAAGCCTATATATAAAAGCTTCCTTTTTTTATTTTCTTTATTTACGGAGATGTGTTAACAAAGATTGGTTTTCACAAGATTTATGAAGGAGTACAAAAAAATATTTGTTTTACACAAAGTTTTACAAAATGATAGTATATTTACAATAGAGGTCTAAGGCACGCAGCATTACTTAATCAATTTTTGGTGGATTTCTCTGAAATCTATAATGCATATGGAAAACTAAATTATCTATGGATGCGCGTAGGAGTTTTGGATAGGTCAAATACTTTTTGACTTAGAGCTGTTTCTTTACGAGTATAAAAAATAGATATTTTGACTTTAACACTTCGCTGTTTTGTCAAAAATTAATATACCCAAAAACTCATACGCTTTTCTCTAGATAATTTAGTTTTCTATATAAAGTGTATGTTTCAGAGCTATCCACTTAAAATAAATTTAAATTAAAATTAAATATTTTCAGTCAATTAAATAAACTCAGATTCCTCCTTAAAAGGCAAGAAAAAAAGCTTTAACATTGCCTAATTGAAAGACAGTAACGACTATGGAACGTACTTATTCGTTGGTTTTATACAGACTTTTAGGTGCTTTAACAATTGATGCTTTCTCAAATGCAGATGGAAAATTCCATAAATAATGTTATTGCCTTTTTATATTGAAACCAAGTAGAACTTGTGACAAAATAATGATGAGCAATATTGTTAAAAAAAACCAGCAACGGTACTCTGCATTAAGTTAAAAAAATTTGCTTCTTCCCTCAGAAAAGTCATACTTCATCGATTCGATGTATCAAAAATAAGTATGACTTTCTAGGATTAAAAACCTTAAATTTTACTTGCATGCTCATTATTATTTTTTTTTTTTTAAGAAATAAAATGTTACCCTGACTTTTCATATGCAAGTAGTGGCATGCAAGTGTTGTATACGTATTATCAACGAAAAATTCTTCGAAATAGTCGAATCTCTTGCCATTTGCTTTTGTGTTTACACATATAAGTGTTAAAAAGAGTTAAAGATTTGATCATATAGGCACATTTTTGGAGAAACGTGAAACATTTATTATTATTAGTATTATTTTAATTATATTAATGCTCTATAATTAACAAACTTGCGTTTTTATGCGCATTTCAAGAAATAAATTATTATAATACATTTAACAAGTTAATACTTTAAATTACAATTTTACAGTAATCCAGTAATTTTGCATTAATCAGCCACTGGAACTGCCATTGCGAAAAATGTGAGTGTATTAGTAAAAAGTCGTGAGTGTATTGAGTTTTTAGAGCGGAGCTGGCTTAGCATAATTTTTTTTTTTTCAACATAAAAATAAAGAAAATAAATATTTGTGTACTATATAATTTTTCTGAGTGTATAATTGTAAAAAAATTAAATAGTTTTATTTTGTAAAAGAAAACACAAAAAAAAATAAATTCTTTAAAAAGGAAATCAAAAAAAAAAAAATTATTTTTTTTTTAATATTAACTCATAGAAAAAAATGGTAAAAAAAATTACAAACTTCAAGAAGCCATAACTTGTTTTTTCGCACCAACTTTGCCAAACTCCTTAGGGATTTTGTTTTTCTAATTGTATATTTTTATACAGTGTTCAAATCATTAAGGCTACATTTTCTTGTTGCATTTCCAGTAATTTAATAACAGTGACTGAAAAATCTCTGGTAATTGATCGAATATTTAAAGTAGAAGTTACTCGCAACATTCGTTCTTGCAAACTTCATTGAGTAAATCAATCTCTCAAGATTGAGAAAACAAATCACTGTTTATATTGCGAGAAGCATTTATTTATCGATGTTGACCGTCTTGTTTAAAATAAAGTTTTTATTTTCTTGAAAAAACCCGTTAAAAAGAACAGTGATCGCCCATCTCTAGTTTATATTTGTTATTATTGATATATTCTTAGCTTGCAAATAAAAATCAGAAATTTTATTGTACTCGTATCTCCAAAATATAATAGCGGGATCACTGTTTGGAATTTTTGATAGAATGAAATAATTACACATTTTTTTATGCTAATTGAAGCAAAAAAGTTTTTAATAAAATTTCGAAAATATTAACTAAAAATACAGTAGTTTTTACTAATTTTTGTAAGTTATTTAAAAAGTTTTGTAGTAAAAATTTGCCAGTTATTTCTAACACGTTGAATTAATAATTTTGTTTTTTTTATTCGTTAGTTGTTTTTTTAACAGTTAAAAATAACTAAATTTTAAGTCGCCTTTTTAACCGCAATGATAAACTTTTTTATGTGTATTAACCGAGAATTGGTTTTAAGCAGGTTTTACTGTACATACATAATAAATAGGGCTCGGAAGTTCATGTAAACACATACATATTTGTTGTCGTTATATGGAAGACAACGTTTACCAAATTTTCAAGAAATCGCAATGAAAATGGGCCTAGTTTAGTATAGTTTGCTATAAATGCATATTTTAATACATATTTTGGCATATTTTAATGCTAAAAAAATTCATATTTTTGGGCATACTATTTTGCATAGCACTGGATTTTACACAAGTTTTAACATTTATAAAAATAATAGTTTTCAAAATTTATGATTACCAATTAATTTTTTTTTTATTTTGTTTTATAACGATATCAGAACAATACAATTACTTGTTTTTTGACGATGAATAACGGTAATGTATAATTATGAAACTACTTTTTTTTAAACAAAAAAATACTAAAATTAAATTGATAATATAGAAAAACCTTGAAAAATAAATAAATAATGCATATTTTCAAATTTTAAATGCACATTTTTCTATTTTCAATACATATTTTTTCTGTACATAAAATATGTACTAAAAATCTTTACCTAAAATATGTTTTAAAATATATACTATATGAAATATGTATTTAAACGATTATAAATGTAAAGTGGAAAAATTGGTGCAATTCCTTGCTCTTATAATAAATATTCAAATTGTTATTTTTTGAATTTTAAACTTAAGAGTGGCATAAAATTTACCTTGCATATTTGTAATGTGCCGCTTAATTGACGAACAATCTGTAAATGTTTGATGGCACGTGGCTGCTCAAAATGATTGCGATTAATATGCTGATATTGTGGCTTAACGTTTATGTGAGTTTCCAGGCGACGCATAGAAATTATCTTCTGTACGACACTCAATACATTTTAATGTATTTTCCTCGCAATGGATAAACATATGATCACGTAGAGCACTATTACACGAAGCTACAATTTGGTATTCAGGACATTGCACCAATTTTTCCACTTTACATAAGAGCACATTTGATAATTGCATTGTACATTTCTCACATTTAAATATTTTCAGTGTATCCGGTATTTATGTAGGCACTGATAAGAAATGTTGCTGCCAAATTGTTGGCAGTAATAGAATATGTAAATGTTGCCAATGAGTATTAGGTGTATTATTTGTTTTTTGTAGATATTTCTTCTTCCAATGTTATATATTTCTGTGTAAATAAAATATTGATAAAAATTAAACATTTTGTGTTGCCTTCAAAAAAAAGTTTTTGCAAACAAAAACTTAACGATTTTAATTTTACAATGTGTGTTATTTATATTCGGATTAATATCTTGTCAGTTGCGTTACATAACTTTTTGGGTAAAGTTTGCTAAAACGAAAGTAAGAACAAAATTCTGTTACAAAATAACAAAATTACTCAAAAGTACGGTAACGCAAAAAAACACTTTTCTAGCTCAAACTTTTATTTGAAAGAATAAATTAAAACTGCGTATAATTTAAGTTAGACAAAATACACACACTTATATGTGCATTTAAAAGTTCTATTAGATTTTGTGTAGGTTAAGACGTTACGTGAATTTCTATATTTAAATCTAATTTTCAATTTTTTTTTAATTGTTTTTGGTTTTATCACTTTATCAACTGTTTTTTGTACAAGTCACCCGAAGAAAAAGTTTCGGTAACTTTAATAAAAATATTAACACAAATTACTCTCCCTAAAGTATTCTCATTTACCTTATTTTCGAGTACTGGAAAGATTTTTTGTACAATTGACAACACGCAGTTGTCCGCAGTAACGTAAAAGAACGGACTTATTATTAGCTGTGTTTGTGCAGCAAGCTGTTAACAGAAAAACTGTAAAATAGGTTGAGGATAACGTCAACAATTCAACGCATAAACTCTTAATATGAGTTAATGCCAAATTTATATGAGATTTTTAAATATAATTTAGGGCAAAAACATACGTTTTTATCACAATTTTAACTATAGCAATTAGTTTTCTTTCCGCAAAACATAGTTAGTTTTTTTCCGGAAGCATACGTGCATGTTATGAAATTAGTGCGAATTCAAATCCGCATGAAATTAAATACTTATGGCACCTACTTCATTGTATTCGAAAATTTTATATGATTCGATTTCAACTTTACTGAATTAAATGACCACTGTACAATCATAATTCACTTAAATTTTTAACAAAACTCAAAGAAATTGGGAAAAAAAATATGAAATTTTAACTTTCACCTAAAAGTAAAATCCAAAACATGTCCGATATTGTTTTTAATTCGTCATGATACTAAATTATACAAAATTCAATGCGGAAATGGATTTATTAAGTCTCTATTAGTGTTTCCAAATCATTTAATCGATTAACCAATTCTTTGATTAATCGCCTCTATTTCGGTTAATGTCGGAACAAATAATTTAAAACTCAAATAATTCTTCGACCCGAATAATCGGTTAAATTTTTAATGATTTTTTTTTATTATTTCTAAAATTTTCCTAATTCCTGTAACTTTGGCTAAGAATATAAAATCAAGTGAAGGAGATTTAAGTTTTAGATAACTTTTAACCAACCAACTTAAAGCAAATGCTGTGTAGGCTTTAGGAAATTCAATAGACAATTTTAAATTTTTCTAATTCCTTAAAAAAAAGCTAATTAATGTATATTAACTCTGTTGGAATTATGTCAAGAGAATTCTTTTAAAATCGGTTCCCAACCTAAGCTATTATACATGTTCTGTTCAAACAAATTCCATGGAACTTAAATGTAAGATATAACTAACTAGAAATAGCTTCAGAAGTGGTTCTAGGAGTACTTGGTTACTTTTAAAATAATTTCCAACAAAAATTATCGGTGTTCAAAACGGCAGAAAAACAGATCATAAAGGGCAACAAGTTGCTTAGTCGTTTTAGAAACAAAATTTTCCTTAAATAAAAAAAAATTCTCATATTCTGAAGCTTTTTCACCCTTAGAATATATTTTAATAGCTAAAGCCTCCAAAATACATTAAACAAAAAACGATTTAAAATATATATTTTGTTCCAATAAATCAGACACGTGGCTAATTTTTTTTCTAAAATTATAAAATTGCTTTCAATTCGAAAATATTATTTTTTTTAAATAGTTTCGTTAAACACTACATACAAAAAATTTTAAAAAGTTGATTTATCAAAAACTTTTGAAAGAGTACAATAACTTAAGTAGAACCCAAAAAAGAAATCGTTACAATTAACTGGGTAAGGACTAGACAGGAATAAAATGTGTATTCAAAAATTTTATAGACTACAAAATTTGGAAAATTTTCTTAAGGGCTTTTGTCAAAAATCAACAGGTGTTTATTATTATTTCATTTAGCATATTATGAAATTACAATTTCTAAGCAGATATTGACAGTAACAGTTCTGTCAAACTTTGTAAATTTCGCAATAACAACACACAAAATTTGTAAGTATTTTCTAATGAATAGTGTTTTGAAGGCAGCTCTTGTTTATTTTTTTTAAATTTTCTAATTTCTCGAAAATAAAAACCCGGCCTTATCAACAAAATGTTTACATTGCGTTTATCTGTTTAAGGCTTCAGGGTTTACTTCCACTGAACATGTGTGACCACACTTTCTTTAAAAAGAGTCCTTAGATTACTCCCGAAAACCCCAATATTCTTAGGCCTGATTCTTTAAAAAGTCTGAGATTGCTTTGAATTTCCGTGAACAAATACTTTATACCACCAAAGCAATAAACTAACTTGATATTTCCAAAAAAAAGCAGCACTGTGTTCCTATTGATGAAAGATATACATTTATTTTTCATTAAACGATTAATCGACCCGAATAACCGATTAATCAATTTTCTCCATTTTTCGAATAATGCCCAACCGGTTAACTGGCAGGGTCGAATAATTGGAAACACTGGAGCTAAGTTGAAATTTGATATATAGGATCCTTCTCAGGCGTAAACATCTGCTAAGACGATATTTTGAAATTCCTATGGGAAGGCGTAAAAATTGTAAAAGTTTCCCTCTTGACGACCTTCTTTAACCAGAAACCTGAAATTTAAAATATGGATTCGCTGGTCAACTCAATGATTAGATAGATTTAAGAATATTCGTCAGAAACGTGCTTAAAGTGGGAATTTAAAAGAAAGGAAGTTTTCCCTTAACGGCCTGACCAAACTGATGTGACCTAAATTTTAAAATATGCGTTCCAAGAAGTATGTTCTAATTCACTTATAAAGTACTTTTTGGAATACTCTTCAGAAATGTGGTAAAAATACTGGATCAAATGGGGACCGGCCCACAAACCCTTCTGCGCAGCAATATAAAATTTCAAATATGCGTTAATTTCGGTTTGAGCTAATTTACCGAATATACACTTTCTGGAATCTCTAATTGTACACTGGGCAGCCATCACATTTTGTAAGCGTTTAGAAAATATGAATCTTAAAGGAATCTTAAATGTGATAATTTTTTAGATTCATAAATAAAACAATAATGCTCAGATTTAGGAGTCTTTTATGGGTCATAAAAGAACGTTCAGGAAGAGGCTTTGTCTGGAAAGAAAAAGTATGATCATATAGCTACGATTTGTTTGGTTAATTGAGTATTTATGGACTCCAATTAAACACTAATAGGCTTTTTAGACTGAACATCTTTGTGAAACGCGTGGAAGATGTTGAAAACGTGAAACATGTATTTACATTGGCAACATCTTTCATATGCCATTAATTCAGCTGTCAAACAAAATAAAAGAAAAAGACGCATATTTTTGTTAAAAATGAAAACTGGATTTAGAGAAAACATTAATCATTGAAGTTGCAAGAACAAACCTGAATTTTAATGCAGTACATTGAAATGTTAAAGGTCATTCTGGAAGAAGATGGCGATAAGAAGAATTTTTGGTAGACATAAGAAGGAAATTCTTCCATGTGTCGCTCATTTTCCTTTGTTGAATAATTTTTTTTTTGTTTATTATATCAGTTTGCTAGTGATGGCACAAAAAAAATCGACTTTTTTTTTGTAATTTTTTTAGTTATGACACTTAAAATAACGAAAAATGTAAAATGGAACAAAATGAGAAAGGATCATCTTTTGTAGATGTAGAAAGATGTAGAATTTTTGGCCTGTATAATTCTTATGGGAAGATGTTAACATCTTTGCAAATTGATAAAAGATGTAGCTCAGTGGAAAAAGACTATAAGTTAACGATTTTGTTAACTTGAAATATCGGTAGCAAAAAGTTAGAGAATAACTTTGAACGAGAATAACTTTGAACAATATAACTACCAAGCACAGAGTTAAAAAAAAAAAACTTTTTTCAATCCTAAACTTTAATTTTTCATTTCTGGAACCTGCTCTTTTTACCAAGTCTGCTTCATTAATCGATTGTTATATTTAACTTTAACACTTATTCCTACATACACATTACACATACAGACTTTTTACTAAAAATAAATTTCTGTGATAAAAAAAATATATAAATAAAAATGAAAACATCTAAACTTATATCGAAAATTTCATCTATGTATTCTAAAAAAACACACTAAAAAATGGTGGCCATTTTTAAACACAACTCATACACTAAGAAAAATTAAAAATAATATATGCATATGCAAACTATCACAAGTACGATCACAGAATTAAGCAAAATAGCAAAAAAAAAAGGAAATTTTAAATTCATAAACCAGTATCATATAAGTTTGAAAAAATATAAAATACCAAAACATAAAATTAAAATGGCAATTTAAAAAAAGCAATAAAAAATTTAACTATTTACTACAAAAAGAAACCAAAAGAATTAAATAAAAACGAAAAATATAAGTGTATTTCACCAAAATGTTTCTTTGTTCCCAAAGAAAATATGCACATTTCTGTTTGATTTTTCAATACCAGAAGAAAACATTTTGAGTAGTCAAACATTTTAAAATAAAATTTAGTTAAGTATTACAAAAATTTAATTGTAGTATAAAAATTTTTCATTAAAAACAACGTAGTATTTATATTGTAGTTTAATTAGTATTTTAGTGTAATTAACCCAAGAAAAAAAAACATAATATTAAAAGCACTATAATTTCAAATTTTCACATAACCTTCAAAAAGAAAAAAGGGACTACAACAACTACCTAATAATTCATCCTTACCGTTAAAAATGTAATAAATTTATTTGTTTAATTTGCTAATATGTATTATGAAATAACATGTGTTTAAAGCAATATATTAATTTATTGTTTCTTTTCTACTGCTTATTTTGTTTTCCAAAATGTCAACTATTGTAATGTTTTTACCAAAGCAAATGTAAAGTATTGTATCTAGGGGCATACAACATAACATATAAAAATTAATAAAAAAAAATATATATATTGTATATTAACAAAAGACAACATAATGTAAATTTATTTGATTAAATAAAACTGAAAACAGAAAACAGAAAAAACTAAATATTTGAATTTTTATTTTCAGAGTACGTACAATAGAAATTAAATAAATTCATGATATTTCAGAAATAGTCAATTGTATTTCTAAAATAGTCAATTGTATTTCAGAATAGTCAATTGTATTTAAGAAATAGTCAACTATATTTCAGAAATTGTCAATTGTATTTTAGAATTTTAAAACATCACTCCCGACTGGAATCCCCAATACGTTTTACAGAGTAAATCGAAACTCAAATATTTAGTATGATAATGTTAGCGTTTGGGTACAGTAAAAGATATTTGAGGAATGAGACAAATGTGTAATATAACATAGTATATGTTCTTACAATGTAGGGCTTACTATTTTTTTTCTGAAATACAATTGACTATTTCTGAAATACAATTAACTTTGTCTGATATTCAATTGACTATTTCCGAAATACAATTGACTATTTCTGAAATATAAATGACTATTTTTGAAATACAATTGACTATTTCTGAAATACAATTGACTATTCTGAAATACCATTTACTGTTTCTGAAAAACAATTAACTATTCTGAAATACAATTGACTATTTCTGAAATACAATTGATTATTCTGAAATACAGTTGACTTTTCTGAAATACAATTGGAAAAGGTGTAGTGGATGTACATACAGGGTGGTCCAAATAAAGGTATCTTTTTAAATCATATGTTATTTTGTCAGTGATCGATTTCTTTCTGTTTGAAATATAAGTTATGATTAAAATTTTTTCTCCAGGCGATACGATTTCGAAACATTTTTCCATTAAAATATTTACTCGAAATAGAATAGGCTAATTGACTATCAGTCAGTACAGGTTGGTTGAAAAGTTCCAGCGCTCGAAATGAAAGAATACTGTTTTTGTTACGAAATATATTTTTTTATTCAAAATAATCTCCTAGAAGCTCAATACACTTGTTCCAATGATCTTCCAATAATTTTATCCCATCCTTATAATGGTTTTCCGGTAGCTCTGCCAAATAAGCGTCTACGGTTGCTATGGCCTATTTATTCGACGAAAAATGCTTTCCACGAAGGAATTGTTTGAGATTTCTGAAGAGATAGAAGTCACTGGGAGCCAAATCTGGTGAATACGGTGGATGTTCAAGCAATTCGTACTTTAATTCTTTGAATTTAGCCATCGTCAAAACACTTTTGTGAGCAGGTGCATTGTCTTGATGAAAAATTATTTTTTTCTTCTTTAAACTAGGTCTTTTCTCACGAATTTTTTCATCCAGATGATCCAAAAGGCTGCAGTAATATTCAGAGTTGATTGTTTTACCTTTCTGAAGATAATCAATCAACAAAATTCCTTTTGCATCCAAAAAAACTGATGTCATAACCTTCTTTGCTGATCGTTGACTTCACCTGCTTTGGAGCTGAACAACCAGCTTCAGTCGACTGTAAACGTTCTTGTTTTAATTTAGGATCATGGTGGTAGATCCAAGTCTCATCCATAGTTATAAAACGACGCAAGAAGTCGGTTTTATTCGGCTTAAAACGCTCCAAATTACGCTGAGAAATTTGTTTTCGATCCAGTTTTTGTTGAATTGTTAATGTGTGCGGCAATAACTTTCCAAACAGTTTTTTCATACGTAATTCTTCATATAAAATATGGAGTACTCGTTCGTCTGAGATGCCTATGGCATAAGCAATTTCAGGCTTAGTCAAACTTATATCTTCACTAACCATATTATGTACCTGCTCAATGATTTCTGCTGTGGTTGCAGTTTTTGGTCGTCCTTCGCGTGGATCGTCTTTAAGGCTGGTACGACCACGTTTAAATTCACCAGCCCAAAATTGAACGGTGCGTTTTGAAGGTGAGGACTCCTTATACACTTCTAACAATTGTTCATAAATTTCCGTTGCTTTTAAACCCTTCAAAGCAAAGAATCTAATGTCTGCACGATATTCAATTTTTTCCATATTAAAAAAATCAATGACACGTCAACTTCAAATGGCTTGTAAACAAAGAAAGAATTGACAGAATGACTTGCAATTTTGCATGTGTTCTCAGAAAATTTATGCCAATTTGAGAAAAAAAAGTTTGGAGCTAGCAGTGCCATCTCTTGGTGAGCGCAGGAACTTTTCAACCAACCTGTAGCATATCTCCGCGTACCAAAATGTGTCGCTTTTCGCTTGGACAACGTAAGGAAATATTGCAATATAAAATAATACACGACAGACTTTGCGACGTGAAATGTTTTTAAACTAATTAAGTTTTGTAAAATGTTAATATTGCCATCTTAATGGTAATAGTGATAACTTTTCATAAGACTATGATTTGGTTTGGGAATGCGTTAATCTCTTACCATCATCTAGTAGTGAAATTCTAAAGCAGCAAACATAATTATCATGTCGAAAGTTTTATTCCGATGAAAATGTTTTCCAGTTAATATTGGGTATACAAGTTAATACTGTCGATTTTTTTGCTTGAAAAATGCATTAATTATAATCACAAAATGAATTGATACATTATTCAAAGTATTTTCCATCGTTAGCAACTACCTTTTCCCAATTTTCTGGTAGCATATGGATTCCGCGGCAAAAGAACTGCTCCGGTTTTGAGGTTAAGAATGAATCAATCCAATTTCTGATACCCTATTCTGAAGTGAAGCGAATTCCAGTAAGGGCGTTTTGCATCGATCGAAATAGTTTTGACCGGCTGTTTGTCAAATAGTTTTTGACCGGTCTTGCACCATGTGGCCGAGCGTTGTCATCATCATGGAAAATTATGGCCTCGTGTCTGGTCAAATATTCTGGTAGTTTTTCGTCGGTATAGGTCCCCTGTGATCGTCTGACCCGATTTCAACAGCTCATAATACAAAATACCCTTCTGATCCCACCAAATACAGAGCATTACCTTGGCGCCATGGATATTCGGATTCGGCGTTGATTTGGCTGGTTGGCGGGGCTTTACATATGACTTTTTGCGCTTGGGGTTATCGTAATGTTTCCATTTTTTATCACCAGTAATAATACGTTTCAAAAATGACTTATTTTTGTAGCGTTCAAGCAGAATTTCCGACATTAAAAATCGCCATTCAACGTCTCTCGGCTTCAATTCATATGGGACCCAATTTCCTTGCTTTTGAATGAATGCCAATGCTTTTAAACGTAGGGAAATATCTTGTTGTGTGACTCCCAATGATAATAAAAGTTCTTCTTCTGTTTGACTACAATGGTCCTCGAGTAATGCTTCCAATTCTTCATCTTCAAACTTTTTCGGCTGACCAGGTTCTCCTTGTCTTCTGTGTCGAAATCACCACTTTTAAATCGCGCAAACCTTCGTTCACAAGTTTTTTGAGTTGGTACATGTTGACCGTAAGCTTCTACCAACAATCGATAACTTTCAGCAGCCGTTTTCTTCAAACGAAAGAAGGTTATCAGACTTCCCCGCAAAACATCTTTTTTATGCACAAAATTCGGCATTATTATAGCGATTGAAAAAAATGTGTGTTTACACTTTTACATCTATCAAATATTGAATTATAATGACAGATGTTTACCGTCCGAAATACCATATTTGTTATTATTGACACAAACCATATGTGATAGTTATGCCATCTGTTGTCCAAATCGACATTATTAACTTGTATACCCAATAGATATTTTTTAAATATGAAATATATTTATTTATTTATTTTTGTATTAGACTTTCTTTCTGCACTTGTTATTGAAATTTATGGGCGAAAATAAAAAAAAAAGTGACAATGATTTGGAAATCAGCTGCTTGGTATTAATTTTATTAATTTCAAACCAAAAAAAAAAAACAAAAAGTTTAAATAAATAGAAATAGAGGATCAAGGTAAGTTTTACAAAAAAAAATCTTGTTAGTGTAAAAACTAATATGCTTTAACTATAATTTTAATTATTTCTGAAAATAGTGGACCTGTGTCATTGATTTATTAAAATAAAATGTCTTGTGTTTTTTTCGTTTCTTTTTGAAGTTTTTCAAAAATAGAAAAAACTAAGCAAAATTAAAAAAGTAATAAAATTCGACTTACACGTTTCTTTTTTTGAATAACTCGAGAAATGCCAAATTTGCTGGAAACCCTATTGTTTGAATTTTTCTATGCTCTTACATAATCATTGACCAAATTTGATTTCAAGCTTCCTCGCATTTTTTACTATTTTGAAGTGTGGCAATGCTGGCAACATTTCTAATGGCTATAACTTTAAATGTAGAATGAAAGTTTTACCTGAAAATAGTTTTTTGTAGAATATACAAAACTTCAGTATGTTTTACGAAATTCAGTTTAGTCAATAATTAACTAATTTAACGAAACTAACGAAAACTTTTCGTTTTTTATTTTATTATAAGGTTGGGTCCTTACCTACATTTGCTATTGCTAAACTACCAATTATATTAAAATCAAAAAGTGACTCACCTCTAGCATTGATGTTTAAATGCATTTGTATCAAGTCATATTTAACCAGTGTATTCTTCGTCCTCGCCACATGTACCAGCCTCCTAACTACAGTGTTAGGTGGTTATTCGCCGTGGTAATGCGCCATATAACTGCATACAAAAGTGTCCTACAGAGCTGCTGCAATTGTATTCTTGTCTCTATAAGCAGATAAAACAAAAACATTAGGGGCGTTCATTGCCATAACATAGGCTCTTGGCTTACCTATTCCTCATGAGGCCGCCTGGCATTAGTGTTCCTTTTTAGAAGTAGATAGATCACTACCTTCAGTACGGCCACAATGAGTATACGCACTAAAGCATCCGCTTCGCGTCATGCAAAGGGTGGAATGCAATGGAAACTATAAAGTAAACTGTGAAAAAATTATAAAACGGTTTTTAAATATAGGGTCCGCCAAATAAGTTTTATTTTTGAAAATGCTATAAAAAAACTACTGAATATTTTCTCAACTTTCTTTTTTTATTTGAAAGTACAATCCTTCCGGTTAAAAATAATTTCATTCAAATGGCTGCCTCGGCTGGCCGTTACAGTCAATGGCGATAGTTATCGGGCCATGTCGAACGAATTTTTGTTCACAAAAATTGAAGAGGAGGATATTGGCAACATTTAGTTTCAACAGGACGGCGCTACGTGCCATACAGCCGAAGCTACACTCGATGTTTTGCGGCCTGTTTTTGAAGATCGCATTATCAGCCGCAGAGCTGATGTCGTTTGGCCACCTCGGAGCTGCGATTTGACAACGTTGGACTATTATTTGTGGAGTGCCGTCAAAGATAAGTGTTACACCGACAAGCCAGAGACAATTGACGCTTTAAAGGACGTCATTGAAGTCATTGGTGAAATACAGCTGGATCGATCGTGTAGGCTACTGCATGGCCAGCCGAGGCAGCCATTTGAATAAAATTATTTTCCATTATTAACCGGAAGGATTGAACTTTCAGAAAATATTCATTAGTTTTTTTATAGCATTTTCAAAAAAAAAAAGTTATTTGGCGGACCCTATATCTGAAAATACAAATGCAATTTAGCTGAAAACATTACTTTTTGAGATTAGCTTTTTCGGAATTATTAACCCAAATTTCATATTAAGTTTCTAGAATTTAAATTTTTGTTTCTTGTTAAATATACAATAATTTTTTTTTTTTTTGGGTTTATTTTAGTTTTTATTAAGTTTTGTTTGTTTTGTTTATTTTAAATATAACTGATATTTTCAATTTGAAAACAAAAAAATAATATGTCCAATTAATGTATTTCGTGTTTTTTTTAAGCTCTTAGAGCTACAAATTGATGGAAAACTTCTAAAATGTGTGAATCTAAATCTGAAGTAAACAAAAGTGTCTCCAATGTACTGCTGTATTTTTGGACTTGTTCATGATGCTAAAAGAAAGAATATAAAAATTAGCGTTAGTTATTTAAATATTAACCTTTTTCAAAAAAGTTATTTTTTTACCATTAGGAAAACTTGTTGCAAACGTCCAATAGTCCAACGATACCAATCTGTATCGGGATCTCTACCATCTGTATCTGAACGTACTAAATGTTCAGATAAAATCATAATAAATCTCTGAAATACAATAAGAAATAGACGTTTTTGATCTACATTTGCAGCTTCGAGTTTCTCTTCCATGCGTTCAACTATCTGTAAGAAAATAATTAGAATACAAATTGATAATTTATTTTTTATTTATTCAGTCTATGGAACATAAATTTCTTACAGACTATGATTAAAAATATAAAATTGCATTAAAAGTATTTAAATCTTAATATTAAGAATTTATATTTTTTAAAGACTGGAACGGACGAGAAGAATAAATTTGAAAGAATAAATTTAAAAGCTGATTACAAAATTCGGCAGTAATAGCAATTTAGAAAGATTTTTTTTTAATTCCATTAAAGCGGCATCCTTTTTGAACAATTTATAGCATTTTCCCATATTTTGAAATATAAGCAATAAGTTAGAAACAACCTCCAAATGTTTGTTTTTGTTGTCTTGTTTGTTGTTTATGCACTTTAGCTTTTAATTTATTTACATTGCGATTAGTTGGTTTAATAGTGACAACATTAATACTATGTAAGCAGCAACATTAACAGGATTCGCATTTGGCACGTTGTATATTAAAGAGATGTGGAGTATTTAGTATTTAAATTTGGTTTGACAATTGCTTTTTTTATTTTTTAAGGGGTATGGTACACACCAACAATGTCTCTAACTACGCAAAAAAGTTTCATTGTTCTTTTTTTTGCAATTCCAATTGATTTTTTAGCCGATTTCCCAATTTGTTTGAAAAAAAAGGGTTCCGAATTGAAGGAAATTCGCTCAAATTTGTGCATAAAGGGAACAAATTTCCTCAATTTTCTCCTGTTTTCACTCCGTTACCGAACCTTTGTAATCTGTAGAAAATTTTATTTGAACGCTGCTTACAATGAAATCTCTATACTTCTCCTTACTTTATGGTATTGTATTGTTGTATTAAAAAAACACAAGTTGTTAAATTTTTTTTTCACTATAACGACAATTTAAACATAAAACATAGCACATTGAAAAAGGTACAATTGTTGTATCGTACTATAATCTATTGTTGTATTTTTTATAAATAAATATTAAGAACTCTATTTCCAATATTACGGTACAACACTTAGAAAACCCCTTGTGAACAACCTAAATATTTATAGTAAGTTTCATCTAAACTCAATAAAAAAAATCAACTGGATGCTAGGATAAATATCTTTTTCCCTTGATTTGTGAGTTAAACAGAGATGTTTTTAATGAGCACTTTTAAGGGCACGAAGAATGTTGATGAAGGTCGTAGCTGACCAGAAAATACATTCCATTCGGCTAGTGTCTAATTAACTTTTTCTGTGTATTCTTCATGATTACTAAATAAAAAATAAGAACATTTTTTCATTTGAAAAAAAAAATCTATGATCTCAAACCAGACTAAAAATACATTTTCATACATCTAAATATTTATATTTTAGATAAAAGCAGTATTTAGTTTAAAATAAAATTATCATAAATCGTTATTCACAAGTTGGCAGAGCAAATTTTTTACTTTCGCTTACTCCCTTTTCACACAGAGCAACTCTTGAGTTTGTGGGTGAGAGGGGAAAGAAGAGTGGTAATTGGTACGGAGTTGCTTGTTCTCGGTAATTCCTTTTGTTTTTTCATTCATCGTCTTGTTTTTTCATTCTTCGTTTTGTTCTTCATTAATTTTAAACAAAATGTAGAAGAAAATTGCTGAAAAATTTTCTTTGTGTAAACATAAAGGAAACTTTAAAAGAGAATTGCCGTAACAAAAGTTGTTCGGTGTAAAATAGGACTTAGCTGCGACATCAACATAATTTGCTTTCGAAATTTAACAAGAATTTTGAGACTTAATAGGTTTTTTCTGATTTTTTAAACTATATAATTAACAGGCGTTTTCAACTAAATTTGAGTAGCTTTTTCTTATATTTTTACAGACATATTAATATGAGTGTAGACTTATAAAAAAATTAATCTGGCGCAATATTAAATCATATTCAATTTGATATTCTTTAATATTTGCAGTAATATCTAGCTGATCTTATTTGATCCGTCAAATGACAGATCAAAGTAGATACAGCAATATATTTGCGAATTAAGTTAGATCTTAATTAATCCGACAAATGGCAGATAAAATTAGATCCATCAAACTATTAAAGGATTTAAAAGGATCTTATGTGATACATAAAGGGCAGATCAAATTCAATCAAGCAATATATTTGGGGATTTAGAAAGATCCAAATTGATCCGAAAAATGGCAGATCTAATTAGATCCAACATTATATTTGGGGATTTGGAAATATCTAAATTTATCCGAATAAAGACAGATCAAATAAGATCCAGCAATATATTTAGGGATTAAATAAGATCCAAATTTATCCGAAAAATGACAGATCGAATTGTAGATTATATCTAACAATATATACGAAATCTAGTTTATTAAAAAACTTATAAAAATTAACTAATTTGGTTCTGTACATATCTGGTTTTATATAATTATATATATATATATATGATTAAATATAATCATACCTTATGGACTTATGGAAAAACAATTGTAATATTTATGGTGTAATGGTTAGCGCGTTGGACTGTTACACAGAAGGTTGCGGGTTCGATTCCTTGCGACGGCAACATCAATTTAGAAAACCTTCGCCAACGTTCTCCTTCGGTGTTTTGATAACACAATTTTCGCCAACTCCCTATCACATGGCGAGCAACAGCTGTTCTAAGATTTATCATCTCGCGCAATTACAGTGTCCCCATATTTGAAGTCTTTCATCTTTCACTAACTTTCATCTCTCCTCTATCCCTTTCCAAAGAAAACAACACATTACGAGCAAAAAGAAATATCTTCCTTTCTGGGATTCGAATTATATATTATAAAATACTCTAGATATGCAACTATGTACAGGTTGGTTGAAAAGTTCCTGTGCTCACCAAGAGATGGCACTGCTAGCTCCAAACTTTTTTTTCTTAGGTTGGTATAAATGTCCTGAGAACCTATGCAAATTTGCAAGTCATTCTGTCAATTCTTTCTTTGTTTACAAGCCATTTGAAGTTGACGTGTCATTGATTTTTTTTAACATGGAAAAAATTGAATATCGTGCACTCATAAGATTCTTTGTTTTGAAGGATTTAAAAGCAAAGGAAATTTATGAACAATTGTTAGAAGTGTATAAGGAGTCCTCACCTCCAAAACGCACCGTTGAATTTTGGGCTGGTGAATTTAAACGTGATCGTACCAGCCTTAAAGACGATCCACGCGAAGGACGATTAAAAACTGCAACCACAGCAGAAATCATTGAGCAGGTACATAATATGGTTAGTAAGATCCAAATTTGACTAAGCGTGAAATTGCTAATGCCATAGGCATCTCAGACGAACGAGTACTCCATATTTTACATGAAGAATTACGTATGAAAAAACTGTTTAGAAAGTTAGTGCCGCACACATTAACAATTCAACAAAAACTGGATCGAAAACAAATTTCTCAGCGTAATTTGGAGCGTTTTAAGCCGAATAAAACCGACTTCTTGCATAGTTTTATAACTATGGATGAGACTTGGATCTACCACCATGATCCTAAATTGAAACAAGAACGTTTACAGTGGACTGAAGCTGGTTGTTCAGCTCGAAAGCAGGTGAAGTCACAACGATCAGCAAAGAAGGTTATGGCATCAGTTTTTTGGGATGCAAAAGGAATTTTGTTGATTGATTATCTTCAGAAAGGTAAAACAATCAACTCTGAATATTATTGCAGCCTTTTGGATCAGCTGGATGAAAAAATTCGTGAGAAAAGACCTGGTTTAAAGAAGAAAAAAAATCATTTTTCATCAAGACAATGCACCTGCTCACAAGTGTTTTGGCGATGGCTAAATTCAAAGAATTAAAGTACGAATTGCTTGAACATCCACCGTATTCACCAGATTTGGCTCCCAGTGACTACTATCTCTTCAGAAATCTCAAACAATTTCTTCGTGGAAAGCATTTTTCGTCGAATGAAGAGGCCATAGCAGCCGTAGACGGTTATTTTGCAGAGCTTCCGGAAAACCATTATAAGGATGGGATAAAATTATTGGAAGATCATTGGAACAAGTGTATTGAGCTTCTATGAGATTATATTGAATAAAAAAATATATTTCGTAACAAAAACAGTATTCTTTCATTTCGAGCGCAGGAACTTTTCAACCAACCTGTATAACAATATCTCAAATTTAGCATATAAAATAATATATGGTTCTTTGTAAGGTATATATAAGTATATATCGTTCTTTATAAACCATATAAAAGTATATATGGTTCTGTATAAGTCATGTATAAGTAAATATTGTCTCGTATAAGCCATATGAATTCATATAGTGTTATATATATTATATGATAAAATATATATCATATCTTATCATATCCGATTTTATAAATATCAATATATATAACTTTACGTGGCTACATATAGCGCAATATAGTGATTTAAAAAAATTAATGTAATATATGATTATATAAGTAATGCGTACTCCCATATGAATTTATTTATTTTTTATAAAAACCAAACTCAAATGAAAAACAAATTTATTTACTTAATCTATGTAAAATACTGAATATTTATTTCGCAATGGTATTTTACAGTGAAAAGAGTTTTGAATCTATCATTGATCAATGGGTCAATTTTAATAAATGGTGCTACATTTTGGGCTTATATTGACACATGTTTACTCTGTCTCGTTTGGGTCAAAATTATTAAATTTTAGGATTTGTATTAAAAAATCTATACTGAAAACTGAATGTTTTTGGTATATATGTTATTGGTTTTAATTTATCCAGTACGTCAAAAACTTAATAATTTAGTTTTTCCGCTATTTTAGATCTGCCATTTAAAATTTTAAACTTTTGAGTTAATTTTTCATATCAGCGACCACGAAATCCTGTGATTACGGGAAAAGCCAATTGAAGAATCAAAATCATTTACCCTTAAATCAATTCAACACAAAGTTTATGTTTGATGGTATGAAAATTTGCCTTTTGCCGGTATATTGGATCTGTCATTTTTAAACTTTCGTCCAAAAAATTAAATATTTCATAAAATCATTGAAATGTTTCAAATTTTTGTTTTTTTTTTACGAAAATTTATGAAACATTTTACAAAGATTGTGAACGAAATTTTGCAGATTAAATTAATCGTCAAATCGGGAATGAGTATGAGCATAAGAGCACCCATGAAATATATGTACAAAAGAATGTACAAAGTTTTATTTGCTCAGATATCCGCACATTTTCAAGTGGATTGAACGTAAAAAGTCATAACCCTGCAAAAATGTTACCTCTTTGATCACTTTTCATTTTAGCCCTAAATAATTTACGAAAACAAAAGAAGTACACTGTATATCATAACTATAACCGCACCTACAAAACAGTTGAATCGTGAGTTTAGAAATAATTTAGATCTATTGAAAATCTCAAAAAAATGGTTCTATGATTAAAATATTTTATTAAGAATTTGCTACTCCTGTAAACAAAAAAAAATAAAAATACGAGGTACACCCTTTTGCATTTTAAGAGACGATATGCTCAATAAAGTGACAAAGATTTTTCTCATCAAAGTCTAATTTTATGTCTAATTTTAATATTTTTTCTATACAATTTCCTATTGTAAAAAAAAGTTTAAAAATCGAACTTAAAACATTTCCACAGTTAAATTGTAAAGTTTTAAACTACCGCGAAAAATTTGTAAAAACAAAACCATGTTTTTCTTATTATGCATTTAAAACCATATCCATTACAAATGTATTTATGTAAATTTTTAAAAATTAACTTTTCTATATCTATTTTTAAACCTTGAATTACTAAATTACCTAGAAAACCGCCAAAAGCGATTTTATCTTCCGTTATTTGTTTTACATTTTTTATTTAGAAAATAAAAGTTTAAAACTCTACGGTATAAATGTATTCAAAAGTAATAATCTAGATTTCATTGTTAAAAACTATTAGAAACAAAAATGTTAACTGAACTACCAATATGGTAGCAGGGTATTCAATGTTAAACGAAGCATGATGAGACAAAGGTAAACATAACTTTACCATAGTTAAGATATCTATTAACTTTATATTGTATATTACAGACTACCAAAAACCTAAAAGACGAGACTTGGTTCTATATTTACATAATCGCAAAAGCAAGAATATGTAATACAGTACAATAAAATTATCAAACACAATACAATATATTGCACTTAAATGTGTAATATAGGAATAAAAACAAATTAACATTTTCACTTAAGCAATTTCACAACAAATTTAAAGTTTTTATAGTTTACCTCTTCTGTTGGTTTATCTCCAAGAATTACGGGTTTCTTACGTTTAGGAATAGCTGCTGCAGTTTCTTCTTCCGAATCGCTAGATGAAGAATCAGCTTTTGATAGTTTTTCCTTAGCGTCAGTTAATTCATTATCTATGGAAATGAAAAAATAAAACAAATTGTAAGAATAATACTTTAAGAGTTAGTTTTGCCCCAAGAAAAACTTACTTAATTTTATAACATGTTTATTCATTTTCTTTATGGTCAAATGTAATATTTCCCAAAGATACATTTTAGTAAATTCACTTGTCATTTCTTTGGAAAATATCCAGGTTGCTACGGCCGAACAATCAACAATTTGGGTCTTCAACAGTTTATCAATAATTACCACCATCATTTGTTGATGATTTTGCCACAATTCAAATACATTATGTAGTACACATATTTGAGCTTCTTCAGATTCGGCCAAGGCCTAGGGGAAAAATAAATTAAAAAAAAAAATATTATAAATTCTTATAAAAAATTTATTTTCCTTCATTCTCTTTCTTACCTTAAATACTAAATGAAACTTGGATATTGCTGCAAAACTATGCGAAAATGATTTTGATCCCAAATTCAATAAAGTTTGTACGAATACATCAATTTTTAATGGATTAAATGAGTGTTCAGACATTTCCTGATCAGCAGTTTCACCTGAATTTGGCAATTCTTTCAATATATTAACCACCTCTTCTGGTGTACATTTTTGGCGTATAGCCACTACCAATTGATGGGCTACTTGGGTGCCAGCCAACGAAGCTGTAAGTTAAAAAAAAAGCAAATTAAATAATTTTGTTATTATATAAATTTAATTTATTTATTAGTTAATGTTATAGTAAGAAAACAATTTAGAAATTAAGGAAATATGTAGTTTTTGGTTATTGTACTGAAAACATTTAAACCACTATAAAATATTGTCATTAATTGGCAACGGCATATGTGTAAATCCCAGCAAAACTTTTGGCATTATATGCATGCACTTTCGATTATTTTAAAACATAAAATAATGACTTACATAATGCATGATTCATAATAATAATTCAACTATTTTTTAAAATTTATTTTTTATGTATCAACATTCAGAGGTTGCCCCCTATAAATGTAGTGCATTGTTTTGATGTCAGGAAAATAGGTTATGAGGAAGAGGAAAGAGTGAGTAGTTTTTATGGATATTAGACTTGAATTTCTCTATATTATAGTTGCCAGGGAAGATCTCTCGAGGGAGTTTATTCCACATACTACTAGTCCGTCTTATGAACGACTTTTCACTGTAATGTGTTGTGCGGTTCACTCGACAGTCGACCACAAAGGGATGGGCTTTACTGGACAAACGAGTATTCCGGACAAAAACCCGGGCCCGAGGGATAAGTTCACTTATCTTAACAGAGCTCTAATGTATCAATAGAACTGGATATTCGGCTGTCATTGATAAGCGGCGCCGAAGCCATTCTTTAAACACGGTCCAAAAGTTCCAAAATAGACCTTGAAGCACTTGATCATATATGGGCGAGTTATACTCCAATTTTTGCACGATATACTTCTTGCACCGATTTAAAAAACTAAAGACTTCCAAAAGACATCACACTGAATTCTCATGCCCAGAACTTCAAGAGTTTCCGATTTCTCAATATCGATATCCCCCATTTAAACAGGTGACGTTGGAGTGGGTACGACCCCACTCTAAACTGAACGATATGTCCTGATTAAGTGTATAATTCATAATTTGCCTCCTGAGCCCACTCTCTAAGAGGCTTTGCCTGCGATCGAAGGAAAATAAATGAGAAATGTTACTGTCATCAGCAAAAGAGTAGAAAGGGTTGAAACTCGTCGGATGAGACCCCGTCTATTACAACACGTATAGAGCAAATTCTGAGAAAGTTCAAAATAAATCGAGAGAAGTCATTACGGACACAAAAAGCAATTAGTTTCGATAAAAGTGCGCCGTGCCACACACGGTCGAACGCTTGGGAAATATCTTAAGCAATCACCTTTTTCTCACCAAACCGGTGAAGGGATCTACTCCAACGTTCCGAGATGAACGATAACAGGTTTCCCGTAGAAAGGCTTCTACATACTGCCAAACTGTGAATTTGATTCTCGATAATTCACAAGATGGTAATCTATCATGCTCACCATGATGTTCGAGATCGTAGAACATATTGCGATTGTGCGGTAATTTTCAGGATTAATAGCTGCACCCTTCTTGGTGATTGGCTGAACATTGGCTACCTATCAGTACGAGGGGAAGGTACCCGCACTGCAGTTTCGCCAATGAATGGGCTAACGTCGAAGAGAACTGCTTCAGCACCAGTGTTATTACCATAGATTAGAGTTCCCTTACAATCAGAGATCGCAGGTTCGAAAACCAGCGTCACCACGTTATATTTAATAATATTTGCACTATTATGTTTGTAATAAAAAATTACTTTTATAAAAATTTATTTTTTAACATTACTTTCCTCGATCTCGTAACCATTTATGTAATGACTTTCTAACAATACCACGGGGTTCATGTTCTGTAAAATTCATCAATGATGTATAAACACCATTGGCTTTACATTACTTTATGTATGATTTGGTAATGTGTGGTTTTGCTGGGTTTATTATTATTATTTTTTTTTTTTTTGTAATTGTAAACATTACATTCATTGTATGTTCGTTTTGAATACTTTCATTTTTAATATAGTTGTTATTACGATGATGTGTTGTCTGTCTGTCTGTTGACGTTGTTATTACACTACAATGTTCAATTGTTTGTACTTATTAAACGCCAAGAGTATGCACGCATAGACATGCGGTGGGTAAAACAAAGTATTTTATTTATTATAGTTCCAAAGCACAATAATTACAAAGGCCGATATTAGAGTAAACTCTTCTAAAGTCCTGATACTAGAGTATACATTACTTACATAACTTTTTTTTTGGTGACATCGTCCAACCGCAAAAGCGTACATACAAAATTGTTCTGCAACATTTTGAGACAATTCGCGATATTATTGAATTTTTTTTAGCGATGGATAATTTAAAATAATATCATTTTCCTTTCCCGATTTAGAAAAATTAACAATAAAAAATATACATACAACAAAACCTAAACTAAAAAGAAAGTGTTTATTTTGTCATATTTTTTACCTATCGTGTGAATTTGTGTCAACGTATCCCTTCACATCAAAACATTATTCTGGCTGAATTATTATTTCTCGAAAACGATTTCACTTTCCCGTCTTTACATCGAAATCATTAAAGGCAGAAACGTAATAATCTGAAGTGCTTAAGCTAATATCGGAATGAAACGAATATTTGAAATTTTTTAAAATTAAACAATAGTATTTTTAAAATATCATTTCATAGCAACATTTAGCTTAAGTCAATTGTATTCGAAATAAGTGCAGTAAAAACTTACGATAGCGGAAAGGGACAATCCCAGAGAATATATCCATTATACAAAAGGACGTAATCTTATTCTAAGACTTTGATTTTCTTCTCAGTTAGACAAAACAGATTTGTGATGGCAACCGAATTTATAGCCAATCTGAATAATTCGATTGTTATACCCGAACTTTTTATTTTTCAACCCAGTTGAAACAACGAAATAGTTTATATACTCAGAAATAGTTCATATCTTTCCTAAGTAATATTTCTTGATTTTAGAAAAAAAAAAAAAAAGAAATATATTAAATAAAAATTTATCAATTTTTAAGGAAAGCATTCTAGTTTTAAGAAATTGGATAATAAAATATAATAAAATTAAGTTAAGTTAAAAAAAAATTGAGTTCAAGAAATATGTAACTTAAAATGACCCTGCGGAAAAAAGGGGTCAGTTGGGAATCGGGACCTGTCCCGTGGTAGGTCAAAGCTGGACTGGTTCCGAAAATACATATCACAAGATAGGTGAAAAGAGGGCAGGTTCCTAAATTACCTATCACGTGACCGGTTTAAAAGTTATGACATGTCCTTTTAGACCAGTCATATGACATGTCACAGAGAGCAATTGACCCCCTTCTAAGACAAGCCAATGTTAAAGTGAGCGGTCCCGTGACCGGCACCCTATCACAGTGAACCGGTCATGTGACGTGTCCTGGGATAGGTAATTTTCCCGCAGGGGAGAAAGTACTTGAACTTAATATGTGTTATTTTTTTTTTTTTCGTGAGTAGCAATCAACTAAATTTTAGAAAGCCATTTCTAAACTCAGTTTTTAAGTCTACCACTTTCAAATTTTTAAGAATTGTTTTTTTAAATTAAAAACCAAAAAGTCGTAAATTTTTTCCTGTCATAAAAAAAACTATTTGGTTTTAGAAACTAATGAACTATTTCTAGTGAAAATTTTTAAGCAACTCAGTTCAGATAAATTTTAAAAATTTTAATAAATCTAGTTTTTGGGAAAAAATAAGCTTATATATTGGACCTTTTTCCTAAAAATTTCTTCGGATAAATTAAAAATACACAAGTAAATTGTATTACAGAATAGTCAAATGTATTTCAGAAATAGTCAATTGTATTTCAGAATAGTCAATTATATTTCAGAAATAGTCAAATGTATTTTAGAAATAGTCAATTTTATTTCAGAATAGTCAATTGTATTTCAGAAATATTCAATTGTATTTCAGGAATAGTCTATTGTATATCAGAAATAGTCAATTGTATTTCAGGAATAGTCAATTGTATTTCAGAAATAGTCAATTGTATTTCAGAATAGTCAATTGTATTTCAGGAATAGTCAATTGTATATCAGAAATAGTCAATTGTAGTTATGATTGTAATTTTTGGTTCGTGATCGTGGGTGAGCGTGAGGCAAAAATCGCTCATGTGGCCATCTCTAATCACAAACTGCCTTAAATATTGATCTTAAAGTAGCATAAAATATATTTAAAATATTTGTTAGCAAAACGTAAAAATTTCGAATTTGCGCTTTTATGTAATAATTTTGATCGCTGACTACAACACAAAATATCGCTAGCACATTTTAAACATTAGGACATAATGGCTTTTCTATAAATGACGTTGCGTAAATGGTAAAAAAGTCAAAATTTGTATACTTTAACTTTAATTAAGCTAAAAATGCCATAAAATAAACTTGACATTTTTCCATTTTCCAATAATAACAAAAATGTAACTGCGATATTACGTATTTTTGCAACAATTTTCTTAAATTAGTTTATAAAGGAAGACAAAGGACTCCCAGTTTTCCTTAGCGATAGATGCCGTGTGTCACTTATGGTGTCTTCAGTAATTAACTACGAAAAGGATCCGACTTTGTCACAATTTATTACGTTTCAGGATATCCTGCAGTACATTTTTTTAATTTCTTTACCTTTTTGCTAATTAAATTTAATTTATATTTTAAATACATTAGTTAAGTATAATTCAATTTAATTTAAAGACAAAAATGTATAGTAAAAAACTTTTTAAAAGCAGTGTCCTCACAAAGGAGAAGTCCTCCGAAAGTGGAAAAATACTTACAGAATAAGTGTAAAGTACTTTAAAATATATGTTAAATTGTATGAGCTTTACCATAGAAACAGTTTCATATTTATTAAAAAATGTTTATCAAATTTAAAGATAATTTTTATTTGAAAGATGTGCTATTTAACTTGATGTTAGAAAATATTTTCTTATTTTTAGGGAGTTAAGCCCTAGTTTTTAGTAAAAAAAAATATCTAATAAACTTAAATAAAATATTTTTTTTAAATCAAGGAAACATTTCTAAACTAAAAATAGCTGAAGGCCCATGTTGCTATTGCTCATAATAAAGTTAGTTTATAATTTGTAACTATAAGTTAACGGTTCAATAAATAAATAAATAAATAAATAAATAAATAAATAAATAAATAAATAAATAAATAAATAAACTAAAAATAAAATTTTAAGATTATATATGAACTACTTAAGAGAAAATTTCACTGTTTTTTTTAATAAAAATTTAGTTCTTAATTGTAAAATTTTTCTATAATTTAGAAATTTTAAACAAATTTTAAGTAAAATTTGTTTCTTAATTTCAGGGAAAATTTTATTAAATATTGGTAAAAAAATGTCTTTGGCGAAGTTTTCGTTTCAATTTTTCCTCCAAATAAGTTAATTTTTCCAAATTCTAGTTAATTTTTTTTTGGGTGTAACAACAACATTTCTGGGGTATTTTAGAAATCGCTTTTGATGCGTGGTGTTTTTGTTTTTTGGCGTGAAAAAGTGATACAAATAGCCACCACGTGATGCTACGAGAAAATATTAGTCAAAATTAGTTATGCCCCTTAAATACATTAAAAAATT
The DNA here is from genome assembly GCA_949748255.1 of Eustalomyia histrio. NCBI lineage: Eukaryota > Metazoa > Arthropoda > Insecta > Diptera > Anthomyiidae > Eustalomyia > Eustalomyia histrio. The sequence goes on along the minus strand of OX456525.1, from coordinate 38,088,841 downwards.
TTTATCTTGGTTAATTTCTGATTTGTTTACAAAATTTTTCACGTGGGTAAACGCGTGCGCTTGTTTTTTTGTTTTCATATTTTAAATTACACTTCATAGAAGATTGGCATACACAGTGTCGGCCAAAACAAACTGAACAAAATAAACAAACACTCACTCATTTAAATTTTGGGTGGTAAACAAATTACTTATTAAACATCTTTTACAGAAAATTTTTGTAAACATAAAACAAAAAATACTTTTAAAAATGCACAAACAATAGAATTTGCTCATAGAAATGTTCAAAAACCATTTGCAAATATTTCAGAAATTGTTAAGGACCAACTACAATTGCATAACTTTTTCAACTACACGTCTTTCAATTCCCGTAATACTTGGTATATATACTTATGCTGTTAACGTATTTTCGTTATATTTCTGAATGGGCGTTATAATATAAAGCTGTATAATTAATTTTATCTAAAACTGTTTTTGGTGATATGAAACATGTTAATATTACTTATATCTGGACCCAAGACCAAAAAAAATGCTTTTCTAAAAGTTAATAAAATTTGTAAAGGTCCAACCGACCAAATTTATTCGTTAAATGGGTAAGCAAGCAAAGCTCCCTGGATGTTCGTGTTAAAATATTATGAAGAAGGAAAAACAACACCTGAAATTGGTTTAATGTTTGAAAGAAGCCACAATATGTTACTAAAAAAAATAATTGATAAGTACAAAAAGTTTTCAAATTTACAATTTCGTCCCAACTATTGACGAAAAAACAAACTAAATGAGACTGAAATGCGATCTCTTTTAAGAAAGTGAACAAAAAATCCTTCTGAAATTGCTGTTAAAATATCGGAGAACATTTCAAAATACTCAAGTGTCAAAATGCAAATCGACTATATGGACGAGTTCCAAGAAGAAAACCCTACACAAGGTCAGAGATATGTCGCAAGTGGCTAAAAAGGTAGAAATTGCCACCTCCTATGACAAGCCCATGTTAAAGTTACCGGTTACTTTCATATAAGAGAACCAACTCGAGGACCGGTTTCTGCCACAAAGTTCCGGTCACGTAACTAACTCTGTGACTGGTCCATTTCCCGTAGGGAATCTACAGCAACGTCGAAATTTTTCTAAAAAGTATGAAAATAAACCCAATACATTCTGGAAGAATGTGGCCTTTAGCGACGAGAGCAAATTTGAAAATTGAGAAAATTTCTCCAATTTCAAAGCAAATTTGTCCTCTTATTGCCAATTGGGAAATATTTAATATTTATTTAATTTTAATTGTTTTCATTGTTTTGTTTTTTTTATATAAAATCACTTAAGTGAAAACACATTTTCAAAAAAAAACACAAAATATTGAATTAAATGACAAAGCAATTAGTAAAATAAAGTTGAAAACATAAAAGAATAACATATACAGTTTCTGTTAGCTCACACAGTAAATATTTTGGTTTGCTTTTATGAGATTTTAATTTAAAAATAAAGAATTTTCGTTTTCACAAACCTTAATCTTTGCCATTACCTTTTCTGTAGCCTTCTCTGTATGATTATATTTACATACATTTGATCGCATGGATACACTTAGAAAATTGAGTTGGCAAAAAAATGTATTTAGGGGAACTAAACTTTAGGAGCGCTTTAAGACTCCAACTCTAGGACGGTATTTGTATAAAATAACAATAGAAAGTGATCCATTGGTATCTTTGTATTGCGTCGGGCTTTTAGGTCGTGTTACCGACTGATTCCGACAATTAAAGAACATGTGACGTTTTTAGCGACTCAATCTTACATTTAGGGGAAAAAAACTATGCTAAATGACGGCTTTATACGTTTTATTCATATTTCCAGACCTGGGCGATATCAATTACATTTTGCAATTATTCACTTGGGTAATTTGTTCATCTTAATACTCCTAACAGACCTACGTTCGCATTTGTGGGATTAAACGTTTCTTTGGAAAATTTGCTAACATTTTAATACCAGTCCATGGGTAACAAAAAGTATTTCTGTTTACTTAATTACAGTCCAATTACATCGATAACATGTACTTGCAGTAATTCCATTCAATTGCATGATATTTAAGAACACAAAAATATTCATTATTCCCCATGTCTGGTATAAAACAAAACTTCAAATTTTTCAAGGAAACGTTTAACTCGACAAATGTGAGTGTTGGTGTGACGGGATTATTAATATGAACAATGTACTCAAGTGAATAATTGCAAAATGTAATTGAGTTCGCCCAGGTCTGCATATTTCCCTAAAGTGACCATTAGAGTGACAGCATTTTTTATTTTTTGGATATTCAGGAATTTTTATGCAAAATGAGTCAAAATTTTTATGCTGATAATTTGGAACAAATCTGACGTTTACACTCGACACAAAAAAAATTCATATTACGTTATAGCCAGGGCAACGACTTTCATGCATTAAAAAATCAAAAAAATATGCATTAAAAAAGAAAAATATTGTATGAAGTAAAAATACGCACTTTAAAGGAAATATGGAGTAAAAAATTAAAAACATAAATCCAAAAATATACACTCAAAATCAAAAACATGGTTAATCCACTTTACATCACTCATTGATGCCGTGGGAATTTTTTGTTCGCCCAGGTCTGCATATTACCCTAAAGTGACCATTAGAGTGAGAGCATTTTGTATTGTTTTGGATATTCAGGAATTTTTATGCAGAATGAGTCAAAAATTTCTATGCTGAAAATTTGGAACAAATCTGACGTTAACCCTCGGCACAAATAAAAAAAAATAATATTATGTTATAGCCAGGGCAACAACTTTCATGCACTAAATAATCCAAAAAAATTCTTAATCCACTTTACATCACTCAGAGATGCCGTGGAAATTTTTTTTCCAAAATTTCATAGAAAGATGTACTGGTTATATAATAAGGGTTTTTTTATTTTAGACTTTGTACTTGTATCGCGTCACCTAGTGGTGGTATACGTGTCTCGGCTATTACAATATTAGGAGATTTTTCCCAAAGAGCTTTTTTAACAAATAATTCAAATAGGTGACAACTTTGGGACAATATAGGTATACACATTTTTGTTCTCCGGTATTTAGCGCTGTGTACAAATAAATCGAAAATTCGTTAATTTCAGGCATGTTCTAATACAAAATTGAGGCCAATTTTTACCATACTCTTTTTTAACATGTAAACGTGAGATTCCGCGATTTTTTTTAGTGTACACATTTGCTAAAAAGTATTTACAATTTTGTTTGTTTATTGTTCTTGTTCACAGATATGGGTACCTTTTTCATTCCTATTGTCATTGTCTTCATTGTTTTATCTTACGGCTTTAAATTAATATCTCATCTTCTTTTTCCGAAAGTTGTATTCCTATTTGTTTGTTGCCATTTTTTAGAGGGCGTCTCTAAGACAAAACCTTGTTTGTAGTTTTAAATTATTCTTTTTTTTGTTTGTGTTAATATTGTAAAATTTGCATTAATATTAACGTTTTATTTAAGCATATTAACACAACATTGAATTTGTGTTTCATCTTATTAACTTTAATTTTAATAAGGCCTTGTGGAATATAACTAATTAACAATTATATATTTTGTTGGTGAAAATATAATTTTTGTATTTGTTTGTTATTCTTAAAGAGAAACTCGTTAAACATTATATGATGATGATCAATTTGAAAATACATAAATAAGTATTTAGTGCATTGTTGCGTACTCTTAGTACTAATAAAACTATTGTATTCAAAAAAAAATGCCTATTACTTCATATATTTTTTATTAATAATTTAATAAAGTATGTAACTACGATTGAGTGAGTATGTACGCTTTTGAATAAAGTTGTTACAACATTAATAGTTCCAGACTAATAAACATACTACTACGACGACAACGACCAACATTTTAAAGTCAAATGTTAAGCTTAAACTGACGTGTTTGAGTTTTAAGCATGTGCGCCGCCATCTCTTTAACATAATCCATGCGAATACTGTGAGCATGGTTGGTAACCGAAACGTACACTCAAAAAAAAAGACATGAACTAAAAATTAATCCAAAAATTTCCTTTAAAATAGTTTAAAAATTTTCCTCAATTCAAGTCAAATTTTTTTAAAACTTAGAAAAATTTTCTTAAAATGAATAAAAATTCATACATTTAAGTAATATTTCTTGATTTTAGAAAAAAAACAGTATATTAAATTTTAAGTAAAATATCTTAGTTTTAAGAAATTTGTATACTAAAATATAATAAAACTAAGTTTAGTTCAAAAAAAAAAGAACATAATTTAACATAAGAAAGTACTTGAACGCTTAAAAAAGTTTGTAAGTTAAAATAACTAAAAATATCATTTAAAAGAAATGATATTTCATTTAAAAACCGGTCTACTTAATTTTCATTAAAATTAAATGCCATTTGTTATTTATTTTTAAATGTTGATTAATCAACTGACAGATCCGTAAAAATCAAATGATATAATCAGTTAAAATAAATTTCAAAATTTTACCTACCAATCCTTAAAAAATAAATTTTTTTTTTTTTAATTATTTCCGTTTTTGTATTTTTTGTTTTTGCTTTTAATATACTCGTACAATACAAAATGTATGTATGCATATGAATGTGTTTGTATGAATGTGTTTGTATATGTATGTGTGTTTATGAAGTTCTTATAATTTGTATTGAAAAATTTTGTATATTTTTTGAATATTTTTTTTTTTAAACAGACAGCAAACAAAATTTAAATTTGTAATAACTGTTACGGACACAAATAAACCACAAGTTTCCGTTTTGTGGGTAAATTTTTATTAAATTTCAAACAAATGAAAAAAATAAATGAAACTGAAAAAAATCGGTAAATGATAGTAAATTATTTCGAATAAATGTATAAAAAAGTTAATATATATATTTTTTTAAAAAATAAATGTATGTTCCTTTATTTTTAAATAGAACGGAAAACTTTTTTATTTAACTACAAACAGTTAACTACATAATATTCTAAGTGAACTTAATGTGTGTTTATTTTATTTTCGCGAGTAGTAAAACTAACTAAATTTTAGAAAGCCAGTTCTTAAGTCTACCACTTTCTAATTTTTTAGAATTGTTCCCTAAAAATGAATTCAGGCAATTAAAAACAAAAAGTAATACATTTTTTTCTATGTAATAATAAAAATTTATTTGATTTTAGAAACTGATAAACTATTTCTAGGGAAAATTTTCATGCAATTTAGTTCAGATAAATTTTAAAAATTTTAGTAAAATAGTATTTTTTTTTTTTAAGTAAAAGCTTTTTATTATTGAGAAATAAGTCAGTGACTTTTCGAACTTCCCTCGTAGTTATATGAAATGCGACACTGCTCCCATCAAGTACCACCTGTTAATAGACTACTGTCACATTTTAAACAAAATCCGTCATTTACTTTGCAGCTGTTCAAAACATACAACCTCGTGGATTTTTTTAAAAATGGAAAAAAGTAAATTCCGAGTGCTCATTAAACATTATTTTTTTGCGAAAAAAACCGTCAATCAAACCCAGGAAAAGCTTGATGAATTCTATGGGGACTCTGCACTATCGATTTCAATGGTAAAAAAGTGGTTTACTGACTTTCGTTGTGGTCGCACAAGTACAAATGACGCTGAACGTTCCACAATATGTTATTGGCCGATCGAAGAGTAAAATTGCCTGAGATTGTTGATGCCATTTTATATGGCAGTGTGGTTTCGATTTTAAATGGTCAGTTGGATTTAAGAAAGCTGTCTACAAGATGGGTGCCGCGTTTGCACTCAATTGACCATAAACGTTATCGTGTGACAACTTCAAAGGATGGTTTGGAGTTGTTTAACCGCAATTCGAATGAGTTTTTGCGGCGTTTTGTAAGTGTGGATGAAAAATGGATCCATTACAACACTCCGGAGACTAAGCAGCAGTCTAAACAATAGGTTTTTTCCGGGTGAACCGGCTCCGAAGAAGGCCAAGGTAAGTTTGTCGGCCATTAAGGTGATAGCAACAGTTTTTTGGGATGCACGCGGGATAATCCACATCGATTACCTTCAAAAGGGAAAAACAATAAACGGCGAATATTAGCCAACTTATTGGACCGATTTAACGATGATTTAAAAAAACAACCCCATATGGCCAAGAAAAAAGTTCTTTTTCATCAAGATAATGGACGGGTGCACACGTGTGCAGATTCATGGAAAAATTCCATGAATTCGGCTACGAATTAGTACCTCATCCGCCATATTCTCCGGATTTAGCCCCCAGTGACTATTTCATATTTCCAAACCTAAAAAAACGGCTCGGTGGAGAGATGAAATTATTGATCAAACAAATGCCTATTTTTTGGAAGGGATACAAAAATTGGAGAAACGTTGGACTAAGTGTGTTGAGAAAGGAGATTATGTTGATTTTTGTTGGTAGACGTTTAACTTATTTCCAATATATTTTTTTTTTTTTTTTTTTGCAAAAATAACGATAAATTAAAAACAAACTAGTTTTTGTTTTAATTTAAAAAAATTTCAGGAAACAAATTAAAGTATCCATTAGTAAAAATTTCCAATAATAACAAGAAATGTAACATTAATATTTTGTATTATTGCAACAACTTCCCTAAATTAGTTAAATTAAGAAGACAAAGGACCTCCAGTGTTCCATAGCCATAAATGGCATGTGTGTCACTTAGGGCGTTTTTCAAGGAGAACCATTAATTAACTACGAAAAGGATATAACTTTGTCACAATTTATTAGGTTTCAGGGTATCCTGCAGCACATTAATTTTTTTATTTTGTTTACCTTTTTTGTGGTGAAATTTAATTTATATTTTAAATGAGTTTGGTATTATTTAATTTAAATACAAAAATGTATAGCAAAAAGTATCTTAACAGCAGTTTTCTTACAAAGTGGAAGTCCTCCGAAAGTGGGCAAATTACACAATGAGTGTAAGTACTTAAAAATATATATTAGTTTTTAGTAAAAAAATTATCTAATGAACTTAAATAAAATATTTCTTCAAACCAAGGAAACATTTCCTAACTAACAGTAAAATTTTAGATGATTTATGAACTAATTAGGAGGAAATTTTACTGTTTTCTAATAAAAATTTAGTTTTCAGTAGAAAAATGTTTCTATAATTTAGAAATTTTGAACAAATTTTAAGTAAAATTTGTTTCTTAATTTCAAGAAAAATTTGGAACCATACAATTCTTTCTTTTTGCGTTATTAGGGTTTGGTTTGTGCAAATATTAGGGACTTTATACATGTGTTTCTTTATAATAATTATTATTTTAAGTTACTTTATGAATTGTTGAAATTGTATTGTAGTACTGCCAACTTTGGCCCTATGGCAAGCGCTATGGCATTAAACGAAATAAATAAAATAAAAAAGGTTTTTAATCGATAACAGTATTTTAGAGGTATTGCCTGCCAACCTTGATTGTGAGTGATATTTTACTTATGCTCAGTAGTGATGAACGTACATTGTCCTCCTATTGTCAACTACTTAATGGAGAACAACAATACAGTGGGACAGAAAGTTTTTCAAGAACATTTCATGTTATCTCATCGGAATGCAAATTTGTTGAGGTTTAAGAAGATGAGATTATATTCAACTTAAGCTTAAGCTTTGGTTGAAGACATCATTATCCTAAATAAAATGTTATAGGCAAAATATTTCTTTTTCATAGTTGGCAAACATAACTCTAAAATAACAATATCGATTTAAATCCCTTTCAAACGACTATGGTTAACCATAAAATACCATTCACGCAATAATTTAGTATTCTAACATATATTAACTTTAAAATACAGTCAACATTACAATGTTCGAACGAAATAACTGTAAATTTTGTATTTCTTTCATCTTGTAAGGCAGTTTTACACGTGCGATTAAAACTGCCAAAAAAGAAACGATATGTATGGCCGCCTTTAAGGTTTTCTTTCGCCACGTTTAGGTGATAATGCGGGGGTATGCATTTTTGATCCTTTTTGTTGTTGTGCAGCATGCCGAAAATATTTAAAATTCGAAGAAAAATCATTCCAAAAATTATCCACTCGCCGAAAGAGAAAATTTTATATCAGAGTTGGCAGGCAATAGCGGTATTGATTCAAAACCCTTTCAACTGATTACCGTTACCCTTAAAATACCGTTTCAGAAATAACTGAAATGCTGTTATTCCCAAAATACCGATATCGAAATAGAAGAAATATCAATTACATTAAAATAGAGCTACCGAAATAAATGAAATGCCTTTACCGTTATTTTTAAATTTCACCTTCTATTCATTGCAAGTGGTTTTTGTGTATTTTACATACATTTACGATAGTTTGTGATTTTTGTATTGTATTTTAATTCATTTTTGGTAAAGACTTAAAATACCGTTACCGAAACAATCCAAATAACCGAAATACCTTTAGCCTTAAAATAATGATAGCAAAATAAAAGAAATAGCGTTTAACGGTAATGATATTCTTTTATTATTTTAATGATATTTCAGTTATTTTGGTACGGTATTTTAAGGTTAACAAAATAATCAATAATAGCGTTCTATTTCACACAGAGCAACTTTTGTTGCGGCAATTTTTTTCAGCAATTTTTGTCTACATTTTGGTTTAAAATAAATGAAAAACAAAACGTGGAATGTAAACACAAAATGAATTGCCGAGACAAGCAACTTCGTACTAATTACCACTCTTCTTTCCACGCAACAAGCTGTTCTGTGTGGAACGGGACCTACCGATAACCGCATCGTTTCGGTTACCAACCATGTTTAATATGCATATAGCTTATGACACCATTTTTTACCCCCTAAACAAGGGAGATGGCACATAAAGAAAAGCCGGTAAAACTTAAATTTTTAATCTCTATCCGAGTTTCTTTTAAATCCGAGTGTAAGCGTTGGGCGAATTCTCTTGTAAAAGCATATTTTCGATAATACCAATGTTTTATATAGTTCCTTTACGAGAAATTTCAAAAAGTACCAAATATTTTTTTTTTACCCTAGAAACATCGGATAATTTTGTGAAGAGATTCCCTTGCTACAGCAGTTATTTACGGAAATCGAAAAGCAGAAATTAAAGAGGGAATGAAAGGTATTCGATCTCCGAATAAAATCTCAAAAAGTGATAAGAAGCGTTCGGTCCCCTATTAAACGATTTAATGGTGGTAATCTAACGGAATTCAAATTAATAACACTCAATCACAAGTAATTCATAAAACAATAAAGAAAATCAAACATTCGTAACTGATCTCTTTGCTTTAAAATACACATATATATTTGAACAATATTATGCGGTAGCAACATTTGTTTCGAAACATTAGCTACAAATAAGTACATTTGTTTGTACTTGTTGTTTGTTGGCTGTTTCACTTGGCTGTAGCAATGATCAGAGCCAAGCAACAAGACGTTAACCCAATACCGGCCAGGACTCTGAGGTTCAATGTAAATATGGACCCACAACAGCTAGCACGTGTTCATGGCAAACAGCTAAAATAAAAATTTCATGCAATCCATGTGATACCATTTGGCAACACTGGTCTTTATTGGGTTAACATACTATTTTGTTGAAAATACACTTATGTATTAACTAAACGTACAAAGTACTCCCATAGTGATTTTTTCCAACACCTCCCTCTTAAAGAAAACAAAAACTGAAACAATTGTTCATATAAAAAAAAATATTAAAGAAAAATAAACATTTTATTATGTAGTGTTTGTTAGTTAAATGTTTCAGTTGATTATATTTACGCGTAGAGTTTGGTTGTTAATTTTACGGTTAGAAAAACAAAAATTGTGTCAAATTTCAATTTTTATAAGAGCACATTATTAAAGTTTTATTAACAAATTTAAAAAATAAAATTTATAAATTAAATATAAATTTCTATAATAAATATCCATGCACAATTTTGGACAATGGATTACCAAATTGTGTTTAAAAACCACCATTTATTGGTTGTTATCATTTTAATAATATTTTCATTTGTAAGTTTTATAATAAAAACAAATAGTGCAAAAATTCTTTAAATTAAAGTGTTTAAAAAAATTTATAAAATTTCAGTTGCCTCATACGCTGGCTATAGTTAATCGTGATTTAGTTTTAACTCCCAAACAAGGCCTACAATTAAGTGGCAAACGTATTTTCTATGAGGAAAGTACCAACAATGGTGTTTTACATAATAATGATACGGTGGGGACACGACCCTGGGAACGTACCCTAAAACATGTTTCATATTTAACGTTATTTACAAACGATCCTAATGGAATTATTACTGGAAATTTTAGGTAAAGTTTTTTTATTTTCATTTTTGCTATTGTTATGTGTGTAATTATAAGGAAATGTTTTTTTTTTGTATAAGATGAATGTGTGGAAAATGATGGACAATAGAGCTTATCTAATAAAAAAAAAAACTATGGCAAAAAAGTGTGCAAATGAAATGTAAACATTGTTAGCAGAAATATCTAATATGTCCACATCGTAATATTAAACAGTAGTGTCGATCAAACTATGAAAAATTTTATAGTATGAAATTTCAAATTAAATGTTGTTAAATTGCAAAGAGCAATGACGAGTTATAAAACTTCAATTCTGAAAATTTGGCAAAATAAAAAACGTAAGCCCTTGACACGGTTCGGTGGAAAGGAAACTTTCTACACTCAAAAAAAAAAAAAAAAAAAAAAAGACGAACTAAAAAAATTTCCTTCAAAATAGTTTAAAAATTTTCCTCAATTTCAAGTCAAATTTTATTAAAACTTAAACAAATGTTCTTTAAGTGAATAAAAATTCCTATGTTTGGGTAAAAACCAAATAGTTTATATACTCAGAAATATTTTATATCTTTCCTAAGTAAAAATTTATCAATTTTTAAGAAAAACATCCCAGTTTTAAGAAATTTGCATACTAAAATATAATAAAATTAAGTTTAGTTAAAAAAAAGATAGAACATAATATACTCCCACTTAGTAGAAAGTACTTGAACTTAATGTGTGTTCATTTTTTCTCGCAAGTAGTAAAATTAACTAAATTTTAGAAAGCCATTTCTAAATTCAGTTTTTTAGTCCACCACTTTCTAACTTTTAAGAATTGTTTTTTAAAAATTAGTTCAGCCAATTAAAAACAAAAGTAATAATTTGTAAAAATATAAAATTTAGTTGATTTTAGAAACCATCTCTAATCTTAACAGTCTTAAATATTAAACATAAAGTAGCCTAAAATACGAGGGCGGAACAATAAGTCCTTGACTTTTCCCTCGTCGTCATTTACTTTGCGTTTAAAAGCTGTTCAAAACATACAACCTCGTGGCTTTTTTTAAAAATTAAAAAAAGTGAATTTCGAGTGCTCATTAAACATTATTTTTTGCGAAAAAACCGTCAATCAAACCAAGGAAAAGCTTGATAAATACGATGGGGTCTCTGTACCATCGATTTCAATGGTAAAAAAGTGGTTTACTGACTCGTTGTTGCCTTACAAGCACGGAAGATGCCGAACGTTCTGTTGGCCGATCGAAGATTGAATGTGCGATAGATTGTGGTTGACATATGCATCTCACATGGTTTCAATTTTGAACGATCACGTGGGTATGAGAAAGCTTTCCGCAAGATGGCTGCCGCGTTTGCTCACAATCGACCACCAACGGAATCGTGTGACAGCTTAGTTTTCATAGCAAAAATCCGAATTGTCCCCTCATTCGCCTTATTCTTCTAATATAGCCCCCAGTGACTATTTTATATTTTCGAACCTAAAGAAATGGCTCGGTGGAAAGATTTAGCTCCAACGATGAAATTATGCCTATTTTATGGACCTCGAAAAATCCTGCTGTTAAACGCAAAGTAAATGACGGAACTTGCTTAAAATTTGACAGTAGTCTATTAAGTGGTGGTACTTGATTGGAGCTGTGTTGCACAGACTTATTGATCCGCCCTGGCATATTTTAAAATTTTTGTTACCAAAAGGTAAAAAAATTCGAATTTGCGATTTTATGTAATAATTTTGTTTGCTGACTACATTACAAAATATCACAAGCACATTTTATACATTATGATTTACTGGCTTTCCCATAATTGACGTTGCGGCTATTAAACTTTATATTTATCGGAGGTACTTAAATTAATTTTTTCATTTAATAATAAAAAAAGTTAAAATTTGTATATGGTGAATTTCATACAAAAGTACACAACAAAGTCAAATTTTCATATTATTATTTTTTTATAACTGGAAAGAATATTGAAGATGACGAGGATAACTCATTTTAATGTAACTGCACATCTTCAAAAAAGAGTTGAAGCGCTAAAATAAATTTATTTGTAATTCCAAAAATTAAATTAATCAAAACTGTATAATCTTAACTTCATAACTTTAACTTTAACTCCTCATATTATTTAGTGTCGTGTAAGTCACGCGAAAAAAACTATTTTTTGTGAAAAATAAAATAAATTTCACTAAGTTGAAGCCATTTTGTCGTTGTTTGTATTTCTCAAATACTTTTGGTGCAGTTTAAAAGGAATCGGACTACACAATTAACAGAATTTTTAAACTATCTTTGATTACCCTGAAATCAATGGATTTGATGTCGTGTAAGTCACAACTAATTAATTATATTAAAATTAAAAATATGTAATCGCAAATCAAAAATCAAAGTGCATGAATTAATACGTATGTTCGTGTAGATGTTATTTCTTAAAACGAAAAAATTAAAAAAATTATGATTGTACCAGAAATTTTATCAAAAATGACAAAAGTTTTGCCTCGTGTCGTGTAAGTCACACGTGGAATTCACCATATGTCAATTAAAGTTTAAGCTAATAGTGCCATAAAATAAACTTATGACGTTTTTCCATTTTCCAATAATAACAAGAAATGTAACTGTGATATTTTGTATTTTTGCTACAATTTTCTTAAATTAATGAATTTAAGAAAACAAAGGACCTTCAGTGTTCCTTAGTCATAGATGCCGTGTGTCACTTTGCGCGTCCCTTTTTGTAGTTCTTTCAAGGAGAACCATTAATTAACTACGCAAAGGATCTGACTTTGTCACAATTCATTCAGTGCATTTTTTTATCTTTTTGGTAATGAAACTTAATTTTTATTTTAAATACATAAGTTTAGCATAATGCAATTTAATTTAAATATAAAAATGTATACAAAAAGCTTGTTAAAAGCAGTGTCCTCACAAAGCGGATGTCCTCCGAAAGTGGGAAAATACTTACACAATGAGTGTAAAGTACTTTAAAATGTATGGTAAAAAATATATTACCTTTACGAAAGAAACTCTTATATATTTATTAAAAAATATTTATTAAATTCAAGGATCATTTTCACTTAAAAGTAGTGCCATTCAACTTGATGTTAGAAAATATTTTCTTATTTTAAGGGAGTTGAGTCCTAGTTTTTAGTAAAAAAAATTATCTAATGAACTTAAATAAAATAAAATTTTTCTTAAAACCAAGGAATCATTTCCAAACAGTAAAATTTTAGATGATGTATGCACTAATTAGAAGAAATTTTACTGTTTTCTAATAAAAATTTAGTTCTCAATAGTAAAATTTTTCTATAATTTAGAAATTTTAACCAAATTTTAAGTAAAATTTGGTAAAAATTTTAAAAAATATTGGTAAAAAAGTGTCTTTGGCGCCGTTTTCATTTCAATTTTTCCTCCAAATAATTTAATTTTTCTTAATTCTAGTTAATTTTTTTTGGGTGTAGTTATAAAAAACTTTTTTTTAAAAAAAAGAAAGAGAAGCAACACTTAAGAAATTCTTCGTACTAAATAATGTATTGCTTTCTTTGGAAAGGGGATAGAGGAGAGTTGAAAGATGGTAAAAGATGAAGGGCTTCAAATATGGCAACATTGTAATTGATTGTTGAATCTTCTGTAATTCATAGCTTTGTTATGTTATTTTACTTCGGTGAGGTTTAGTGCTATGGGAACATCGAAGAAGGACGTTGCGATATGTATGAGGGAAAGAAAACTCATACATATAATATTTATAAATTGATGTTGTCCGCGCCGGGGATCGAATTCGCTTCTGAGTAATAGTCAAACGCGCTAAAAATTACATTAATGGAAGTATATATCATTAAATGATATGACATATGTATTCCAAATTCATTTATAAATGTGAGCGAAGATGTATTAAAAATGGCCAAAATTGCACTTGCCTTAAAATCATTTATGAATGTTTGTAGTTTATTAAAAAATTTTTCAGTTCAGTTAAAAATAAAGGACATATATTTATTTTTTCAAGACATATTTGTTTTAACTTTTTTCTACACTTGTACAAAATGATTTCCTGTTGTTTAGCGATTATTTTCGGTTTCATTTATTTTGTTCATTATTTGAAATTTAATTAAAATTAACCGACAAAATTGAAATCTGTGGTTTAATTGTTTCCGTTACAGTTAATACAAATTTAAATTTTGTTTGCTGTCTTTTTAGAAAAAAATACAATGTGTTTTTTATTTAAATTGTTTGTTTATATACAAAATTATTTAAATTCCATTCGCACAAAATGTGTCTATAGACTGTGTGAGAGTATACAGTTTAAAGATTAAACAAAAATATAAAAAATGTAAAACGAAATTTTGAATAAGTTCAGAACTACTTAACCAATCAGAACAAAATTTACACCATAGGAAAAACCTTTTTAAATATGATCCCATGATTGATTTTAGAATTTATCATTGCCTTTTTGTCAAAACATTTTATTTCGAAGACGTCAAAATAGTTAAAATCACACCTTAAATGAAATCCTGAGGCTGTCCAATTATGTAAACTATAATTACCATTATACTGTAAAATTTTAAATAAATAGGATTTTTACAAAAATAGTCATAAAAAAAGTCTTTTTTTTTTTGGGTTTACAATGAATTAATCCAAGGAATTATTTTAGAAACCTGTACTTGGACCACCCTTTATATTCCCATTAGCTGTGTTTATGCGGCAAGCTATCAAAGTTGGCTTATATCATTCTCATATAAATTTAACTTAAGCCAACGTTTAGTGTAAACGCTTAACGTTACTTATGTATGTCAAATTTGTATGGGAATTACACAAGCCAACGTTGATATCTTGCCGCATAAACACTGCTATTATAAAGTGGCTAATATCTGAGAAACTAACGGAGACAGAATAAAATGCAATAGTTCACCCTATGTTTCCAAAAATGGTCTAATCCAAGGGGGGGGGGGGGGGGGGGAGGGGTAGAATAAATCCAAGTTAAAAAACGGATTTTAAGAGATTTTAGCAAAAAAAAAAAAAAAATTATGACACTTAAAGAAAAGGTTTTGGTAAAAGTTTTGTCGATTCAGCTAAATTGTGCAAGCCAATATTATCCACATCAAGAAAAAGTTCTGATAAAGCATATTAAGTTGATTTTTGACACATTTTTAAAAAAGTTTTGCTTAATTTTGTATTTCACTTAGGTAAAGTGTTGCGTTATTTTAATATAAATTGTTTTTGCACAACTGTGTGTCTTAACTCTTTTTATTTTTCCTTATTTTTCTTAATATATTTTCCCCAATTTTCCTTATCTTTCAGTAAAGTTAAAGAATATAATGAATTTTTGCTAACACCATATGTACGATCACAAATAGTTCACGATTCGCGATTTGGTGATATTGTCACTTTGGCACAAGGACGGCTCGAAGCGATGCCAAATGGTTCATATCGTTTTGTCGAAGGTAACTGTGATTATGAATGTGCACGTGACAGTAATATTGTAGCACTGTGGCATGTACACAAAATAAGACATCGTGATACGGCCGATCATAAATATCATTATGAAATGAAATTTAGTGTAAGTCCTTGGACGGTTAAATCACCAACAGAAACTGTGGTAAGAGGTGGTCCCAATAAACGTACAATAATGGACGAGAAGAGAAGTAATATGCAAATATTTATACAAAAAGAAGATGATTATCCACATAGTTTTACAAAAATTATATCGGGAAAAGATGAAGATTTTGCAGATCGACGTTTTGATGCAGCTAGAAATTTCCGTCAGGTTAAGCAATATAATGAACCACAACAGGTAACGCCAATACCACAAAGTACATTTTTAAGAGGTGTATATCATCCTCATCCGCCACCACAACAACAACAGCAAATACCCTTACCAGAACGTTTAAATATGGGGGAATATTATAAAGGAAGTTATGGTCCTAAGGCTTTATCAAAAATTGAGTTATTTCCAAATCTGTTGAATATGATGATAGGAAAAACACAAAATTTCTTAGCGCCACCTACAACATTTCGAACTCCTACATATCAAATGAAATTTCCAAGACCAGAAATTTATACGTTACCACAACAACAAATTCACAAATTCCCAGAATACCATCAACAGTCACAAGAACAATTTGCACAAAAAAGACCTTCACAGGCTACACAATATCAAGTTCAAGAATTTTCAAAATACCCTGAATACCATCATTATTCTCAGGAACAATTTACACAAAAAGGGCTGCCCATACAAAATCCACAACATCAAGAATTTTCAAAATTCCCAGAATACCATCATCATTTGCAAGAACAATTAACACAAAAAGGGCTTACACAAAATCCAGAATACCACCATCATTTGCAAGAACAATTTACACAAAAAGGGCCTACACAAAGTCCACAACATCAAGTGCAAGAATTTCCAAAATATTCAGAATATCATCATCATTCACAAGAGCAAATAACACAAAATAAGCCAACACAAAATCCAGTGGTAACACATCACTATCATCATCATTTCTTTATGCCCAACAATACTGCAGCTAATATAGAACAAGCTATACAACATAGTAGTGAGCATAATATTGTAAATCCAACGGAATTATATAAAAATGAAGTTAACGAAGTGGCAACACCATCGCCTTATATAACCACAACATTACGGCAACATAATTTTTCTCATAATAATTTCCAACAACCTCAATATCAACAACAGCAACCACAAAATTATCATCATATTCAAGAACACTTGCCTCCAGCTCCACAAAAATTTACATTCCCTACATCACATATTGAACAACATCGTGTTGTTCATGTGACCCCGGCAACACCATTAAGGAAACCACAATATCAACATTATTATCAAAATCGACCCATGACACTTCCACCGGAATATACAACCGTTCATGTACCTTTGTTTATTTCTTATCCAGCACCAGTAAATGAAGAAGAAAGAGCCGATGTTCCTACGCCACGTAATAAACCATTTTTACATAGTCAACCACTGGATGATACTATACACTACTCGGAGCCTGATCCATTATATGCTCACAGCACTGATCAACAAGAAAAGCAGGAAGAAGAAAGTTATAAATCTACTGGAGAAGATGAACATGAAAATGATAGTCAAGAACCACAATTGGAGTCACCAGAGCATGTAAGTTATAACAGCTGTTTTTATTTATGCATAGAATTTTTGTAATTTAACTTTGTGGTCAGGCGCCTCCCGAAATAAATTAGGCTTGGTGTGGAGTTTATTATAGTCGGCATGTCAGACTTTAATTTTTGTAAAAAAAATACATTTTTAAGAATTCAGAAGTATCTTAAAATAACATTTTTTCAGAAATATTTCCTTATTCTAAGCGCCCCGGTATGATAGTTGTTGACGTGCTAGCTTATCAATGCGGGGGTCGGTCGTGGATTCGATTCCCACCATAGGCTCTGGTCTGTTTACGCTACTACGAGCCGATTGCCTTCGTTGCTAGTGCTCGGTTAGGATATTAGGATAGAATTTGTAATTATATGATTAATATAAAAAAAAAAACATAAAAAATTTCTTATTCTGCTTTATTCTCTGCCGGGCGAGTAATTTAAATTAGTTCGGACAGAATAAACCAAAGTCTGAAATTAGCTTATCTGGTAGAAGCAACAACTATTCGAACTTAAATTCATGGATTTTCATTATCTAAATGGGGATGTTTATTCGTATACCCGATACCATAATGATTCAAAATACATATTCATCGTTCGGTCCAAGATCATTACGATTCATCTCTTTCTGCTCAGCTGCGACCTTCATTAACACTATTCGTACCTGATTATATGTTAATTATGTTCGACTCATAAACTTAAAGAAAAACTCTATATGAGAAATATACACACTCAAAAAAAAAAAAAAAAAGAGATAAAAATAACATGGAATTTTGTTTCTAATTTGATTTATCAACAAATTTTGATGAAATTAGTCAAAAATATTTAAGAATTCGCTTATTTTCTTAATTGGACAAACACAGAAGAATCGATAAGGACTTGTTAGGAATATGCGTGATTTTTATACCTTTTCTAATAGATAACCTCTTTAACTCTAAAGCTTAAACTAGGTAGTCAAAGACTCAGGGAACAGTGGCAGTTCTATCAAACTTTGTTTGTGAATTTTGCAAAAACTATTCATACCATATTTTAAAATACATTAAAAATTTTATCTAAATAAAGAAATTCACAAAACAAATGTTTTATAATACCTTCATACTGAACCTCGAAACGATATTTTTTCGTTTTCTTTAAGTCTTCGACTTTCAAATTCCATACACATTTTATAAAAAAAAAAAAACTAAAATACATATGGCGGGATTCAGTATGAACGTATTATTGTTAATTAATCAAAAAGAACTTTTTATAAAAAAAAGTAACTTTTACAAATTCTCTTTTTCTAGTATGATCATCACTATCATAACAATGAACATGCAACAAGGGTGGAAAGTGATACCAATAAAGAACATACCAATTCTGTAGAAGCTCAACTACCTGCACCCAATAAAATTCAAAATGAACAACATCAATCTGATGAAACAGAACTGCAAGAAGATGCCACACAATCACGAATTAAACAAAATCAATTAGAACAAAAAACAAGTCAAACATCAACTACATTTAAAATATCCACAGAAAAGACCACATCGAATACCATAAAAACTGAAGCATCTAATACGATAACAAAAGCAACAAATAAACCCAAAACGTTTCCATCCAGAGTTCAAAGAATAAGTTTAAAGACTGCAACAACGACTGCATCAACCACCACTACATCAACTACAACCAAAAAACCTAAATCACCTACGAAAACTTCCTCAACAACCACAGAAAAAGAAAAGCTTTCAACTTCAACAACTTCTAAACCGAGAAAACATTTTATTTCAACATCCTCAACTGAATCGCCTTTAAGAACTATAAGTCGTTATCGCAATTCATTTGCCAGAACAAGTACTTCCGCTACAACAACAACCGAGAAACCAGTATTAAAATGGAAACCAAGACGTAAATCTTCTAATGGAAAATCAATGGATATAAACAATTTTACACAAGAAACCCAAATTGAACAAATTGAGAATATGGATGATGACGAAGATGATATTAAAGCTAAAGAAAGTAATAATCGTCAAGCAACAAAATTATTTATGCTATCAAATGCAACAACAACAGAAATGCCACCAGATCTTACCACAGAAATGTCTAATGATATTACTACCAGTACTAGTACAATATCATCATCCTTATTTTTATCATCACCGACACCTTTGGCAACCGAACAAGGTGAAACTGAAATTTATGAAGTATTAACACAAAAATCAGTTAGTAAATCTGTTAGTTTAAAAGTGGGCAATAATGGCGAAGAAATTCCCGTGATTATTGATGATGAAGAAAATGAAGTGAAAAAAGTTTAAAATAATTTTAATTGTATTAATTTGCTATAAACCAAATATCATAAGAATTAGTAATTTAAAATAATTGTATACACCATCAACCATTATATACGTACATCAACTTAAGATCATTGTTATTTCATTGGATTTTTATATATAATTTTTGAATGTATAATTTGATATATTTACTATTTATTAAATAAATATTTTATTTGAGATTTATACACACTAAAAAAAAAAAAGAATTGTAGTAGTACTTTTATCAAATATGCAACATTTTATATAAAATAAAATATTGTGCTTAACCTCTTATTAAATATTCGCCAAAATTAAATGAAAGGTTTTTAGAACATTTTTAAATAAGTAGTAACCCTTTTTTACTCCTCTTCCCCCTCTAGAAGTATTCAAGTATTCAGCAACTACAAATATTTTAAATTCAAAGATAAAAAACAAATTAAAAAAGGCTTAAATTCGGCTTTGCCGAATCTTTGAATACCCTCCCCCAATATCCTAAAAAATTGTCTGCTGTTTTTGAAACAAATAATGTAAAAAACTTTTAAAGTAGTTATGGGGTGAAAAAAATTTTTTGAGGTGAAAAACTTTTTTGGATGCGTAAACAAATTTTGTGATGGAAACAAATTTTGAGGTGAAAAAAATTTTTTGTGGTGAAAAAAATTTGAGGTGAGTACAAAATATTACTTCTATGCTACTGCTGAAAAAATATGAGAAAATATATTATGTACCAGTTGCTACTATGAAATTGTACTAAAATATCGTGCACCAATTTGTATGGAAAATTTAGAGGTACCTTCACATTTTCACTCATAACTTTTTAACCGCTACACCGATTTTGCTCATTTTCAATACCAAACTGCTCGGAAGGATGTCCATTAATCTAAAACCGAATATACAATGTACAGCAAAAGTCATGGTACGCACATGTATACCACTGCAAATCCAAAAGATATTTCATTTGTTTAACTAAATAAAACATGTAAACCAATATACCAATATAACTCCATATTTGAACACTCCATAAGTCATGGTAACCCTTATCATAAACGGTGTTATATTTGATTAACCCTATAAAATTTTATTGCCAAACTGTTGGCATCCCTTAGAGCTAATTTTTTGGATATAGTTCAACCTTGTTTATTGGTTTAAACTTGGAATGCTGTTTTTGAGATCCAGTTTATTTTGTTTTAATTTAAGTTTAACTGGGCAAGATTGGCCAGTTAAACCTAAGTTACAGATGTCAAAACACACAGCTGATGAAAAGCTTCTCTAAATAAATCAGCTGTTTCGTAAATACTTAAAAGTTTTTTACAAATTAAAAAAAAATAAAAATGGATTATTCCTCATATTATGAAGATTTTGAAACATCTGCAAATTTAAATAAGACCATAACAAAAAAGCCTAAGACAATTAGAACTCGTCCAAATAATTTATTTATATTCGCGAACACGTGCTTTTGTTTGAAAAAATACTTATTTTGATTTTTTTATTAAGTATTTTCAAGGCAAGTCTTAAGCTACTACTGAAAAACAGCAAATGGGATCAAAGCCAGTTTAAATTTATTTTCAGTTTAACTAATAAGCCATTAAACCAAGTTTAACCCACATCCATTTTAAAAACGTAACGTAAAGAAGCATTTGTTTATGACAAGAAGTGAAGTCAAGTAATTTTTTAAAATGTCGAGAAGAGTTAGCCATAAAAGAACGAAAAATAATAGTGAATAGACACGCAATTGGTAAATCATACACCGAAACTGCTAAAATTAAAAATAGGAACAAATCAACAGCGCAGAGTTATAAATATTTTTCAAAGATGAATAATAATTGAAAATAAGCCACGAACAGGCCGCCACTAAAGCTTAATAACCAAGATAGATGAAAAATTTAACCCAATATAAAAAAAAACCCATTCAGAAGTGCATCTAAAATATCTTCAGAGTTGAAGGAATACAAACACGGTACGTGGGTGCATTCTGTAGGGCGGTGACAATGCTCGTACTGCTCGCAAGCAGCTGCACTTTAGCGTAACAAATAGAAAAAAAGGTTATTGATTCGCAACGGAGTATAAAATTAAAGCAAGCAACTCTTAGGAAAAAGTAATTTTCTCGGACAAATCAAAATTTTACATTTTTGGATCAAAAGGAAGTGAATTGGCGCGGCGCAAAAAGTCCGACGAGCAAAATACAAAGAATATAATAAAAACTTTGAAGTATAGAGAGGGTGGAGTAATGGTATGGGGTTTCATGTCAGAAGCCGGTGTTGGCAGTTAAGTGATCATTGAGGAGACAATGGACAAAACAGTTCACATGAACATTCTGATAGAAAATCTTAATCAGAATGCTGAAAACTAAATATTCACGATACTTTTTATTTTGAACAGGACAATGATCCTTAGCATACACCAACTGACGTTAATATGTGGATCGCAAATAACACACCACATATGCTAAAAATCCCTTCTCAAAGTCCCGTTTTAAAATCCTATTGATCACTTGTGGGATAATTTAGAAAAAAAACGCATACGAAATCACACTATTTCTAGAAAAGCTCAGCTAAAGACAATACTTTCGACTGAATGGTGTCCAATATACGAAGACTACACAAAAAAGGTTGTGCCCCTAATGCCGAAATTGTTCATTGAAGTCCCAATATGCATTTGGAAGATATATCACCCTGAAGATATTATGGCAATATCTTTAATTATTCATTTGGAAGGCAATCAAAGTATATTTTTGAATAAATATTCCTTTTATCAACTGGATGAAATATAGGCGATATTAAACAGAATGTTTGTGTCATTTAAAAATATAAAAAAAAATTAAAAACATTTCAGAAAATAAAAAATCAACAGTCAGATAATGAATTAATATTAATATGGGAACACTGCGGTATAGCGAACTTTTTATAGATTTCAATTTGATATAAATTTCCGAAATCTATATCGTTTACTTTTAATTTTTCGGGATTTCAATTTTGCGATATAATAATTTTTTAAAAGTTTTTGCATAAAAAAAATTGATTTTTTAAATTTTTTATTTCAACTCCTTGCTTATGAGCACGGCCGCCAAGAACGGTGATTTGGAGACCCTTTTCCTTCAGAGCAAAAACAGCTGCATGGGAAATCTAACTTTACCTTTCGATGCTATAGCAAAAATTAATAAATTCAAAGTTTTTTACGCTTTCAAATTCCGGTAGATAGCCACAACAGTGGTCGAAAAGTTTAATTTTTTTAAAAAACTTTTTAAAATTTACTTTTTGTGTGTAATAATGAAAATGTGTTCCCGGCTGAGTACTTTAAATTCTACATATTTCAAAATCAACACCATTTTATTGTGCGCATAATGTGGATAATAATACTTCGAGATGAAGTTTAAAAATAATTAACAGATTTTAATATCTCCTTAATAACACTAACTAATAAAAATATTTTTAAACTTACCAGCTTCTTCCGATGCATATTTATAATTAGGCTGTGGTGTTACAGGCAATAATTTTGCATAAGCTTCGGGCATCATTTCAACTATACGTTGATGATAAGATAATCTAAAAATATAAAATCGAATATTACAAAATAATCTTTTCGTTAGTAGTTTACGCAGACAAATTACAAACTTACCTTAAACATTTTTGCAACACCTCTTGAATAAATTTCGGCCTAGGATGTTCCATATCCAAAAGCAAACAACTATCCCATTCCTCCCAAGACCAAGTAAATTTAAAATTACTCAAATGATAAGAAAACCAATTAACAAAACGATCAAAACATGAAGTATTCATTGAGTCAATACGCATAAAAAGAATTTCTGTTGCCTGGGCCAGAACTTGCGGCAAAGTGGCCGGATGAAGTTTACACAATTCAATCAAAATGGAACCATAGACAATGTCAATAAAACGTGGTGTAGGCATATGGAAAAGTTCAGCAAAAATAACTTCGACAATGCAATATTCGAGAGGAATTTTATTTTTATAAGGAAAAGCCAATAATTGAGCGGCACAATCTTTGCGCTCAGTGTGATGCATTTCAATAATATGATGAAGATGTTCTTCGATTAGGAAACGTTCAATTGAATGGGCTCCCGGTAGATTAGGACCATCAGGACAATCAGTATAATCGAACATACGATAGACCACCCAAGGCATAGGATATTCATAGGATTCATGATGTGGTGGTGGTACAATTGGTGGAAGATTATGTTGTAAGGCCTCACAAAGAATCGAATCAAATGCCAAATATGGTCGTGGTATATGCTTTTCAGCCCAATTATCTTGTCTTAGTTTACGTATTTGAGCCCATAAACAATCGAGATACTCCTCTTGAGGATGCGGAGCATCTACCGACCAAACGCGCAAAGCATTATGATGTTTCTTCGAACGTTTATTCAAATAAACTTCAATACGTAAGAGTAGCGATTCCAAAGATGATTCCTTCTTCTCATATAAATCACGACCAACCCAGGGAAGGGTCGAGAGTACAGTAAATACATACCAATCACGACGTACTTGCGGTACTGGATCTTCATTGGATACATCAATCATAGTATCCATTAGCTGGAGCAAGGAAGAAGCCGAAATAACATGACAATTAACTAAATCGGCCAGAAAACGTAGAGAATAACGAGCAGCATCCCAGCGACATAGCTTAAGTGATTCCTTAAATGTTTTCACCATGTGGTCGACAAATTCACCACCAAACTTATAATTCTTGGCATTTAGTAAGCCCACCAAAGTGGTATAAATCGTACACTTTTCGGGCATTTTGACAGCACAATCCGAAAGTATACGTAATATTTTCAAACGAAAAGTACCCAAATCAGCTTCCAAAACCGATACTAAACCTTCCAAGTTAGATTCTACCGATGAGGTGCTCCTCTCGCCAACACGTAATATTAAAGACTCCAAACGATCCTCGATTTCTTGATTTTCCGAAACACGCCTACGTTTACGATTACGGTATTCTGTAAAAAGCAAAAAATAATAATTTTATTGTTAATTCCACGTTATTTTACATATAAATTTCCTTATTCTGTATTCCAACATACCATAACCATCTTCATCTCCATCATGATGACGTCTACGATTCATAACTTCTGCTTTTGCAAATTATTTAAATTTGTTTAAAAAAAGAAACTTTTTTATAATTTATCTAAAAAATTGCCACAAATTCTTCAATTTTTCTTTAATTACTACGCAAAAAAATGCTTTTTTACCAAAAGAATTTTCACTGGATACGGCTGTCAAAAGCGCTTGTTGAAATAAAGGGTTGCCAGATCAGAACATTTAGATTCATAAGGGGAGGTATTTGGGAATTTTAACACTTCTTTTATGTTTTTGGAGATTTAAATTTTTTTATAATCACAATTTTTTTAAAAAATTTTGTTTTAGACAGCAAATCATGTGAAATTTAGAACAAAAAATTTGTATGGGTTCAAAAATTAGAATGTGACATATGTTTATTATTCGTCAAGTATTAAAATGTATAGATTTATAATTTCATCAAGCTGAATATTCCTTTTCAAAGACTTTCCTATTCAAAAAACTGTTCTTAATCAACAAATGTGCCTTAATTAGATAGTTTTCGAATCTTTAATAATAACCCTCTAAACAGCTTACAATTTCAAAGTCCGTTTTGAATAGAGACGAATTTTATTTTTATTTTGCTTTTTTGCCATTCTCGTAAGTTTTGGATTATCCTTTTTTGCTTGTACTTATTTTTCGCCATAATAATTATTTTTATTTCTCAATGTTAATTAAATAATTTTTTGTTTAGAATATATTAAAAATGGAATTGGGAATTTAAGATGTTTTTGTGATTTTCTGGATTTTAACTTGCACAATAGGAATGAGATAAAAAATTTTCTGGCAACACTATTGGGCTCTTTGTTTTGCGATTTGACAATTCAACAGTGCTGCCAAAAGCTTTCAGCAAAAACCCGAAGTTTTGGCCTACAAATTTAACAGAATGGGATTCTTATTGCTCTATGTCTAGCAATGTTCTCTCGCGTTTAAATTGGTCTTATGAAAAAATTTCCCACCAATCCGCTGACATTTTTTTTTAACCCAATCTACTTTACCAATCCGCTGACATTTTTTTTTAACCCAATCTACTTTGAAAAATCGTTAGAGAAAATCGCCGTAAAAACACTATAATTCAAACATTTTCCAATTGCATTCATTCACAATGAAGCTTTAAGATTGTAGGTATATTGTATTCACAGTAGAGTAGACAATTATAAGTGCTACCAAATCCTATTTTAATAGATTTTATCGAAAACCGGAAATGAAATTAAAAACAACTTAAATAATTAAAATACATATAGTGGCAATAATTGGATTTTTTCAAAAGGATGAAATCCTATAGGATCTTTTAAGGGGGATAAAAAACAGATTATTACGGAAACTTAAAGCGTGTGCAGACAAGTTAAGTCGTGATCCATTGACTTCTTTGAAGAAAAACTAAGAAAATAATTCTGCTGCAATCCATACGGCAAGCAAACGCAAATCGACAAGTCGTCATTGCTAAATTAGTAAACACTGAAGTTACGTTCTGGCTTAAAAAAAATCGTTAATGGTCCACACTTTTAAAACAATTTTCGGATCGATGTAAAGAGCGACAAAAATTAAACAATTTGTCATTAACAGCTCAAAATCGTGGAAAATGCTCAAGCCACAAAATTCGCGGTATAAATCGCGTTTATTTTGTTTCTAATTAATAATCTCAATATGGTCACCTAAAATGCAAAAGGCCGTAACTAACATTTTTATTTTTTTTACAGGAGAAGCAAAAAACATCATAAATCAAAAACTACTTAAAACTTAATTGCCAAATTTGAAAATATAGCTTAAAAAAAAGAAAGATAGATTTATTTATGAAAAAAAAATTATGGGAAAATAGTAGAAACCAAAAGGCCGTAACTGCAATACAAAAATTTATGCTTAAAATAAAGCAAATGGTCAAGATGAAAATACTGTTTTTCCAACGTAATTAAACAAGGTTTTAGTCAACTCTTGTATTTATTGAATGTATTTTTAAAACAAAATGCAAAATTCAATATAATTATTCAAAAAGACTCAACAAAAATTATTATAATTTGAGAAAATTAATTAAATTTGTTTGATAAAGCAAAATAAAATAGCTGTTCATTACATAAAAAGAAAAACAGAACTTCACTAGACATTGGAAATGAAAATATGTTAAAGCTGAATATGGAATGTTATCATAAAAGCTGTGGCAGTCTGCAGAAAGTAAACATTTAAGTGCCTCAAGGTGTTCCTATTTCTTTTTGGATATTTTTTTTTCCTTCGGTATGTAGCTGTGAAGGTTCGACGTCTTCAAAATTTTAAAGTTTAGGAATATTTTGTAACCATTTTTTTTTTTAATTAATCGTTTTTCATTTAGAACTCCTTAATTGGTTACTACTTTACGTTGTGTTAATTGCCTTTTTTCTTCTGGCGATATATTGGTGCCATGATAACCACTGAAATTTACCCAATTTCTCATTTATTCCAAGCGTAAATAAAAACATATGAAAACACACTTGAACACGTTTAGAATAATGTTTTAGGTGGTAACGTTTTGTAATTGATCGTCTGGAGTTGTTAACAAAAACTCGCTGTCTGTTTGAGCGTTCAACGATATTAGTTACATACTTTTTTTTATCACAAGACATCTTTCAGAACCCATTAAATAAAGGGTGTCCCAAGAAGAACGCAATTTTTAAATCTGGCAACATTCGAAGTGTCATTTTTTGACATTTGAACAATTGTTATTGTTTGCTAGTAGAAGGTACGAGGTTAGTAAAAATGGAGCGCTACACGAATGAACAACGCATTCTCATTGTGAAATTGTTTTACCAAAATGGTGAAAGTTTTGCGGCTACAGTTCGCAAATTGCGATCAATTTGGGGTCACAATAATGCTCCAAAAGAGTCAACTGTAAAGAGATTAATGGATAAATTTGCCGAAACTGAGTCTGTTAGTGATGTAAAGACAACAACGCGCCATCGACCAGGTCGATCGACCGAAAATGTCGCAGCTGTACGTGATGATGTCGCTCAAACTCCATCCACCTCAATTCGACACCGAGCTCAGCAAATTGGTGTCTCCAAATCCACTTTGCAGCGAATTTTGACGAAAGAATTGCATCTTCATGCATACAAAGTTCAATTGACTCAGGAACTGAAGCCAGATGACCATGGACAGCGAAGGGAGTTCGTTAATTGGGTATTGGAGAGACAGCATGAAAATGCTGATTTTGCCGATAAAATCATCTTCAGTGACGAGGCCCATTTTCATCTTGATGGCTTCGTCAATAGGCAGAATTGTCGCATTTGGGGTGAGGAAAATCCTCGAGTGATTCACGAGAAGCAAATGCATCCTCAACGTGTGTGTCACTGTGTGGTGTGGTTTTTGGGCTGGAGGAATCATTGGACCTTTTTTTTATGAAAATGAGGCAGGTCAAGCGCAAACAGTCAATGGTGTTCGGTATCGTGAAATGATAACCAGTTTTTTCTTGCCTAGAATTGAAGAAATGAATGTGGAGGGCATGTGGTTCCAACAAGACGGCGCCACATGTCATACAGCCAGAGAAACAATTCAATTGCTGCATCAGTCATTTCCCGGTCGTGTTATTTCGCGTTTTGGACATCAGAATTGGCCGTCTAGATCGTGCGATTTAACACCATTAGATTTTTTTCTTTGGGGTTTTTTGAAGTTGATGGTTTACGCGAATAAGCCGACGACGACTCAAGCCTTAAAAGAGGAAATTGGACGCAGCTTTAATGAAATACCGCAGCATTCATGCAAAACGGTCATTGAAAATTTCATTAAAAGATCGCGCGCATGCCAGCAAAGCCGCGGCGGCCATCTGCACGATATATTGTTCCATACATAACCTCATTCTGTCTACTTTACGATATAATAAAGTTTCACGATTTTTTTTTAAATACCTGTTTTATTTAAAATTTAAAAATTGCGTTCTTCTTGGGACACCCTTTATTTCCTTACGATTTTCCTCCGAAAAGATAGAACAATACCGTACTGCACTTTTCTCACAAAATTTTTAAGTACAACCAGCTTTTAGTTCTCTTGGAACTTTTTCACAAACATTGCCTTTAATTAGGCCCTTGTATTGTTTTCCTTTCATTCGGTTTATTTTATTTTCACATCTTTTATTAATTTTTCCAACTTTTTTATTGAAATCATTTTCACTATTAGCTTTCATTTTATTATTTTTTTATTTATGGACTAAAATTTACAACCTTCGTGTTACTGTTTTACAAAAATTTAAACTAAAAAAAAAACAATTACAATTAAATTGTAGTTACGGCTTTTTGGTTAATGAAATTACTGACGTTACAGTTACGGCCTTTTGTTTTTCGTTAATAAAATCGTCATTTTTTGACAAATTCGTGTAAAATTTTGTTGGTAGGAGTATTTTGGTTAGCTACATCATAATCAATAAAAAAGTCAATTTTGAATTTTTTGTTAGTTACGGCCTTTTGCATTTTAGGTGACGATATACTGACTTACTAACTCAACATCGCCAGGCCAAACCGCTGGAGCTAGGAAGCTGAAATTTGGTATGCAGGTTTCCCCTTCGGCATAGACATCTTCTAAGACGGCGTTTTTGGAAATTCCTACAGGGAGGGGTAAAAACTCTCCTCTAGTGGCCTGCCCAAGCCACATTAGTCAGAAC
Source organism: Eustalomyia histrio (assembly GCA_949748255.1). NCBI lineage: Eukaryota > Metazoa > Arthropoda > Insecta > Diptera > Anthomyiidae > Eustalomyia > Eustalomyia histrio. The sequence continues at coordinate 38,059,533 of OX456525.1, read as the reverse complement.
TTTAAATTTAAAACATGATTTCCCAGGAGTATGGGCTATATCATTGATGAGGATTAAAGAACTAAGTCCCCCCCCCCCTAGCGCCCAGCCCAAACCGCTGGACCTAGTTGAAATTTGGTATGCAGCTTCCTCTTCAGTGTAGACAACAGCTAAGACGCCTTTTTTAATATCCTACGGGAAGGGGGAAAAGGGTAATTCTCCCCCTTGACAGCCTGTGTAGACATTTAGCTCAGCCAAGATTGTTGAAAAGTCTTCTCCTTGACGCGAAGCCTATATATGTTTATAAAACACAAAAATTGTTTCTACCTATGTCCGTTATAGACTGTGAAACCATCCAACCGATGTGCCCTAAATCAGTTTCACTGCCACCATAACTATAAAACATTTCATCTAGGTTCTCTGGGCAGGCTTTGCTCGTTAGTGTCACAAAGTTTTGTATTGTTTGCACTTTATATTTCATTGCGAATCCTTGTATTGTGAATCACTTTAATAATCCGATTTAATTTACTTATTATTTAAATATGTGAATTTGTTCACATGTTGAATAAAATATCTTTGAGTTTAAGGAACAGAATAACAACGTGCCGTATTTTTCCTTACAAATTCACAATAAAATCATGTCATACATTGCGGTTGTGATAGAATTCATTTTATTACCCAGCAAAAACATGGTATCAACTATTTACCAGGCTATTTACTCGCTGAATTACTTTTATTCGCGATTTCAAAAAAGTAATAGGTACTCATTTTTTGAGAGGGTAATGACTACCCATTACATTTTGTTTTTTGTAAGTGAGAAGGTAATGACCACCCATTACTTTTGGGACATCTAGAACAAAAGTAATTCAGGGAGTAAATAGCCTGGTAAGTAGTTGATACCATGTTTTTGCTGGGTAGGTCCATTCTTTTACTTTTCTCAGTCAAGTCTCAAAATGAAAATTTTCTAAAAAAGTACGCGAACGGAAAATTTGAAAGTTTCTTAAACAACTGATTGTAAAACCAAATGCAAAAATAAATTATAACTGGTCAATATGGAAAAAGAGGATTATTGATGTAAAATTTTTGTTGCTTTACATTTGCGTACAACAACGTAGTTGTTAAACCTTTTTGTTTGTACTTCCAAAAATTTATTACATGTTTTTGACTCATGTTTTTTCTGCTTGAAAATTCTTGCTGGAAAAAATTTGTCCAGTAAAAATTTGCAAACTCTTAACATTGAACAGTCATTAAATTCTCAATTTCTCTTTCTCCTTACTGAGTATTTGTGTAAACGAAAGTCATTCAGTAAAAAAAAATTTTTACAAATTATTGAGTAATAGGCTTTTTACACTAAACAACATCTTTGTAAATCGCATGGAAGATGTTGAAAACGTGAAACATGAATTTACATTGGGAACATCTTTCATCTTTCACCTGTCTTTTATTCAGCTATCGATAAATTAAAAGAAAAAGATGCATAATTTTTGTTTAAAATAAAAAATATTAAAAAATGGATTTAGAGAAAGCATTAATCATTGGATTATTTGTTACTTTGCAAGAACAAGCCCGAATTTTAATTCAGTACATTGAAATATTGGAGGCCATTTGTTGTGTTTATTTTCTGCAATGTCAGTTTGCTAGTGATGGCACAAAGAAAATCGATTTTTTTTTGTCATTTTTTTAGTGATGACACATTAAATAACGAAAGATGTAAGATGGAACTAAATGAGAAAGGATCATCTTTTATAGATGTAGAAAGATGTAGAATTTTTGGCCTGTATAATTCTTATGGGAAGATGTTAACATCTTTGCCAATTGATGAAAGATGTAGGTCAGTGGAAAAAGCCTATTAACGAACGGAAGAACTTTCACGACATCTTTTCTCTAATTTTTTGTTTCTCTTTCTCTTAACAGAGTTGCCGCATTTTAAAAATATTTATAAACATTAAACATATGACGAATCAAGATAACATGAACATTCTGTGACTTGCATGTGATCTTAGTGTACCAGCGAATGCACAGCTTTCGATTCTTAAATTTGTATTAAAATAATAAAATGTGTATTTTATAGTTTTTGTAAGATTTAAATGTAAAAACCAAAAAATGTGCTTGTTGTTAGTAAGCGAAAGAGATACTGAGGAGGTTGTACTCTTTATAATAAAATATAAACATAATGGTTTTTACAATTACCGTCGTGCTTTGTTTTTTAGTGATGGCCCAGTTTAATAATAACGTGATGTATTCTTCCATACAAATTGACATTTAAAACGCGCCGAGCGTTGCAGTTGTGAAATAGAATCTATTTTATTTTCAAAACGTTTTTTTATGTTCTCTTGTTTTTTGTTCCTAATTCTCTTAACAGAGTTCGCGCATTTTAAAAGTTTTTTGTAAACAACAAACATATGATGAGTGAAATAAGCATACGATATTCTAAGGCTCTAATGTTCTCTTTCTATACTCGCAAATGAACAACGTACTATTAACCATCTAAGTTTCTAAATTTTTATTAAAATAATTATTTCTTTGTATTGTTTTTTAAAATTAAAGTGTAAAAACAAAAAAAAAGTTGGGTCGTTAAAAAGTAAACGAGACACTGGAGAGTATAGAATCTCTACGGTACTCTTTACACTAAAATAAATATGACTGTCACAGTCGTACGTCCTTATTTTGGGCGCGTTTCTCTCATAGCAACAATCGTTGCATGTCACGTTCTTATTCTGGGCCGACACTTACAACTTATTTTCTCTCACAGCGACAATCAATTTGAAGTGACGTTGTTATTCTGGCAATGCCAATGCAAAATTTCTAATTTAATTTTAAAAATACATGATTCGAGCACAACAAAAATTGATATATAATCGAAATATAATATTATTTCACAGGAACACTCAAAAAATTTTGTGTAGGCAGTTAAAAGAGCGGACAAATCTCTACGTACGACCCTTTTTCATAAAATTTACCATGTCCTAAGGCATTTAAAAAAAAAGTAATAATGCATGTTTGTTTTAAATCTTATAATTGTATAAAAATAACAAAATAATATATATCTCCAATATTAACTTTTAAAGTTATTCACAAAAAACTCAAAAAAGGCACTGACAAAAGTGTATGTACAAACGAATTAAAAAAAAGAAATTTTATGGAAAAAGCCATAACACTGCCACCACCATGCTTCACAGTCGGCATTAGTTGCTTGGGATCCATAGCAGTGTTCGGTTTTCTCCAAACTTTGGCTTTTTCGCCGTATCCAAATATGTTGTATTTGGACTCATCCGTAAATAAATCACGTTTCCAGAAGTCAATTCCCTTATTTATATGCTTTTTTGCGAATAAGGGGCTTCTGGCGAGTAGTTCTGCAGTGAAATCCTTTATTATTGAGGGTACTTGTTACAGTGAGTGGGTGAATCTCTCACTGAGTTGGATCTCTCAACTATGTCCTGGGCAAATTTAGTGGCATGAACTTTGGGATCTCGGTCCACTTCTTTGTGAATGAATGAAATGTCTCTACGGTCAAGCTTCTTCGGACGACCAGTTCGCGGCTTACTCTAGACGGAACTTGATTTTTTATAATTATTAAATATGATCTGCACCGTCGATTCGCTTAAATATAATAATTTTGCTATTTTGCCAAATGATCTATTCTCATTTCTATGTTTAATAACTAATTTTCGCACATCCGCGAAATTTCTTTGCGTGGAGCCATTTTTCCGACCGTAAAATGACAAAATGCAATAAATACTAAGAATAATTCAAAGTATACACATAAAATGAAACAAAAAAAAAATGAATAAGATTGAAACAAACCTGGATCATTACTTTTCTTTCTTATCCCAAAAAACTTTTTAAATTTAAGAAAAAGGGGTCGTACGTATACTTTTGTCCGCTATATATAACTAAAAATGTAGTTATTTTTACCTGCAGTAAAAATAACTAACAATGCCGTAAAAATTAGTGACAGCACGCAGAGAAAAAACATGGTTGTAATATGATCACTGCTACTATATTGTGCTTGCTGCAATCGGGTATGGTTGTCACAACCAAGTTATTGGTTTTCTAACCATCAACATGGTCGCTACCATCATTATTTAGTAAATATTTTACTATTTTATGATTGACACCTTCTATTTTTTATCATGATTGCCTGTAACCTTCTATTTTTTATCATGATTGCCTGTAACCATGAAAAAAATATGATATTCATGCAACGATAAAATGTTGGCAACAATCAATAAATAATTATACAATCAAAAAAAGAAAAGTTCTTAAAGTCTGTGACTTTTTCCCTAACAATTTTTCTTCAAACAGTCCTTAATATTAATTTTTTTTATAGAAAAAACATTTCTAAAGGAAATATTCTTAAATTTAAAAACCTTTTTCATAGTTTCTAAGAACTTTTTCTTTAAGATTATCTAGGAATCATAATATAGGTATGAGGGGCCGTAATATGATAACATTTTGAGCATACCATGATTACGGGCGATCATATTATGATAAATTCAATATAACATGTTTATTTAGGGCAATAATATGGTAATTTTTGAATCATAATATAACTGTAGGGACTATATTATGGTAAAAATATGGTTATTTTATTATCATAATATGATAACCATAATATAGTACGATTATGGTTGGTACAACTATAAACCCAAAAATATATGATGCTCTTCCAATATGATTGACCCAACCATGCTTTTTCTTTGCGTGAGATTTTTAACACAAACATTTGGGAACAACTGACAAAAATTATTAAAAACAAAAATTATAAAAATAAAAAATACTGCTTTAAGCAGTTGTTTTGTATTTTTTCATAAAAAACAACTGAAATTACAGTTAAAAACTAATACTGATTACTACATAACTGTTATAAGTAACTGCCACACTCATTTTAATTTAGGGCATATTCCTTCTTAAACCCAATTTACAAAAATTATTTTTTCAAGGCAAAAGCTAGGGGAAAATCACATCTGAATACCTTAAATCATTCACAATGTTTTAACCTCTCTGGCAGTTCCGCCGCGGGGGTAAATGTGCCTTTAAGAATAAGATAGCAATTTTTAGAATTTAATACATTTCCGTTGGCTTTTATAAAACTGATCATATGTACATAAATAGATCAACAAAAAATTTAATTTTTTTATTAAACTTTCCAAACACGATGTTCTTCAAATTTTCAACAGTAGTTGGGCAAAAGTTAATTTCGTCTGAAGTATGTTAGTAATTTACTAAATCCTTTTTTTATAATTTTTATTACAAACAATTGAAACAATTCTTGTAATCCATTATACCGGATGTTTGAAAAATATTTATTCGGATTTTAATATTTTTAAAATATATAAGATTTTTTTTTTTGCATTTTATTTTTAAATCCTCTTGCTTTGTTATAATACGAGCCTTTTTTAAATATAATACATCAGGAGTAGGTTGCTGGGAGATTGGGGGTAGGTTTGTGTGTTGCTTGATTGTGATGCGCTAGGATTTGTTGCATATTGTTTACACTTTTGAATTTTTGTGGTGTTGTTATGGAAATTTTTATATGAGTGTTGTTGTACTTGTTCCATAGACTACAAGTATGTTTTGAATATTTATGGATAGAGATGATTTTTTATTGTTAAAACACTTTTTTCACTTTACTTGTTTTCTGTTTTTTTTTCTTTATTCTTTTTTTTTCGTTGTCAGTATTGTACCCAATTTGATACATTTCTCATGCCATTAATATGACGGTAACATTCTGTGTTACATATGGATGTAGTTTAAGGTGTCCTTAAAGTAGGATTTGTTAATTTTCTATGCTCACATACCTTAGTTTTAATTTATATAAAACCAAATGTACGAATTTGAGAAAAATAAATTAGTGTCCAATGTTCCCGATCGATGATGATCACGACGCGAAGACGCAAGCGGGGGTGCCTATTTTTACCCAGATTATTGAACATCCTCCCGAGCAGTTTGGTATTTAAAATGAGCAAAATCGGTTTAGCGGTTCAAAAGTTATGAGTAAAAATGTGAAGGTACCTCTAAATTTTCCATACAAATTTGTACAATTTTTCTGTATCTATTTTTTTTCTGTTAAGTAAGTAAAAATGTTATTAAGTCTTCTTATTGTTCGATTACATTTATTGTCTTACATACTATGATAACTAAGTTAACGTAAAAATGAACAATGTTAAAGTCGCTAACAGAGCAGACCTCTGTAAATAACATTGCTAAAACTAAATAACAAAAGTTCGTTACATAAATTGACAAAACATATTCATATTACAGTTCATGCAAAATTTAGTATATACGTATATCATCTTCATCTCCTTTGGTGGAGGGTATTCAAAGATTCGGCACAGCCGAATTTAGCCCTTTTTTACTTGTTTTTTAAATTTCCAAAATTTCCAAAATTTTGAATAACTTTTATTTATCTCTGCAGATTTACGGTATCCTGATAACAAAAATTTTATTAAATCAGTCAAAAGGGATTTGAGTTGGTACTTGATTTTCACTTAAAATTGAAATTTTTCTATTTAATTTTTTTAGTCAGTACAAACCATGCTTGTGTGTAAAAGTGTAAAAGGACATTGAAATACTTTTAAATCTCAGGTGTTTGATGATATTACCTGCAACATTTTTAAGATATCCTTAAACCATATTAACCGTAATTATACTTAAATGATGAAGCGACTTGTGACGACTAAAAAAACATTAAAGAACAAAATTTAACTTTTTTTTTAATTTTCGGAATGTAGGATAAAATTCAATTTTCAGTGAAAGTTAACTTTGACCACTTTAAAACAAAAATTAATGTTTCTGTTTTCAACATAACAAAATTACCCAGCAAAAACATTGCATTAACTACTTACCAGGCTATCTACTTGCTTAACTACTTTCGTTCGCGATATCCAAAAAGTAATGGGTACTCATTATTTTTTGATTGTTTGTAAGAGAGAAGGTAATGGGTGTGTTTTCTGTAAGTGAGGAGATAATGACCATTCTTTACTTTTGGGACATCGCGAACAAAAGTTATCAAGCGCGTAAATAGGCTGGTAAATAGTAGAAACCATGTTTTTGCTGGGTATGTATAATTATGTATTATGTAAAAGTTATTTAAAAATTTTGGAAATTTTAAAATATCGGGAAATTTTAATGCGATTACAGGTTATTTTTTGAATTTTTTTTTTTCAAATTCATACGTTTAATATCAAATGGAACAAAAATGGGGGGCGCTGCAAATCAACAATTTATTATTTAAGGGACACCCTAATGTAGGTACATGGAAGGATATATTACACTTTGATTGAAATGTGTTAGTTAAGTGAGAGACATGCAGCAGTCCGTATTCTAAGGGAACATACATTCAGAACATACATGGGACTTATTCATTATTTGCAGTAATTTATGGACAATTTTATAAAACGTTATGTCTACGCTCGAGTCGAGTAATGAACGATTGTTGCAGTGAAAGAAAACGCGACGGTGACTGCAAAAACTGTCATTATCTATTTTAGTGTAAAGAGTACTGTAGTGATTATTTCCTCCCCAGTGTCTCTTTTCCATACTAAAGACCCTTTTTTTTTTTGTTTTTACATTTTATAAAACAATAAAAAGAAATAATTAATGAAAGTGAGAAACGAACATGAGTTGTTTTATAGTACGTTGTTTATTCGCTAGTACATAAAGAGAACATGAGAGCCATAAAATATAATTTTACTCATCATATGTCTTTTGTTTGCAAAACTTTTTAAAATGCGGCATCTCTGTTGAGAGAATTAGAAACAAAAAAAATAAGAAAAAACATTTTAAAAACAAAATAGATTCTAACATCTCAACTGAAAAGTCTCCGGCCTACCATACTAAAACACATTTTTTTGGCAAAATTCGTTTTTTTATTCAACATAGTTCCCCTTCAAGGGTGATACACTGATTATAGCGGCCCTCCAACTTTTCGATAGCATTTTTGTAGTACGATTTGTCCTTTGCTTCAAAACAGGCCTTAGATTCGGAGATCACCTCTTAATTCGCGCGCATTCTTTTGAGATCTGAGAACAGGAAATAGTGGCTGGGGGTCAGATCAGGAGAATACGGTGGATGCGGAAGCAATTCGAAGCCCATGGATTTTCGCCTTCGTTTTCACTGACTTGTTTTTGGTCAAAAGTGAGCTCACGCGACACCCACTGTGCACAGAGCTTTCTCATACCCAAATATTCGTGAATGATATGATGTACACGTTCAGTTGATATCTTTAGAGTACCTGTTATTTCATTAAATTTCAATTTAATGCCATTCGAAATCATTTTGTGGATTTTTTGATGTTTTCGTCCGTAACAACATCTTTTGGGAGTCCACTGCGTTCACCGTCTTCGGTGCTTATTTCACCACGTCTAAACTTAGCATGCCAATCCTTGATGGTTGATTTTCCTGGGGCAGTGTCCGGAAACTCGTCAACAAGCCAAGTTTTTGCTTCAACTGTATTTTTTCACTTCAAAAAGCAATATTTTATCAACACGCGAAATTCCTTTTTATCCATTTTTTTCACAACTGTAACGCTCGACGCGTTTTAATTGTCAATTTAAATGAAAAAAATACGGCACATTGTTGTTCTGCGCCGACACTCAGAACAACAAAATCAACTCGTTTGTGAAATGTAATCTCAACCGAAACCTAATAGACGTAATCGAAGACGTAGTCGCAGTTGAAATTATTATTACAAGAATTTTAACAAAGTTAAAAATATAAATGTGAGTTATGGTTATAGTTATAGTATAATAAATTTCATGTGTGTAATGGATATTAAAAAATTGAATGGTAAATATTTGTACTTACATAATAGTTGTTTTAATTGTTTAAAGAAAACTGCATTTACATGGGCTTTTGTTTTGCTATCCTTTTTCTCGGAAATTGTGTATTTAATTTTTTCTTCATAATCAGATTTTCTATAAAGAAAAGTTTATAAAAAAAAAATTATTAGTAACTAAAATTACAAGAAATTGTTATACTACATTTGTGGTATGCAAAATTAAAAAAAAAGTTATTAAAAGATTATTCACAGTTTTTTAATGTATTTTTAAAAATGTTAAGACATTTAAATTGTCCCAAAATACTTACAAATTAGTTTTTAAGTTGTTAAACGAGGTAACTCTGTTGAGAGAATTAGAAACAAAAGAAAAAACGTTTTGAAACCAAAATAGATTCTATTTCACAACTGTAATGCTCGACGCGTTTTTATTGTCAATTTGTACGGAAAAATACGGCACGTTGTTTTCCTGGGCCTTCCTTGGATGCATATGATAGATAGCACTGGCATAATTGTATTCAAGGGAAGCATTATACCTATAAACGTACTCGAACTCCAAACTTCCTGACAAAAAATTTTTTTTTTTCAACAACAGAAAGTTTTGTCAAAGTTTTATGCAAACGCTGGTAAAGCGACCCCAAATAAGTGTTCCATCAGTGACTAATTTTTAATTCTGCTGGTACTTTTTTTATTTGTGGTTTTTGCCAATAAGCATATTTGTAACCCATTATTTTGCGCAACATCTCAATATAAAATCATTAAGAAAAGTAAACTAGTTACCATTACCAGCTAATGTTATATAATATTTTTTACATTGTGTTGCTTATGCACGTCTACTTATTTAATTATGAAAATAATGTGTTATTGGTAACTACTTATTTTTTAATAACTAATAAGTACAAAAGTAAGTGCACAATTTTATGTGTATTTTAATGCAGCGAATATGTACAACTTTTTCGAATAAAGTTTAGAGTTTTTACACTGAATTATATGTAGTCTACTCTTTTAGATCAGCGGTTCTCAAATGGGGGGTCGCGACCTTCTGGGGATCCGCAGGTGCATCCAAAGGGGTCCGAGAAGAGTTCGGAAAAAATTCTTTAAAAATAAGAAAGTAATGATACATAAATAATATTCGCAGGTATTAAGAAGCTTTTTTATAGAAATCCCCTCAAAATCATAGAGTTTTTAAGATTTTCTAGGGTAATTTAATTAAAAGATTCTTCCAAAAATTTTATCTGGTAAAAATCTTAAGTTCTGTTAATTCTACAATAATAAAAACGTTTTTCCATCTTTCGTAGAAAGTTAGTGAAAACCGCTGTTTTAGATATTAATAATGTGCATACATTACTCAGATATTGCTGGGTATTGAAATTTCAATGTCAATAATACATATCCATCTATGATTTATATATGTGTGTATACAAAAGTGCTACATCACAAAAATGCACATCATAGTGATGTTTTATTTTTATCTTTTAGATGAAATCAAAAAGAAATCCTTGGTTACTTTCAAAAATATTTAGGGTGGAGCAACTTTGGGGTTTTGTGGAATTTTAACAAAATTAAAGGAGGGTTTACTAAAAGTGATATACAAAAATCCGATTTAAAAAAGTTTCTTAGAAAACAGAGGCAAACAACAAACATTGCAGCTAGAATTGTCAAAACCAGTTTTCGACTTATTTTATAAACCGGTTTTCAAGTTAATCAAATAACCTTTTTTTGGCCTCAAATGTTTCAGGATTTTCGAATGTTTTTAAGCTGAAAATATTAGAGAAATAAGCATATTAAATACCAACAAGTATAGAAATAGTAAAGGCTAAACTCAGAGAAAAAATTGGTTGGAATAATTAATATGTTCATTCACAATTATTTCATAGGACATTATTTTATTTAGAATTGCCTATAGTCGGTAAATAAAGCTAAAATATTGAATTAGGAATTCAAAAGTGGGAAAAGTTTTAGTTCCTTTTCCCTCTTTTAAATTCTTAACAGTAATATTATCCAATTATTGGTATTTCCAATAATTTTTTTTTGCGTTGAAAATACTCTATAAGGAGGAGGAAAGGTAGAGTAGTGTTTTTGGACATTAGATTTGAATTTATCCATATTGTAGTTTTCAGGGAGTCTATTTCCACATATGGCAAGTTCGACTGATGAACAATTTTTCTCAGTTTCCAAACACTTTAATTTTACATAATGTTCACTAGAACCGAATCCATGGAACCTGTTTTTCTAAACTTAATAATGTAAAATATAGCTAGTTAGAACTACCCTGCGGGAAAAAAGGGGTCAGTTGGGAATTGGGACCTGTCCCGGGATAGGTGAAAACAGAACCGGTTCCGAAAAAACATATCACTAGATAGGTGAAAAGAGCACCGGTTCCTAAATTACCTATCACGTGACCGGTTTAAAAGTCACGACATGTCCTTTTAAACCAGTCCTGTAACATGTCGCAGAGGGCAATTGACCCCCTCCTAGGACAAGCCCATGTTAAAGTGATCGGTCCCGTGACCGGTCCCTATGACAATGAACCGGTCAATTGACGTGTCCTGGGTAGGTCCTTTTCCCGCAGGGTAGTTCCAGAAATGGTTCTAAGAAAACCTGTTTTTAGCCGGTTATTTTTAAAATAATTTGCTCATCAGAACCCGAAACTTTAGAAAAGCCAGAGCCTCTAGAACAGGCAGAACTTAAACAAAAGACTTATTTAAACCTATTTAAACTTTGTGAGAAAACTTATACAAACAGTTTAATGCTTTTAAAACAAATGCTGTTATCAAAAGTTGACAGATACGTAAATTAAAAATAAATAATTTCTAAGAGTTGTAAAGAGAATTCCTATAGAGTTCAAATGTCAATTGTCTGAATATGAACAAAAACATCCTTGTCATTTACCGATTTTTTTCAGTTTGGTTAATTTATTGGTTTTTTGAAATTCAATAAAAATTTACTCTTAAAACGGATATTTTGTGGTTATTTGTTTCCGTTGCAGATATTACAAACTTAAATTTAGTTTGCTGTCTGTTTCAAAAAAAACTATTCAAAAAATTCCAATTTTGTTATGACCTCCACCACATATGGTGAGGGTATATGTACATCAGGATTAAGCAGGTTAGTTGAAAATATAAGAACAATTGTTAGAAGTGTATAAGGAGTCCTCACCTTCAAAACGCACCGTTGAATTTTGGGCTGGTGAATTCAAACGTGGTCGTACCAGCCTTCAGGACGATCCACGCGAAGGACGACCAAAAACTGCAACCACAGCAGAAATCATTGGGCAGGTACATAATATGGTTAGTGAAGATCCAAGTTTGACTACGCGTGAAATTGCTAATGCCATAGACATCTCAGACGAACGAGTACTCCATATTTTACATGAAGAATTGCGTATGAAAAAACTGTTTGGAAAGTTAGTGCCGCACACATTAACAATTCAACAAAAACTGGATCGAACACGAATTTCTCAGCGTAATTTGGAGCGTTTTAAGCCGAATAAAACCGACTTCTTGCGTCGTTTTATAACTATGGATGAGACTTGGATCTACCACCATGATCCTAAATTGCAACAAGAACGTTTACAGTGGACTGAAGCTGGTTGTTCAGCTCCAAAGCAGGTGAAGTCACAACGATCAGCAAAGAAGGTTATGGCATCAATTTTTTGGGATGCAAAAGGAATTTTGTTGATTGATTATCTTCAGAAAGGTAAAACAATCAACTCTAAATATTATTGCAGCCTTTTGGATCAGCTGGATGAAAAAATTCGTGAGAAAAGACCTGGTTTAAAGAAGAAAAAAATCATTTTTCATCAAGACAATGTACCTGCTCACAAAAGTGTTTTGACGATGGTTAAATTCAAAGAATTAAAGTACGAATTGCTTGAACATCCACCGTATTCACCAGATTTGGCTCCCAGTAACTACTATCTCTTCAGAAATCTCAAACAATTCCTTCGTGGAAAGCATTTTTCGTCGAATTAAGAGGCCATAGCAGCCGTGGACGGTTATTTTGCAGAGCTTCCGGAAAACCATTATAAGGATGGGATAAAATTATTTGAAGATCATTGGAACAAGTGTATTGAGCTTCTAGGAGATTATATTGAATAAAAAAATATATTTCGTTACAAAAACAGTATTCTTTCATTTCGAGCGCAGGAACTTTTCAACCAACCTGTATATTTGTGATTTTAAGCGATGTCGGACTAGCTGACTGTCTGTTGAAATGGCGATCACGACGCGAAGACGCAAGCGAGTGTCCTCATTTTTACCCAGATTATTGGACATCCTCCCGAGCAGTTTGGTATTAAAAATGAGCAAAATCGGTCCAGAGGTTAAAAAGTTAAGAGTGCAAATTTTCTACAAATAGGTGCATTTTAGTACAATTTCATACACTCACCAAAAAAAGTCTGTAATCGCAACTGAAAATTTTGTTGTTATTACGGGAAATTTTGCTAATTTGAGCCCAGCGGTATTTTTTGCTAATCTTAGCAACACATGTCTGCTGACGTATAGTACAATGAAATTAGTAGAAAAGTTAGTAGCCGCTACAAAATTTTAGTAAACTTTTTGTAAAGTGGAATTTAAAATCTGTTTGCTAAAATAAGCAAAAAAAAATACTAAATATTATTAATATTAGTACAATTTTTTTTTCAAAAAATATTTTAGACAAAATTAAAAAAATAAAAAAAATAAAAAAATCAAAGGCTTAAAAATTTTAAAAACATTAACGAATTTATCATTTTGTTTAAATTTGGTATCTGTTTTGAAAAATATTTTAGAAATTTTTTTTTTACTTTAAGGTTAAATTTTAATTGTTTTTAGGGCTGATTTTTAGAACTAAAAAAACTTTTAAGTGCTATTTAAGGTAGATGTCCTATTTTGGACATGAGTCGGTATGTTCACTTCCGATCCTTTTTTTAATCTACGTAACATTTTGAGGTAATTTAAGTTCGTATGTGTAAGTTTTAATTAAATATATAATTTCTTTCAATATCCACTTTTTTAGAATTAGTAAATTTTTTTTTAACAAATCGGTTTTCAAAAATTTGTTAAATGATTTCTGAAATTAGCAACAACAATTTGTAAAGATTCTGTAAAAATTCTATAATTTGTAAAATGTAAATAGCGAAAAGATTTGCTAAATAATAATTTTTTTAATAAAAATCAGTACAAAAATAGTAAAGTGGGATTAAAGACCGTTTACAAATTTTTCTACTAACTTTTTTCCTTGACTGGTACATAATATATTTTCTCATATTTTTTCACCAGTCGCTTAAAAGTAAATAATATTTTGTATTCACCTCAAACATTTTTCACCTTAAAAAAACTTTTTTCACCACAAAAAATGTTTTTCACCTCAAAAAATTTTTTGACCTAAAAATTTTTTTTTACACCAAACAATTTGTTTTTACATCAAAAAAAAAGTTTTTAACCTCAAAAAAATTTGTTCACCTCCACAATTTTACTTCAAGAGTTTATTACATTTTTTAGGATATTGGTAGAGTGAGGGAAAAAATCTTTGTTTAAATCAGTGTTTTAACATAAAACTTAAAAATCAATCAATTTTTTTTGAAACGCGTTGAACAGATTTTTTATTGATTTATTGTGTTTGTATTATTTATTTCTCGCAGTTTAAAAACATCCGATTTGGCTGAAATGTTCAACACCTTTTGAGATCAAATGGAAAAAGTAGGGAGTACACATCCCGAAAATCAACAAAAGTTGTTGTAGTGTATATTTTTTAATAAAAGAAGATTTTTACTTGTATTTTATTACATTTTGCAAAAAATATTCTTTTTCAAACATAATTTTTTTTTAAATAATTAATTTGAAAATAATACTGTTAAATGTATATCAACCATATTTATCACATTCCCACAAGATTTTTATTGGTTGCAAAATAATAAAAATATTTATTAAGATACAAAAGTATAATATTTAAATAAGTTTTAGTGTCAATATTTATTTATACTCAAGTCGTTAATCACATTATACTTTATTTATAAACAAATTTCTAAAGTGTGCTGTATTTTGTAAATTATATTGACAATCAGTGATTTTACCTATCAACTGTACAATATTTTGCAAAAGTAAAAGGATATAAATCGTATGTCCCAAATTTACAAAAACTATGGCCCAATTTATACGATGCAATTGATTGCGTGCAATTTTCTTAGTTCCCTTTTCAAAGTTGCTTCCAAAGTTATGTCTATTTATACGGTGACTTTAATTACACGAAAACTGAATGTGTATGAAGAAATAAAAGAAGAATACATATGAGTGTGAAAGAGAGATAACACAAACATGCACGAAAAACGAAAACAGTGCCTTTTTTGTTACCCCGTTTGCTTCTCTACCCCGTATGCCAGCAAACAAAAGTTGCACGCAATAATTGCATGCAACAAAGTCACCTTCTATATTGGTTCTATCAGTATTACTATCTGTAAAATTAGTTTGGAAGATATGCAGTCTAAAAGGCGATACAGGGCGTAAGGATTTTAAATAAACCGAAGCAACACTCAGGAAATTCTTTCTACTATCTAATGCGTTGCTTTCTTTGGAAAGGGGTTAGTGGAGAGATAAAACACGCAGAGATAAAACATGCTTGAGGCAATCATATTCGATGAGCGTCATATATTTTTGGAATTATGATTGTGCCAACCATAGTCGTAATATAATATAGTTATAATATTATGATAATAAAATTACCATAATTTTACCATAATATGGTCCCAACAGTTATAGACTTTTACAAGAAAACTTTTTTGATTCCATGGACTTTTTCAATTCAATTCTACGAACTTTTTGTAATAAAAAACTTTTTCTAAAAGAAAAATTCATAGATTATATGGACATTTTTAGATAGTCCTTAGAGTCTCAGAATTTTTCTATTAAAAAAGTCCTTAGAATCTTAGTATATTTCATAATAAAAAAGTTATTTTTTTATTAAAAGAAAGGGCTTAGAGTCTAAGTGTTTTAAGAAAATATAAATTTTTATCTACACTCACCAAAAAAAGTCTGTAATGGCAACTGAAAATTTTGCTGTTATTACGGAAAATTCTGCTAATTTGAGCCCAGCGGTATTTTTTGCTAATCTTAGCAACACATGTCTGCTGACGTGTAGTACAATGAAATTAGTAGAAAAATTAGTAGCCGCTACTAAATTTTAGTAGACTTTTTGTAAAGTGGATTTTAAAATCTGTTTGCTAAAATCAGCAAAAAAAAATTAGTAAAAATATTAGTACAAAGTTTTAGATTTATTGTTTTTATCGAGGATCAAAAATTTTAATATTTTTTAAAATATGTTTTATACAAAATGAAAAAAAATCAAAGGCTTAAAAATGTTAAAAATTGTTAAAACATAAACGAATTTATAATTTTGTTTTAATTTGGTAATTTCTGTTTTGAAAAATATTTTGGTCAATTTTTTTTTTTAAGGTTAAATTTTAATTGTCTATTTTTAGACATGAGTCGATATCTTCCGATCCCTTTTTTAATCCTATGTAACATTTTAGGGCAATTTAAGTTTGTATGTATAAGTTTAAATTATTAGAAATAACATTTCCTTCAATATCGACTTTTTTAAAATTAGTAATTTTTTTGCTAATTTTAGCAAATCGGTTTTCAAAAATTTGTAAAATGATTTCTAAAATTAGCAACGAAAGTTTGTAGATATTCTGTAAAAATTCTGTAATTTGTAAAATGTAAATAACAAAAAGATTTGCTAAATAATAATTTTTTTACTAAAAATCAGTACAAAAATAGTAAAGTGGGATTGAAAAGCGTTTACAAATTTTTCTACTAACTTTTTTTTCTGAGTGTAAGAAACAGTTTGCAGAATCTGAGAATTTTACTTAAAAGAAAAGTTCATAGATTCTATCAGAAAAATTTCTAAAAATCTAGTATTTTGTAAAAGATAAAATATATCTTTATATAGAATCTTTTTGACAATAATTTTTTTCGACAAAGAATTGATAAGTGTAAAATATATTAATGTTATATGTACAAGGCATTTTCGTAGATAAGACCCCGCCGGTGAAAATTATCATATTTACATGGGTGACTGAACTGATAAAATCTTTTTTTAACAAGACAGTCATAATGACTGTAATGGCAAAGTCATGTTTTATTTGATTTATAATGATTGATTAAATGTTGTCAGTATTTTATAGTTCCATAATTATCATATTTTTATCATATTTTTGGTTACAGCCAATCATGTTAAGAATTAGAAAGTGGCAATCATGAAATAACAAAATATTTACTACAATTATGATGGTAGCGACCATATTGATGGTTATAACCTATTTATAAACCAATAACTTTATTGTGACAACCATACCCGAATGCAGCAAGCATAATATAGTAGCAGTGATCATGTTACAACCATGTTTTTTCTCTGCGTGAAGGTGGTGAAAGATAAAATGCTTTAAGTATAGAAACTATGAACGTGCGCGGGATGATAAATCTTACAGCTATTCGTCAGCTTATTATTGGTTTGACCTATACGCCAAATAGTTGTTATCGAGAAAAATGGTAAAGAAGATTTACCGTTTTAACATTTGTATGCAATACTGACAGGTAGATCAAAGTTTATACTGAATATCTCAGATATAAAACATGATATCTAAAATCGGGTTTCGGAATTTGAAAGAGGATATTTATATTATATATAATATATTCCTAACTCAATTTTTTCAAAAATGATCGGTGGGTCAAATTAATAATAAGCTGACAAATTGTTCTCCGCCCTCATAAATTCATACATGTCATTTTTCTTAACTGATGCTTAGTTAGTTATTTATGCCCAGTTAGTTATTTAAGTGTAGTTCTTGTGGATTTGGAACAGATAAGTACCTTCATATGTACTGTAAGTATGAACGTGGATATGTTGTAACAAGTACTTATTGTTATTGGAGCACAGAAGAAAGTATGTATCAAATACAATTTGAAAGGAAGCAATTGAAAATTGTCACACATCCATATATTTACTAGATATGTATGTATGTACGAGTACTTATATGCGAGTACAACTGGGTATGCTAAAATTCAATTTTCAATTTTATTCATTTAGTGTCATATGCAAATAACAAATAAAATTTAGATAAAATGTGCTTATGTAAATATTTACCTTAAATTGATACATGTGAAATAGAAAATAAAAGGGATTTTATTCATTTGGGATTAAGGTACAATATTTCCAAAAACACACAGAAACATTAGGTACATTATCGTTTACGATATCATATTTAAAAATTTTTGTGATATAGTTTACGATATTTATAAATGATATCATATTTTTTTGAAAAAACGAAAACGTATTTTGAAATTTCTTTTATTTTTCCAACGACAAACTTGGATTAAAATAGATGGCATTACTCCGGTATGCTCGCCTCTAGACGGTATCAAGAAATTTACCATAAATGCTTCAAACGAGTTCCTGGATAGTTAGAAATTAAGCTATTCCAATACCAAACAAAATTTACTTAATTTTCGGTGAAACTATTTTTCGTTTATAGGGCACGGTTTGGAAGCGAGAAAATACTTAAATTAGAGTTTCATAAAATTTAAAAAAATACACATTTTTAGACTTACACAATTTTCAAAAATATTTTAGTTCACTAAAAATCATTGATAATGAACACAAAATAAGATTAAAGCTTTAGCATTTAAAAGAAGTAATTTTTTACTCCAAGAACATATAGGATTGTAACAGAATAATTTTAAAGGACATCGCTGTAACTTGAAAACGAATAGAGGGACTTTTATGAAATTTGACAGAAGGAATATGTTTAGTATTACTAGCAAAGCGTTAAAGTTTAAAGAATATATATATATTAAATTAAAGGTGGGATTTCGCATTTTCCGAAGCCAAAAAATGTTATTCTGGTATAGTATTTATATATTGGCAAGAGAAATAATTTATGACTTAACCTACATTAGTTTACGAGATTTATTCTAAACCTATATTGATCTGTATCGCTTTAAGTAAACAACGAAATAATTTTTTGTACAAGAATTTAGAGTTTATTTTTGTACCGAACAAGTGGTGCAATTTTCATTGCAAAAAAATCTAAGGCCAGTTCAAGGGTTAATAAAAAAAGCAGTTAACCAATGTTGTCGGTTAACCGGCTTTTTATTAAAATATATAGTTTTTAATTTTTGCACAATTTTTCAACTATTTACACACAATTTACCTGCGGAAAGAAAAGGCATCAGTTGGGAATTGGCACCTGTCCCGTGATAGGTGAAAACTGAACCGGTTTCGAAATTTCGTATCACGAGATAGGTGATAAGAGGACTGGTACCTAAAGTACCTACCACATGATCGGTTTAAAAGTTATGACATGTTCTTTTGCGTTGGTTCTGGGATTTGTTGTGTGACATGTTCTTTTAGATAAGTCCTCTAACATTACACAGAGAGCAATTGACCCCTTCCTAGGGTTTGTTTTTAAATGCAGAATAAATTGATTATTGCAAATTTTCTCTTCGAGTACTTTTTTAGAAAATTTTCATTTTGCGAGTAAATTTGTCCTACTCTCTGTAAGTTTTTTATTGAGTTATTCTTACTGGACTTGACTGAGAAAAGTAAACGAATAGTCCTACTGTTTAAATATATATACACACATAGAAAATAAAAATATATACATCTGTGTTTGTGTTGTGTTTTTTAATTACATACAAATAAAAAAAACTTTTAATTTAAAAAGCTACGAAAATCGTTTTTCTAACGTTTTATCAGTTAAACATTGATGATTATTTTAAACGACTTTTAATTGTTTTTACTACTTTTGTCGATTATTTAACAATGTTTGAAAAAAAACAACAAGAAAATGGGCTGAATATAATGAAAACTCAGTAGTCTAATTTTTGATTGTATTTTCGATTAATTTAATATGTATTTTAGATTATTTTTAACGAAATATTGTGAGCTATAGCTAGTAAAAATTGGATATTAAAGTCAGTAGTAAAAACATAACTTTAACCAACTTTCAAATACAATTATTTGATTAAAAAATTTAAAAATGCTTAATTTAACATACGAAATTGACACCATCTCGCAAAAAGTAATATTTTGTGTGGCTGAGTACTTAGAATTTGGTACAATTTTCTACTTAATAATAAAGTGTTAGGATTTAATGTCAAATTATCAATTCTAATATTATGTGTTATATATTCAAAAGAGAACGGCGTTTTACGATGAAAGTTAAAAAGCTTTTACAAAAAAAATCATTTGAAGGTTATTTTTCTATAAAAATAATGGGGTTATTTTATTCTGTTACTACTTAAAAATTTGTCTAATATATTTAGCATAGGTTAGTCACTAATATCAAAATTAAATTTAGGTAAATTTTTGTATACACCTTTAGGAAAATTTAACATTATGTGACTCTCCCTATCGACGGAATAACCCCATAATATAAATATATGAATTTTATAATATTTTTGAACATAAAATAATTGGTTTCTAAAAATTAAGTTCCGTCTGATAAAGAATCGTTGGATTTTTCCGCTAAAGGAAAATTAAAAGCTCGAAAACTTTTTCGACGCGTAAAATTCTGAAAGGGGTGCAGTGTATGTGTTTTGGGATTCAGTATGAACGCGTTATATGAGGGAGGACCAATAAGTCCGTGACTTTTTGAATAAAACACAGTTTTTTTTGCAAAAAAAAAAAATATTTTTCAACATAATCTTCTTTTAGCTCAATACACTTAGTCCAACGTTTCTCCAATTGTTGTATCCTTTCCAAAAAATAGAATTTTTCGTGGTCCATAAAATAGGCATTTGTTTGATCAATAATTTAATCGCTGGAGCTAAATCTCTTTCCACCGAGGCATTCCTTTAGGTTTGGAAATAGTCACTGGGGCTAAATCCGGAGAATATGGCGGATGAGGTACCAATTCGTAGCCCAATTCATGGAATTTTTCCATTGAGACTACACACGTGTGAACCCGTGCATTATGGACAATTGAGAGCAAACGCGGCACCCATCTTGCAGACAGCTTTCTTAAATCCAACTGATCATTTAAAATCGAAACCACACTGCAATATAAAATGCCTATGGCATTAACAATCTCACGCAATCATGGATTTTTTTGACATTTTCAGGTGTATTGACCTCAATTGGCCGTCATTTGTACTTGTGCGACCACAACGAAAGTCAGTTAACCACTTTTTTACCATTGAAATCGAAGGTGCAGAGTCCCCATAGTATTTATCAAGCTTTATTGTTATAGGGAATTTCGAGTGGTTATTAAACATTATTTTTTGCGAAAAAAAAACGTCAATCAAACCAAGGAAAAGATTGATAAATACTATGGGGACTCTGCATCATCATTTAAGAAAGCAGTCTGCAAGATAGGTGCCGCGTTTGCTCTCAATTGACCATAGTGAACGGGTGCACACGTAGTCTCAGTAGCAAAATTCCATGAATCGGGCTACGAATTGGTACCTCATCCGCCATTATCTCTGGATTTAGCCCCCAGTCACTATTTCCTATTTTCAAACCCAAAGAGAATGGCTCGGTGGAAAGAGATTTAGCTCCAACGATGAAATTATTGATCAAACAAATGCCTATTTTATGGATCTCGAAAAGCCTATTTTTTGGAAGGGATACAAAAATTGGAGAAACGTTGGACAATTTTTTTTTTTTTTTGAAAAATAAAACTGTGTTTCATTCAAACAGTCACGGACTTGTTGATCAACCCTGGCGCGAGATAATGAATCTTAGAACAGTTGCTGCGAGCTATCTAATGAAGAGCTGGCAAACTTGTTAAAGTTTTTTATTTTTTACTTCGGAGGGGTTAAGTGATACCGCCGGAGGGCGCTGCTATATGTATGATGTTGCCGTTACTCGGGATCGAACTCGCAAACGTTTGTGTAATTTATTTTGAACACATTTAAAATATGTAGTAACAGGTAAAAGAGGCTTGAATTCGGCTGTACGGAATCTTTTAATACCCTCGACCAGTATCCAAAAAAAATGTTCTCACTATTTTGGATACAAATAATGTAAAAACCTTCAGAAGTTAAATTATAGAGTTGAACAAAAAAATTTAAGGTGAAAAACTTTTTTGGATGGGAAAACAAATTTTGTGGTTGTAAAAAAATTTTGGAGTGAAAAAAATTTTTAGTAATAAAAAAAAATTTGAGGTGAATATAAAATATTATTCAATTCTAAGGGAGAAAATATTTTACTTGCCAGTAAAATTGTACTAAAATGCCCCCCATGTGTACGGAAAATTTAGAGGTACCTTCACATCTTATATCATAATCATTTTTTAATCGCTGGACCAATTTTAATCATTTTCAATACCAAACTGCATAGGAAGATGTACATAAATTTATGTAAAAATTACCACCCCGCTTGCGTCTTCGCGCCGTGATCGCGATTTCAACAGACAGACGGACATCGCTAGATATGCTTAAAATTTCATAACCATCACGAATATATATACTTTATGGGGTCTTAAACCTATACTTCGACATGTTACAAACGAAATGACAAACTGATATATACCCTCACCATATATGGTGGAGAGAATAAATACAAAATATTTGAGTAACATGGTAGGTCTTTTACCGGGACACCAACCGATCTGGGCGAAATCGGGATTATGTGATGGAGGAAACAAAATAAATAAATATATGTACTTCTTTAGCTGTGGTGGTAGAAAAACAATATATATATTTTTAAGGAAACTTGTTAGGAAATCTCCCTTGTAAGCCTAATATTTTATACCCTTCACAATTGTTATACTTGTTGGAATTTCGTATTGAAAGAACCCTTTTAAAAAATTAAAAAATTGGTCTCTGAAATTGTCTGCTTAAAAATATTCGAAATTGTCAATATAATCGAGACAAAAAACGTTGCTTTTTATCACATTGACTGCCAAGGCACTTTCGAAAACGTCAATATTGGAATTTAAGCTACTGCCAGTAATATTTACTTCTTTGAAACAGAGATGTTTTTACAAATAAGAGTGTCGCATGCGTCGCGACGTGGCGCCTACCGATTTTTCGTTAATGCAGGGCCATGTCGGACATATATGTACGACAAAAAACCTTCTTACAAAGATGCCACAAATTGGGTTCCCTCTATATTTTTTCTTAGTATGTGCTTATTATGTGCATTATACTATTCCATAATATTTGTCTTACGAAATGGCAAAAAAAAAAATTTTTTATCGGATACTGAGTTAGAAAAAATACTCCAAAGTACAGAAAGTGATGAAGAATGTGAATATTACAGTTCTGATAACTCTGTAAAAGATCCTTTATATAATCCTTATTTTTATTACTATAATAAAATTAATTACATTTTTTTTCCAATTAATTTTTGAGCTGTGCCGAAACCATTATTACAGAAATTTCATGGGGTATTTATCGTCAACCACTTTTGTATGACATGGCTAGAGAAAATAAAAGTCGCGTCCGACATATGTGTCCGACGAGGACCTAGAAATACGCTACCAACTAGCCCCGGTAGGCTAGTTGGTAGCGTGCTAGCTTATCAGTGCGGGGGTCGTGGGTTCAATTCCCACGAGAGGCTCTGGTCTGTTTTCGCTACAACGAGCCGAAGGCCTTTGTTGCTAGTAATTATATGATTAATGAATAAAATAAATAAATAAATATATCTATTAAGAATTGTAATTCACAAAATTTAATTAATAATTTTTCTAAACTGAAACTATTTTGAGACTCAAAAATTTTTTAGAATAAATTTACAGAAAAAACATTTTTTAAGTTATTCGTTATTTTAAAGAATTAATAAGATTTGAGCTTATTTGATTTAAGCTTATTTGATTTATGTATATACAATTGTATTTACCATTTTTCGGAATAAATTACCAGAAAATTAATATTTTTATGCAAAATTTTTAGAAAAAAATAATATTGCACGATTACATTAGAACTTACCTGATCTGATGGAGCACTTAAGCTAAACAACATTGCCTTTGGGAATGCATACCATGATTTTGCCATTCAAACTGTTCGATTGTTTCGGGCTTTCATTAGCGGATGATTTTTAAGATTTTTTCTGCAAAAAAAAAAAAAAACTATAGAAACAATGGTTAGACCTTAATACAGTGTCATAAATATTTTTAAATTATAATGTAATAAATATTTTTAAATAATTATATTTTGAATAAAATATTTTTTAATTAAACAAGATATTTAAAAAAAATATATAGTTTTTGTAAGGTTGGGTAGAAGGGTTAGGTTTCGCCAATGGTACACAAATGTCACCCCCGACTTTATCTCTATTTAAGAGTGATATTACATTTTTCAAATTGATCATTTGCGCAGATACTTATCATCTTAAATGAATCAAAATTGTACGGTTCACACGTGGTCGTGGATAAAAATGTTTTACGTATTAAAAAAAAAGAAAATTATTTACAATTACAATATTTGATATAACTTTCTCATTTCGAATCTGAAAAAAATTCACTTTAAGATGTTAAAGCGTTGAC
This sequence comes from Eustalomyia histrio, assembly GCA_949748255.1. NCBI lineage: Eukaryota > Metazoa > Arthropoda > Insecta > Diptera > Anthomyiidae > Eustalomyia > Eustalomyia histrio. Next base: position 38,035,306 of record OX456525.1, on the reverse strand, counting down.
AATTATTTACAAGATGAGCATGAACACTCCCATTAGCGAATTCTTCACTTTAACGCACAATTTTGAGCACCAGATCTTTAATAGCGAAAAAATGTTAGGATAAAAATGTTTTTTTTTTCGTCAAGCGAATGTTATGGTTATTTACTTGCCAATAAAACCCAAATTAGTTCCAAATTTTATCAATTTGTTAATAAAATTTTAAAATTAATTTCACCATTTCCAACTTATTGGCAACTTAACTCTAAACTAGTTACAAACATTTTCATATTTCATTATTTCTTTAACATTTATTCAATATACTGATGGAAATCGACTCCGATTTCGATTGGTTTAAAAATCGAATTTGAAATAGTGAATAGAAAGAGCAAAAAGTAATACAAATATTTTTAGTCGATTCTATCAAATCCAGTTTATTTTTTATACATTAAAAATAATACAAAATATTCAGATTTAAAAATTTCATAAAACAATCGATTTGAAATCGATCGAATTTAATTGCATACTAAATATTTAAGGTTTTCGCACCAAAACTTAAATGCAATACTAATTGTATTTCCTTCTATAAGTGTACAATTCTGTACACAAAATACAAAACTTTATATTTTGCGAAAATTAAAAATTCCGCTTTCTTTAAAAGTGTATAAATTTATTTTTACATGGTCTTTGTTTATATTTCAAAATCAATCAAAAACAATATTAAATTATAAAAAAACAGCATTGAAATCAAACTTAAGTTTGTTTTCTTTTTATTTTACATATGTTTCTACTTATTTCTAAAATGCGAAAACAAAATCTAAAATGTTGACATTTTAAATAAAATTCGAAAAAGTTAATTTAAACTATTGGGACCTTGAATTAATAATGAGCGTTTCAATTCAGAGGCCGTCACTAGTATATGAACCACTATTTCTGTTTTCAATGTCTTGCCGGTAAAAGCTATTGTAAATGAGCGTCTTAGCAGCTTGTGTCTTTTGACTAAAACGTAAACAACAATGCCAAATATTGACTCGAACATGTCGAGTTAAAGTGTTTTTGTGATTCTTTCGAAAAGCCGAATATTCATCGCATGAAGCTTATGCTCTGTATTTGGTGAACCCATCGGGCGTGTTCTACTAAGAGCTGCTCAAATCGGAAGAAACAATCACGGGGGAACGCTATCGGACTGAACTCATGCGTTTCAGCCGCACACTGCAGCAAAAACAGCGAGACCTCTATGAGAACGCTTCAACGGGAAGACCTACCCCATCCGCCGTATTCTCCAGACATGGCTCTTTCCAACTATTACTTGTTCTGGTCGATGACACATGGCCTGTTCCAGCAGAAGTTCACTTCATAAAAGACGAGACGATCTTCCGAGCCGGTAGCCGAAAAAGTTGTGGCCAGCGATGGACAATACCTACAATATATATATTTGTAACTATTTTTACACAATAAATCCGTATATTTCGAAGTATAAAACAAATAAAAAATTGGCTAAAATTCAGCTGTGCAGAATCTTTGAATACCCTCCACCAATATCCTAAAAAATGTTGTCTACTGATTTTTGATACAAATAATGTTAAAAAACTTTAGAAGTCAAATTAGGGAGGTGAAAAAATTTTTTCAGGTGAAAAACATTTTTGTATGTGAAAACAAATTTTGTGGTGGAAAAAAAATTTTGGGGTGAAAACAAATTTTTTAAGGTGGAAAAAAATTTTAGTGGTGAAAAAAATTTTTTAAGGTGAAAAATATTTCAGGTGAAAATATTCAATTCTAAGCGACTGGTGAAAAAACAACAATTTGTATGAAATATTCATATTTCACACTTTCACTCATAACTTTTTAACCGCTGGACCGATTTTGCTTATTTTCAATACCTTCGCGACGTGATCGCCTTTGCGACGTGATCGCCATTTCAACAGACAGACGGACATCGCTAAATCGACTTAAAATTGCATAAAGATCACGAATATATATATATATATACTTTATGGGGTTTTAGAGCTATATTTTGCGATGTTACCAAATATGGTGGAGGGTAGAAAAATAATACACTTTTTTAATCATATACCGCAAGAAAAAACAGTATCAGTTGTAACCACCTAATTTGTTGTCAAACGAATTTTGGCGTTTAAGAAAACTATTTTCATATTAAATTATGCATTTGGCTGTGAGAGCAAGCCATAATTCAGTTATCTAATATAATATTATATTCCACATAAATATTATTGCGTTCCACAAAATATTATTTTAAAATTTTTCCGGTATCGAACCTGGGCAATCAGATTCGTAGTTCACAATCTTGGTTACTGAACCACAACTAATTTTAATTTTTTTAATTTGTGTTTGCTATATTTGCTATTTAAATTTGAATATTTATAATAATATGTTTTTAATACGCGAAAAAATACTGAGGTGGAAAGGAGGTCTGGTACATTCTTTCTTTATTTTGGGCGTATTTTCTCTCAAAATAACAATCATTATTCGTCACGATTTTATTTTGGGCCGTTTTCTAAAATTTAGTTAAAGCCTATGTTTCCCTAAAGTCCACATATGTGTACCTTTGGTTTTTTTTGTAATTTTCTGAAATTTTGAATTCTCGAGTAAAACAATTTATATAAATTCATATGTGACCTTATCTAATAATATATAATAATATAAATTCTTATTTCGGTATGCATTACCATAATAATATATTACTCAATTTGTTTAATTATCTTATTGTATATTGTGCCATATATAACCACATCTAGTTATGCATATATAGATCTTTATAAAATTAGATATGATTTATATGATAATATATGGTAAAAATTATATAATATAAAATTATATGTATTTATATATGATATCACATATTTGAGATATAAAATATTTTTGAAGATGGTATGTGATCCGATGGTCCAAATTTTCGATGACGCTGAGGCATAATTGAGGTTCTTTGCCGTTAATGTGCCGAATTATCTCATCCGTTAACTCTTGAATTGTTGCTGGCTTATTGAAGTACACCTTTTCTTTCAAATAACCCCAAAAATAGAAGTCCAACGGTGTCAAATCACATGATCTTGGCGGCCAATTGACATCGCCTCCGCGTGAGATAACAAGGCCATTGAAATTGTCCCGCAAAAGAGCCATTGTTTCGTTAGCTGTGTGGCAAGTGGCACCCTCCTGTTGAAACCACATATCGTGCACATCCATATCTTCCAATTCGTTATCATCTCACGATAGCGAACACCATTTACAGTAACTGACTGACCGGCCTCATTTTGGAAAAAATACGGCCCGATGATGCCGCCAGCCCATAAACCGCACCAAACAGTCACTCTTTGTGGGTGCATTGGTTTTTCGACAATCACTCTTGAAATATCATTCGCCAAAATGCGGCAATTCTGCTTATTGACGAAAATTGATCATCCACTGTTGCCATTTCTTGCCACCATTCTGACCATTGACGACGTTTGGAATGGTCAAGAGTCTTTAGTTCTTGAGTCAATTGCACCTGGTAATCCTGTAAATGCAAGTCTTTATGCATAATGTTCATCAACGACGAGCGTGAGAGGTGCAATTGTTAGGCACGACGACGAGTTGAGGTGGACGGCTCTTCAGCCACACTATCGCGAACAGCAGCAATATTTTCTGCAGTACGAGCTGTACGAGCATGCACTGGTGTTTGCTCAAATTTTTGCATGATTTTTCCGATTGTACACACATTTGGACGATTAAATTGACCGAAAAAATCACGAAGTGCACGATAATTTTGATTTGAACGCCCATTTCCATAATAAGCCGGAATAACTTTAAGGCGTTGCTCGATAGTGTATCATTCCGTGGTTCAAATTAAGTTAGTCTGAAATTGAGAAATGTCAAATGCAATGCAGAAAAAAACTTGACGTTTAGGTGTGGTTCACATTCAACATCGGCCCTTAAAATTTAACCACCCTTTATTTATGTGTACTCGTAATATAAAAATTAAATTAGACAACTATTAGCTATTACAACTAAAAATATAATTTAATATTAAATTCGGTGACCACAACTGACACCATTATTTTGGTGTACACAATCTTAATTATAAAAAGAAAAAATTATAGTGGGTCAAACCCGATCTACTCCACAGTGTGATTTTGGTAATATTTCGGGAAGCAGACCAAATTCTGGAAAGGATCCTACTCAGTATATGGCTAAAAAATGTGTGGTACAATAAATATAGTAAAAAATCTGAATAAGATTGCTGAAAAATTGGGAAATAGGTCTGAATGTGGTTTTATTTCCTTTAAATTTAGAGGCATGATTTATGGTTTCAATTCAAATTACAAGAAATTCATAAGCACACATACATACACAAACATATTCACACAAAAAGTGTCTATGCATACATACATTTTGCTTTGTAGATTACAAAAAGGGAAACAATTTCAAATAAATAATAAAATCATTATTTATTTGAAACTGGTTATTTTAACTGATTATATCATTTGTTTCTTACGGATGTGTCAGTTGTTTAATCAACATTTAAAAATAAATAACAAAAGGCATTTAATTTAAATGCAAATTAAGTAGACCCGTTCATAATCCAAATAAAACCTGATTATCTACGGTTTTGGGTGTCTAAATACCACTTCAGCCCAATCCAGATAGGACCTTTCTATAGCAGCTACGTCTTAACATTTTAAATAGTGCCAAATTTCATCTAAATATTTACACTCAGGAAAAAAAAGTTAGTAGAAAAATCAGTAAACGGTAAAAATTTGTAAACGGTTTTCACTCTTCTATTTTTGTACTGATTTTTAGTCAAAAAAATATTATTAAGCAAACTTTTTTGCTATTTACATTTTACAAATTACAGAAATTTTGAAGAATTTTTACAAATTTTTGTTGCTAACTTCTGAAATTATTTTACAAATTTTTGAAAACCGATTTGCTAAAATTAGCAAAAAAAAATTAATAATTTAAAAAAGTGGATATTGAAGGAAATGTTGTTTCTAATTTAAACTTAAACCTACAAACTTAAATTGCCTTGAAATGTAACATAGATTAAAAAAAGGGATGGGAAGTGAATATACTTTTCACAACCGACTCATTTCAAAAAAAATAGGACATCCACTTAAAATAGCACTAAAAACCTATTTAGTTCTAAAAATCAGCCCTTAAAACAATTAAAATTTGACTTTGAAATCCAAAAACTAAAAATATTTTTCAAAAGAGAAATTAGCAAATTAAAACAAAATGATAAATTTATTTATGTTTTAACTGTTTTTTAAGCCTTTGACTTTTTTTGGTGAGTGTATATGTTTGCGACCTGTAGTTTGATTCCAGGATTTATAAGGACATACGGACATCGCTAAATCGACTGATTATAAGAAAGTAAGTGTAAGTGTAGGTCCGAAATTTTTGATTGTTAAAAACATTAGCACAATCTTATACCCTTTCCGCGTAGTGATGTAGAGTATAAATTAATAACAAAATATCTTACATGCAGAGGTGGTTGGTTGTTCCTATATCAACCCCCTTCCTGATTGATTCGTGGTTTTACATCCAGATACATCTTTAAACATTTTTTCAACACTTAACTTGCAAACAACCTTAAAAAATCTAATTATAATGAAAAATTTTGTAACGTGGTCTTTTTATCCCTTAAAAATCATTTAAAATAATTTTAATGAAATGCTAAAACAACCATCTCTCATGTATGCTAGAGATAATCATATAAGAGCTGTACAAATAAGGCTTTTAGTTTTATGAAAGGATAACGACATATGAATGAGTACATTTAGGAAAATAATGTGCCACTTGTGGCTTTTTTTTTGCCAACAATCAACTTTCAATCACAAAATTTAGTAATATGATTTGGAATTGTGGAATATTCATGAGAACAGTGAACACTTTTAAAAATGAATTTCGAAGTGGGTTTCTACTTATAGGACAAAAATAATAATGATATCAACGAAGAACAAGGATTGCAAAAACTCTGAACGTGTTTCCTTTCTCAAGCATTTTCTTAGTTTTGACAAATGATATGGAAAAATATTAACAATATCTCTCATTGATAACAGTAATCTAAAAGTAATACTATTTATTAACTGACCTTTGGAAAGACCAATTACTGTTACTGCAAATCATTTCTAAACTTCAATACGATATATTCCATAGAGTAAAATGAAAGTAATTTTGTATAATAACTATAGACGAACTTTTGCATTTACCCTTAAATCAAATTCAATTTTCAACTTACCCTTCCAGTTAAAAAATATAGGGTTCGTATTCATATCAACATACGAATAATGTGCGTTTGTGATACATGTGTATGTGCTATATATATCACACTCACACATTTACTCATTTTCAAGTACTTAATCATTTTGTATTTAAGCCTTTGGCCTTGATATCATCATTGTATGGAGTTTTTGTCGGTTTATTTGGTTGAATTTAATAAACATCATGTTATCCTTACATGGATGCATGTAAAAGGCTCTATGTATGAGTGTGATTACATGAACACTTACATGTGTAGGTGATATGTTGTTTGCGTGTGTGTATAGTATGTGCTAAATAATAATATGATTGATGACTGTAAAGTCGTGGCATTTAAGTCCAAAGTGTTGTAACACTGCTATTTATAAGTAATTATTTTGTCGACTTGTTAACAAATTTGTTATGTACTAAAACTAAATACAGTGCCACCTTGCTTAACGCAACCCTCGATATGCGATCATTGAGGATTTTTTAATCATAACATGATTTATTTAAATGGTAAATTTTAATTGCTTAAACGTGTAATTATTTAGATAATAAAATAATTATTATTTTTGGTTGTAAATCCACGTATCAGACATTTGTTCATAAAATCATCAGATTTAGCTCAGAGTTTTTTTACTAGGTTTTTGCATCTGTCTCGAATTATATTAGTTACGTTAGGACAGGACACACGTATTTACTAGTGTTTCCAATTCTGTTAATCGATTAACCGATTCCTCGATTAATCGCCTCTATTTCGCTTAATGTCGAAACAAATAATTTAAAATTTAAATAATTATTTGACCCAAATAATAGATTTTTCTTAAAATTTCCAATTTTTCTTAACTTTGGCAAGAAAATCGTAGAAAAAAAAAAAACATTAACTAAAATACAATCAAATTCTTTTCAAATCGACTGAATCAAAGCAAATGTTATATAGGATATGATAGACAATTTTAATTTTTGTTTGAATTTCTTTGAAAAATAAATTTTAAATAATATAAAAAAATATTTTAAATACCAAAAAATTGAAATAGAGCTTCCAACCTCTGTATACATGTATTTCAAGCTGACAATAGATCTCATCAGAACGCGAAGTTTTAGAAAAGCTAGAGCCTCTAAGCCGATCTTTAACAAAAAACCTATAAAAGGTGCCGTGTTATAAAGCCATATGGCCTTATTTCAAACAGCATTGGGAAATAATGCCATATGGCTTTATTTCCAACGGAGAAGTGAAATAAAGCCATTATGGCATTATTGCACCTTTGATAATTTTCGATGCAATATTTTTGTAGTGTATTTGATTTCTTTTAATTACACCAAAAAAATACAATAAGTTCGTTAACAAATGGAAATGTGAACCGGTTTTTTAAAAATTAACAAATTATGAATGTGCGTGCCATTATTGTTCATGAAAATTGGGCACGACGCTTGGGAAGAAAAACGTGCTCATATAAGCTAACGGTTTTGCATGCATAGCCAGTCGCCAGAAAAAAAAATGGTTCAATATGTTGGAGAGCAGCAATCAAAATGCAATACGGCGCGTAATTGCCTCGCCGGCCGCGAAGGAGCCGCGAAGACGCTGCGCCGGCCCCCTTCCAACGCCTGTACGCCATACCTTTTCAACGCTTGGCAATAACAACGCATTCTTTTGGCAATACATATGTAACTATTACAATTAATTGCATTTTACATTGGTATGGCATTATTTCCACTTTAGTTGACAAACGCATGTCTTTATTTCACTCCTTCTGTCAAAATAAAGACATATGGCATTATTTCCCAATGCGGTGTGAAATAAGGCTTTATTGTCTATGGCTTTATAACACGACACCCTACACTCTAATTAATATCTATTGAAATTTACACAACTTATAGTTGGAAACTGAACTACTATAAGTTGGGTAAATTTACTCTGTGTGCATAAATGAAAAAATACACACATAATGCGTAAACTGGTGAACACAAAATGAGTAAAATTACATTGAAAGTGCGTGAAAATTAAATGAAATTATGAAATTAATGAGTAAGTTAACTAATTTTGTGCGTAAAGAAGCATGTTTTATGTGTAAATGTACACATAACATGTGTAAAAATCCATTGTAAATGCGTAAAAATCTCCCAAAATGCGTTTATTTACCACCAATATATTAAAATTTAAAAAGCCCAAATTATTTTTAGTATGTGTTTTTTATGTGTTAGTATGGGTGATATAATATAATAAAAGCAATCAATATTTTTATGAACTTGTTGAAAATGATTTTGAATAAAAATAATGTTATTATTAAAGGAATCTAAGGAAAATTAAATAAATAAAAATGAAATTACAGAATATAATCAAAAGTATCAGATTTAAAACAAAATATACAAAACTTTATATGGAAAATAAACCTGAAAATCTAGAACTTTCTTTAATGAATTTAAAATTAGTATGAAGCTGGTGGTAATACTTAATCGATTATAATTGTGCACCTATCCACTACCGATGCAAATTCTCGATTCACCGGCATCAAATTCTACAAGCCTGGTGGAAGAAAGAAAGGAACCTGTCAAACCAAAATCCTTTAAAAATAAATAAAATTACCTCAAGTGTTGATGTTGCTTTTGCACATCCCTATAAATCTAACGGAACTACCAATTCACAAATATTCATGCTATTTACAATTTTTACAGGCTGCAAAAATAAGGAATATTTAAATCGTTAAAAGTCAAAAATTACTTAATTGGAAGTTATCTTTGATAACACTGACATGATTACATTTAAATTTGATGATGTAACTTTATTTTTCTTTTAATAAATTCAAGAAAAATTTAATTTTTTCACAACCCATCTAAAAATCGAAATATATATGAACATACATGATCATACATGGGCTTGTATATGATCATACATGGGCATACATGGTCATATACGTCCATACATGATCTCATATATGACCATATATCTTCGGATCCGAAATTTGAGGGTATATGGTGACATATGTGCATATATTATCATACATGCTCATATATTATTCATGTATGCTCGTATATGATCATATACGTCCATATACCCTCAAATTTCGGATCCGAAGATATATGATCATATATGAGATCATCTATGGTCATATATTGAACAATGTATGGACGTATATGACCATGTATGCCCATGTATGATCATATACAGGCCCATGTATGATCATGTATGCTCATATATATTTCGATTTTTAGATGGGAAATACAATATTTAGATTTCTGACAGTTTTACAATTACTACTAAATGCTGGTACATTTTCACACTTCATAAAAAATATTTGTTTTTGAGCACGAAATACTAATTGTAAACATAAAATGCGTATTTATAAATAAAATATGCTTATTAATACACTGTGTGTGCATTTTTGTAGACAAAAATGTGTACGCATAAGTTTTGCACATTTGTTGTCTAATTTTAGGCATTTTGCGTGATATTACGCAAACATTTACATAATTTATTGTAGTGAATTTACAATCATTTTTTAGAGTGTATTAAAATATATTTTTTTCTTCTTAGCAATGAAACACATGACTAGGTATATTCCTAACAAGCACCATGACGTTAAACTGCATTTACATTAGGCTCGAAATCTAGTTTAGACTGGATTTCGATCATATGGTACTGTATACTATTGTACACGAACTAGATTTCAAAATCTAGTTTAAACTAGATTTCGAAAATAAAAATATAAATTGCTTTAAAATCAAAAACTGCATTTTCTAAAAGAAAACAGTTTAATTTAAAATTCTATGAAAAAATTTATAAAAACTAAAAAATAACATGGAATTTCGTTAATAATTTGATTTATCAACATATTTAAGAACTTTCTTATTTTAATTCTTAATTGCACAAACACAGGTCTTGGCAGGAATATGCGTGATTTTTTATCTTTTCTAATAGATAACCTCTTTAACTCTAAAGTTTAAACCAGATAGTGAAAGAGTCGGGGAACAGTGTCAGGTTCTATTAAACTTTTTGAATTTCGCAAAAACTATCCATACCATATTTTTAAGAATTTGTTATTGAATTTTTTTAAGGCAGCTCTTGCTAATTTGAGAATTGCTTTTTTATTCTGATCAGTGTCATATAAAGAAAATAAAAAACAACTTCATCGACAAAATGTCCCACTTCAGTAAAACACTACCTAACTACACTGCGTTTTTAATGGTTTAAATCCACTGAGCACGTCTGAAAGAAATACATTTATTTAGCATTAAGCGATTAATCAATTTATCGCCAATTTTTTCGATTAATCGACCAGAATAACCGACTAATCAATTTTCTTCTTTTTCCGAATAATGACCTAACCGATAAACCGGCAGTGTCGAATAATTGGAAACGCTGGTATTTACCAAACTAGAAGAAATAAAGAAACATATGTAGTTTTATTATGGGCATTGAATTAAGAAGGTTATCAGCTGCAGGAGATGAAAAATTCATCCGACAGGACAATCGGGCCTAAACGACATTGCTGCAAAACAGTCATACGAAAAAAACTTTAAGCTTTATCTAAGACGATCTAGCGGTATTTGTCCGGTTGCTAATTTTCACCGAAAATAATGTCATTGTCGGTTCAGGCAGACTTGGGAAATCTCAATTATATTTGGCAATTATACACTTTTGTAATTTATTCATATTAATAATTCTATCAGACCTACGCTCACATTTGTGGGACTAAACGTTTCCTTAAAAAATTTTAAATTTACCAGACATGAAGAATAATGAATATTTGTGGTAATTTTCCCATAATTAACTAATAATACACATCATTTGAGTACAACCAAATAAAAAAAGTCAGTGGAAAAATTAGTAAAACCTTGTATGTATATCCCACTTTGCAGTTTTTGTACTAATTTTTAGTACAAAATCCTTTTTAAGTAAAAATTTGGTTTAATCTCAATTGACTTATAGGAATTTTTTAATTGAAATTGATTTTAAAAAATAACTTTGATTGTTGCTCGAAACAATAAAAATTAAAAAATAACTTATGGCATTCGATTTTTATGCTAAATGAAATAATAATTACGGTCCCTGAGAAACAGAGGTTGCTGCAACCAAACGATTCGGTTGGAACTAAATAGGTTTGAGACAATAATTTTTGTTTTCTTTGTGTGAACGTTTACAAAATAGTTACTATCCCCATGGGTGTTAAGGCCGATTTTCAGTTCGATTTATGACCAAAATCTTTGATGGTTATTTTCAAGGCGAAGGTAGCTGTAGAAAAAAGCTTTCATCTGCGAAGACGTTTTTGGGCATACCACAGACGAGAAATCTTTTAAGCCCAGGCAAAGGTCTGGTGTGCAGATAGCGTTTACTCAGAAGGTGAGTATTCCCATGGCTTCCCTACGATCTTAAAACAATTCGAATGTGTAATACAGAAGTGGCCCAAATTTTTGTTTGTTTTGACAATTTTTTTTTTGTTTTTTAGTTAATTTATTATATATTCAAATAACGCTAGATAACGCTAGTTTTTCTGAAGGAGCATCTACATGTTCAAGCTTATCCAACTTTTTTGTCATTAAAAAAAAATCGGATAGCACTAAATATTAAGAGCTTTAAAATCAAGCTAAGTATGTTTTCTTTTTAATTTTAATAAAGGGTGGTCCAAATACAAGTATCTTTTTAAAAATTAAATAAAATTAAATATTACCATTATTTGTGGAACACGATTTCATTCATGTGGCTGCCGCTACTGGCTTCACAGTAGGTTATCCTGTCATCCCAATATTCCAAGATTCGACAGTTTCAGGTTCTATCCCACGAATGGTTCGGACAATATAAGCCTTAAGGGTGTGGATCGTTTCTGGATTATTTAAATAGTTCAGGTATTTAACGGCACCCCACAAGTAAAAATCTAAAGGGATCAAACCGCAGCTGAAAACACGTTGACCGAACTTAGTGCGCAAAATATCGATTGTTTGAAGTGTTGTGGGGCATATTGCGCCATTCTGCTGAAACCAAAGATTATCCATGTTCATATCTTCCATTTCAGTCCATAAAATATTGGTAATTATGGTTGCCTGAAATAGCTTTTCCAGCAGCATTTTCAAAAAAATCGTTTATTTATAAAACCGCCGAAATGAAAATACTCCTCGTTAGAAAAGATGAATTTTGGTTCAAACTCGATGTCGGGTTGAAGCTTTTAAGCGAATAATCCGAAATTTTTGTGCAAAATTAACATCATGCCGATGCGTGAAATGCCATGATGTTGAGATCGATGGCGAGTCGATATTCTTGGATTGAGTTATACACTTTCGGCCACAGCAGCCACATTCTCATCAGTACGCACCGTACGACGACGGAGACCACGGTGCTTCATTTCGGTCAAAACTTATTTTTAACAAACGCACAGTTTTGGCAATATTTTGCAACGATGTTCAAGTGTAAAGCAACTCATTTTAGTCTGCAGAGAGGCACTGACTGATAGAAAAGATCTATCTGTGTTAAAATAACATATGATTTAAAAAGATACCCGTATTTGGATCACCCTGTATGATGTTACTTATGTTTGAAAGGCAAAAACGAAATGTAAAGAATTGACATTTTAATTTCACAACGAAAAAATTCTAAGCTAAATACAAATTGATAAAAGGGTTTAAAATGTTTTTTATAAAATATTTTGAAAATTTTTAAAATTTAATATAAATTTAAATTAAAAATATTAATAAAAAATAAAATGTAAATTCAAATACGATATAAAAATTAATTTAACTAACTACGACGTTTAATTAGCTGTGAGTTGCCACACAAAAACAAAGATTTTTTATCTTACTTCTTAGTCCCTAAGCGTTAGATTGGGCCGTCAAAAAAATATTTGTCTTATTTGTATCTTCTCTATCACATATCCGAATTGCATAAAATTTGGAGATAATTCATCAGGATATCTTTCTTATCAATGAGAGGGTTCAGACTTGAATTTTTTGAAAACTTTTTTTTATTAATATTTCGATTTTTTCATTAAAACACAGCTGTTATTTATTTAGAAAAAGTTAATAATTTCTTGACACGTGCACATAAGGTAAATAAAATATCTGCTTAATAGACAAAGTGTCTCACAGCGATGACACCGATTGAAAACTGCCAGAATCGAATATGTGTTCTATTGTGTTACCAACTTTTAAATCAAAAACAGTTTGGTTGCAATTTAATCAGAAGTGTAAAAATGTATTTGTTTCTGTGCAAACATTTCAAATTGAGTAAAACAAAAACAAAAAAGTTTCAAAAATTTGAATAACACGACACATAACATGGTTAATTAAAATAAGGTAAACATTCAAATGCTCATATGCAAATTTGTGTGCAATATTCCAACCATAAAGTATACAAAATCGTATATAAACAAATACACTCACACACACACACACGCGTATTTATAACAGAATGTCACTGTTTCCCTTTTCGTTATAGAACGTAACGGTTCAAAAAAAAAAATAGAAAAACATGTGAAACCAACACTGTTTTTTTGACAACAGCTCATGTTGATAAACAAGTTAGTATAGCCAGTTTACATGTAGTATGTATGTATTAGTACTTCCAATTATTCAATCCTGCCGGTTAATCAGTTAGGTCATTATTTGAAAAATTAAGAATATCGATTAATTGGTTATTAGGGTCGATAAATCGCGGAAATTGGCGATTATTCGATTAATAATTTAACACAAATAGCTGCTTTTTGCTAGTTTCTAAAGTTTTTGTTTCGGACAATTCAAAGCATCCAGAGATTTTTTAAAGAATCATGCCTTATAATTTTCGGTTTTTTCAGAGGAATCTGACGACTCTTTAAAAAGAAAATGGCAGACGTGTTTAGTGGAAGTAAACCCTTAAAATCGCAGTGTAAACAATGTTTTACCGAAGCGGGACAATAAAGTAGGTTTTTATTTTCGTTATAAGACACTGTCCAGAATAAAAAAAATGTCTTCAAAAAAATTCAATAACAAATTCCTAAAAATATGGTATCAATAGTTTTTGCGATTTTTTTTTTGTGTTTGTGCAATTAAGAATTCAAATAAGCGAATTCTTCCAACTTCATCAAAATTTGTTGATAAATTAAATTAGAAACAAAATTCCATATTTTTTAGTTTTTAAAATTTTTTTCATAGAATTTTAAATGTAACTGTTTTTTTTTTTTTTTTTAGAAAATACACTTTTCGAATTTAAAGTAATTTTATATTATTATTTTATAACTTAAGTAACGTCATAGTGCTTGTCAGGAATATGCCTAGTCACGTGTTTCATAACTAAGGAGAAAATTATATATTTAAATAGGTTTTGTGTTAAAGATCTGCTTAGAGGCTCTAGGTTTTCTAAAACTTTGCGTTCTGATGAGATCTTTTGTCAGCTCGAAATGCATGTATACAGAGGTTAAAGCGCTATTTCAATTTTTTTGGACATGAAAATATAATTTTATATTATTTAAAATTTATTTTTCAAAGGAATGGAAACAAAAATAACAATTGTCTATCCAATTTCCTAAAGCCTATATAACATTTGCTTTGATTCATTCGATTTGAAAAGAGTTTGATTGTATTTTAGTTGATGTTTTTTATTACGATTTTCTTGCCAAAGTTAAGATAAATAGGAAATTTTTAGAAAAATAATAGAAAGATTCATATTAAAAATTTAACCGATTAATCGACCTATTTTAATCGATTATTCGAGTCAAATAAATTTTTAATTTTACATTATTTGTTTCGACATTAAGCGAAATAGAGGCGAATAATCGAGGAATCGGTTAAACGATTAACCGAATTGGAAACCCTAGTATGTATGTATTATTTTTAACAAGCCGGGGTGGTTGAAAAGTACGAATTTTAATAGAATTTGTTTTAGTTTTCATTATAGAAATAATCAAAAACATCCTCATGCCTCTCCTCCCTCCCCCCTTTTATTAGCAGATTGTTACAAATAGAACAATAATGTCGCCAGTCAACCACCAGTCAGCTATGTTTTGGCTTACTAGCTGCCAACTTTTAAATTGTACAAAAAAAAATATGTTTTAATTCTCTGACAATCTGTTGCCACACTTTGGAATTTTAGCGCTCTTTTATTTTCACATTAATAACAAAAGAAAAAAACATTGATGTTGAATATATTTCCACAAATACCCTATGGATATATAAGCTTTAGCTGAATAACAGAGCCCCTCCTTTTGTTATACTTATGTATGTAGAAGCTCTTGAAATTTGAATTTTTTAAAATTCAAATTTTTATTGTTTTTTCATTTGGTTAAAAAAATAAACTTTTAGAGGATTTTAATCATATTTTGGCGGTGTTGCTGAGGATGATGTTAGTGATGAATTTACATCGTATGACAAATAAAACAAACAGAAATATAATCTACGCCAAGTTTAAATTAGATTATGCTAATTAAGCTTATTCAACCATTTTTATTATAAAAAATGTAAAACGCAAATTTCTTTGCTTTAATTTAAAATTTTTAGAGAAGTGTTCTAGGATACACCACAATTATGGGGTATATTATTTTATAATATGGATACTGTGGATAATAAAATTAAGGGTAGTCACAGCTTGTTAAACAAAAGAAGAAACTTTTAAATCAATGTAGACTAGTAAACGAACAATCGAAAGAAGTCATGTGAGGAAGTTCCTCAAAATCGGAATTTTTCACATTTCGCCATAATTTTGTAAAACCCTTTTTTAATTTTAACAAAATAACGAAATTTCTACAGTTTTCTTTTGTCTATATAAATCGAGATTGTTTATTTGTAAGTTAGTTTTGTTTATTTATAACGAGCTTTCAACCTTCGTATATTTACGAGTTCGGTCCAAAAATTAGCCGTATTGACGTATAGATAGTGGAAGTAGTTTGGAAAAAGTTATTTTGATGAAAAGTTGCAACCTTATAAAACAAATGTTTTATGTTTCAACATTAAAAAAAAGACATAAGCTAATTTAAGTAAAATTTTATAAAATTTTCTAAAAATGAATAAAAATTCCTGTTTGGGTAAAAACGAAATAGCTTATATACTCAGAAATAGTTCATATCTTTCTTAATATTTCTTGATTTTAGGAAAAAAAAATAAGTGTATTAATTAATAAATTAATATTATTAAATATTATTAATTTATAAATTTTTAAGAAAAACATCTCAGTTTTAAGAAATTTTCATGCAATAAAACTATGATTAGTTAAAAAATTATTATAATTATTTAGAACATAATTTACTCCCTTTGAGCTACTACACATTAGAACAATTATGCTGGCATAATATGCCAGCTTGTAGGCAAGCGGGGTGAAGATAATGGTTTTTTGGTGGTGTAAAGTTTTAACCAGCTTCTACCCCGCATTAGCAGCAAAAAACCAATTCATGCTCATTTTTAAGAAACGCTAAATGTAAAATGCATACAAAAAACTCTAACACACACACAAAACTATGTATACGTATACATTTTATGCCAGATGAATCATTCTCGTGTGTTTTGAAAAGAACAAAAATTGTGCGGCTTAAATATTAGTCTATTGTGTGATGGCTCAATTAGTTCAAAAAATGTATCTAACTTGAAATGAGAAAGTACGTGAACTTAATGTGTGTTAATTTTTTTTCGCGAGTAGTAAAATTAACTAAATTTTAGAAGGCCATTTCTAAATTCAGTTTTTAAGTCTACGACTTTTTAATTTTTAAAAATTGTTTTCTAGTTTAGCTTTTTAGTTTAGGCAATTAAAAACAAAAAGTAATAAATTTTTTTCTAAGTAATAAAAAAAAAAATCTAATAAAAAAAATGTATTTGGTTTTAGAAACTGATGAACTAAAGCATGTAAACGAAAAATTTTTTACATTTTTATTTTTTAATAAAATTTAAACTTAAAATACCAAAATTCAAATTATTATTACAAATTAAGTACAATACTTCAAAGTTTTTAAAAAAGTTTACGATTCGCGGCGAGATAATACGTAGGTGCGTATTTTATCTTTTAACCCACTCATAAGTTTTTGGACACTTTTTCTACCAATTTTATTAACTGCTTTATTCCATCTGAAGTGAAAATTTAACTCAGTTTTAGCTACCTTGGATGTTTTTCGCAGTATTAATTTTATATGAGCCCGAAATTTTT
The DNA here is from genome assembly GCA_949748255.1 of Eustalomyia histrio. Classification (NCBI taxonomy): domain Eukaryota; kingdom Metazoa; phylum Arthropoda; class Insecta; order Diptera; family Anthomyiidae; genus Eustalomyia; species Eustalomyia histrio. The sequence continues at coordinate 38,018,004 of OX456525.1, read as the reverse complement.
CCACTGGACGAAGTTCAGGGCAGTTTGGTGGATTGCACTCTTTTTCGACAAATTGTATGTTATTATTTCTAAGCCATTCTACAGTTTCTCTGGAATAATGAATTGTTGCTAAATCAGGCCAGAATATTGGTGGAGTAGAGTGGAGTTTATACAAAGGCAATAAACGTTTTTTTTAACACTGTTTTATGTACGTTTGCCTGTTCAATGTGCCTCGTGTGACAAAAGGCTTAGTGAATTGCCCACAGCTGCAAATTGCTTGCAGCTTGTATTTAAATATTTTCTTTACACCTCCCCCCATATATGCAGTATAGTATTGGAAACCAGGAATTTGCTTGAAATCCTCTTTGACATATGTTCCGTCATCCATCAATATACAGCCTTTAAAATTGTTCAGAACTGTCTTTAATAGTTTTCTGGCCCGTTTTTTTGCTCTTACATCAACTTCATCTGTTCTGTTTCGCACTTTTATTACTTTGTATGATCTAAGCTTATATTTATACCCTTCACCATAGGTGGAAGGGTATATATAAGTTTGTCATTCCGTTTGTAATTTCTACAATATTGATCTTAGACCCTATAAAGTATATATATTCTGGGTCCTTATGAAGAGCGAAGTTGATTTAACGATGTCCGTCTGTCCGTCTGTGTGTTGAAATGGGTTTTCCGAAGAACCCAGACATGATGAGGACTTGATTCTTTTTTATTTCTGTTACATGTGATCCATTTCTGTTTGCTATTAAAAATCAGACAGATCGGTTAATAAATGGCTGAGATATTAGCAAAAAACCAGGACTACCTCTAATTTTTCCAGTAAAATCCCTTTGTTTAATATGTATGTAGAATTTTGAGCATAACAACACATCCATGTGTTAAAATTCAATACACAAACAACACACATACAAAGATTTGTCATTTAAATAAAAACCAAACAAATCTCTAATTAACGAAGACTTTTATATATGTACCTCTATTGACGATGATTTTGTGTGAGCTTCAATAGCTCAGTTGTCTAGACGCTGTGTCACAAATACTTTTTTTTTTCTCTAAGGCCGTGGGGTTCGAGTTTCAAATCTCGGTGAGGTCAATTCACTTTTTTTTTGTACATTTTTTTTTATTATTTTCTTAAGACTTTTTTTTTTTGCTTATTTTTGTTTTTTTTTAACATTTAATAATTAATTTATATAAAATTTTATATTAATAATTAAATAATCCATAAATAGGCTAAAAACATCAACATTTTTATAAAAACCCTCTGATACAAACAAAATACAAACGTTTTTATACCTTTCACCACAGGTTGTTGTTGTTTTTTTTTTTTAACATTTAATAATTAATTTATATAAAATTTTATATTAATAATTAAAATTCTTTTCTTTCATCTCCACCTTTTATACACAAACAACACACATATAAAGATTTGTCATTTAAATAAAAACTAAACAAATCTCTAATGAACGAAGACTTTTATATATGTACCTCTATTGACGATGATTTTGTGTGAGCTTCAATAGCTCAGTTGTCTAGACGCTGTGTCACAAATACTTTTTTTTTTCTCTAAGGCCGTGGGGTTCGAGGTTCAAATCTCGGTGAGGTCAATTCACTTTTTTTTTACATTTTTTTTTTATTATTTTCTTAAGACTTTTTTTTTTTGCTTATTTTTGGTTTTTTTAACATTTAATAATTAATTTATATAAAATTTTATATTAATAATTAAATAATCCATAAATAGGCTAAAAACATCAACATTTTTATAAAAACCCTCTGATACAAACAAAATACAAACGTTTTTATACCTTTCACCACAGGTGGAAGGGTCGCGGGTTCGTTAAGATTTTTTTTTTGTTTATTTTTTGTTTTTTTTTTTACATTTAATAATTAATTTAAATAAAATTTTATATTAATAATTAAATAATCCATAAATAGGCTAAAAACATCAAAATTTGTATAAAAACCCTCTGATACAAACAAAATACAAACGGTTTTATTTCTATTTTTTGCTCCGATTTAAAAGAATTTATAAAAACATTTTTAAACCATTTTATTTCTCACATATTAAGAAAATTTTATACATAATTTACCTTTGAGTGCAACTATTTTAGGTCATAACTTATAATAATTTATAAAAAAAATTATAAACAATTTTCCTTCAAATTTTTAAAATTAAGCTAAAGAAATTACAAATATTTCTAATAAAAAAGCGAAATAAAATCCTAAATGCAAATTTGCCAGCTAAATCAAACTATTTTGTAGAAATAAAACACATGCAGTTGTAGTGATTTCTTTTAACGATTTGTTGAAATTCTTTTCTTTCACCTCTTAACCTTTTATACACAAACAACAAACACTATTCTAGAGCTGTATTATGACCTATGGATACGTCTTATATAGCAAAAGATCGAAAATCTTTAGTATAACATATTTGCTGAAAAACTCGGAAATATCGGTTCAGATACAAAAAAGTTATGCCCAAAACATACATTTTTTTAAAATACATATTTTCTGGAACCATAAATCTTCCCGAGTCCAAGTTTTATCTCCAAACTAAATGGTTAATTTCCTCTTAAAGGCGTCCGTATATAAATCTGTCCATTTCATATATGTCCATTTATAAACTTCAGTTTTTTCCCAACCATGGTGAAGGGTATATAAGATTCGGCATAGCCGAATTTAGCCGCTCTTACTTGTTTTTTTTACTTTTTGAACATACATATGAGACACTTCAAACTTTTTTGCTAAATCTCGAACCGACATGTTTGGTTCAGACACTAGTGCAAATTAACAAATCCAGGAATTCGCCCAGATCCAGGTTTTCTTTCAGTGGAGTGGGTCCCCCGAAACCGGTTTATGACGTTCCTTGCAGTTGCTCGGTATGTACCAGTTAGCCTTGCTATAGCTGCAAAGGAGGCATTAGGGTTAATTAAAAAAGTGTCCATAATATTTTTTCTCTGTTTTTCTAATTTTGATGTTGACGCTATAATCGTTTATTTAAAACTGAAAACTTTGTATGCATTTTGTTGTTTACACATCACAGAATTTAAAACCTAAAGGCACTTTTTTGTATTGTTTGTTTTCATCTCGAAATTCGCATTAGAATTTGTAAAAAATTTTTCGTTTACATGCTTTATTTCTAAGGAAAATTTTCATGCATTTTCATAATAAAATTAATTTTTTTTAAGCAAAAGTTTTTTAACTTTTGAAAGATAATAAACTTAGGAATAGTATTTTTTTTTGTTAGAAAACATTTAAATTATTTTCAATATTCTTTTCCAAAAAAAAAAAAAAAAAAAACAATAAATTAAAAACAAACTATTTAGGTTTCCTAATTTTCAAGAAAAAATATTATCAAAGGAAACAAATTAAAGTAACCATTTAAAAAAAAAGTATCGTGCAAGCTTGTAATTTTTGGTTCGAATCGTACTCAAAGTAGCTTAAAATATATTTTAAAATTTTGTTAGCAAAATGTAAAAAAATTCGAACTTGCGTTTTTATGTAATAATTCTGTTTGCTGACTACAATACAAAATATCGCAAGCAAATTTTACACATTACGGCATAATCGTTTTCGTATAATTGACGTTGCGCCTATTAAACTTTATATTTATCGAAGGTACTGAAACAGAATTTTTTTCCGCTTAATAATAAAAAAGGAAATTTTAATTTATATGTCAATTAAAGTTAAAGCTAAAAATGCCATAACATAAACTTATTACATTTTTCAATTTTCCAATAATATCAAGAAATGTAAATGTAACTGTGATATTTTATATTTTTGCAACAATTTCCTTAAATTACTTAATTTATGAAGACAAAGGACCCCCAGTGTTCCTTAGCCATAGATGCCGTGTGTCACGTAGGGCGTCCCATTTTGTAGTTCTCCCAAGCAGAACCGTTAATTAACTACAAAAAGGATCTGACTTTGTCACAATTTATTACGTAACCTGCAGTACATTTCTTTAATTTGTTTACCTTTTTGCTAATGAAATTAAATTATTATTATTATTACATTTTTCAATTTTCCAATAATATCAAGAAATGTAAATGTAACTGTGATATTTTATATTTTTGCAACAATTTCCTTAAATTACTTAATTTATGAAGACAAAGGACCCCCAGTGTTCCTTAGCCATAGATGCCGTGTGTCACGTAGGGCGTCCCATTTTGTAGTTCTCCCAAGCAGAACCGTTAATTAACTACAAAAAGGATCTGACTTTGTCACAATTTATTACGTAACCTGCAGTACATTTCTTTAATTTGTTTACCTTTTTGCTAATGAAATTAAATTTATATTTTAAATACATGAGTTTAGTATAATTCAATTTAATTTAAAGACAAAAGTGTTTAGCAAAAAGCTTGTTAGATCACTGTCCTCACAAAGGGGAAGTCCTCCGAAGGTGGTAAAATACTTACAAAATAAGTGTGAAGTACTTTCAAATATAATGTGAAATGTATTACCTTTACCATAGAAACACTTTCTTATTAATTGAAAAATTTTTATCAAAATTAAGGAGAATTTTCACTTAAAAGAAGTTCTATTTAACTTGATTTTAGAATATATTTTCTGATTTTTAGGGAGTTGAGTCCTAGTTTTTAGTAAAAAAAAATTATCTAATGAACTTAAATAAAATACATTTTTTTTTAAAACCAACGAAATATTTCCTAACTAACAGTAAAATTTTAGATGATATATGAACTAATTAGGAGGAAATTTTACTATTTTCTAATAAAAGTTTAGTTCTCAGTAGTAAAATATTTCTATAATTTAGAAATTTTGACCAAATTTTAATTAAAATTTGTTGGTTAATGTCAAGAAAAATTTGATTAACTATTGGTAAAAAGTGTCTTTGGCGGCGTTTTCATTTTAATTGTTGCCGAAATAAGTTAATTTTTCTAAATTCTAGTTCATTTTTTTTTGAGTGAAGGCGCCATCAAAAATAATTGATCTCGGTGAATTTGTAAACATGGAAAAATAAACTGGTCACGTGAACATATTGGCCAAAATTAATTAATTAAAGTTCGAATTGCTTCATCATGCACCTTATTCGCCAGATTTAGCTCCCTCGCAAGCGGTTGAAGGCTATTATAAGGAGCTAGACAGATCTTACTACAAGGTGGCGCAAAAGTAATCCTCCTATCAGAAAATGCTATAAATTTTGCGATGGCCGCTAATGTCAGTTCTGTTGTGACATTTGTGTAGTAAACACATGCGAAATACACGTTAATAAACAATGTTACGCTACACTGTTCCAGAAAGCGGAATATTGGTGACTATTTATTTGAGCAATAATGAAGATGATTTTTCATCAAAAACAATCATGAGTGCGTAAATAAGCAAAATTTACGCTTCTGGGGCACTGAAAATCCGCGTGTAACCCACGAAGAGCCATTACACCCGCTCAAAGTCACTGTATGGTGTGCCGTTTTCGCTTAAGGAGTCATCGGACCTTTTTTCTTCGAAGACGTCGCGGGCCAAACGGTTACTGTGAATGGTGAGCGCTACAGAGCAATGATCAAAGTTCTTTTCGCCGCAACTTGATAAATTGGGATTGGAAAACATGTGATTCCAACAGGACGGTGCAACGCCACACACTGCACGTGCCACAACCGATATGCTGAAGGATGCATTTCCCGGACGCCTTATCTCCCGTTTTGGCGATTTGTACTGGCCAGCAAGATCGCCTGATTTCACCGGAAGTTTTGGCCAAAGTGATGGAAAATGCCATAAAAAGGGCTCAAATGACAATCAACTGTGGCGGCGGCCATTTACATATTCTCGACTTGATGTAAAAAAAATTAAAAGACCAAACAAAAATAATCCACAAGAAGAATCAAAGTTTTTCATTTTTTTTTTTTTAAATTACAGCCAAAAAACATCGGAAGGTTATTTTTGCGCCACCCTGTATAAACAGTGTATCGAAGCTATTGAATATCGCTGGGAAAAGTGTATAAAGCTGAAAGAAGATTTTGTTGAGAAATAAAGAAAAATTTTCCCGAATTTGTTGTGTTTTCTTTGTAAGGTCTGCTAACGATGTCATCAGAACCCAAAGTTTTGAAAGAGCTATAGAGCCTCCTAAATAGGAAGAACACAAACGAAAAACTTTAAAAAAAAAATTTATGATTTAAACCTTTAATACGTAAGACGATCATAATAAACTATGACAATCCCATATATTTGCTAAACTAGATTTTTTTTCCTATCATCTTTATTCTTTATTACCAGTTTGTTATTTTATTTTTCTAGTTTTTAAATGCAAAAAGTTTTTATTGCCGACAAATAATTTCTTTTTATGCTGGCACTTGGAAAAATATGCGCTAAGTTTTGTAGAAAAAAACATGCTTTATTTTTCTTACAAATAATAAAACAAAAATAACAAACTTTTGCTGATTTATATTTGTCTTTAAACGTAAAGTGATATTTGAATTTGCATGTTATTCATTAAAATATGATTTTTATATAGATTTAAGCCAAACTCCTCATAGATAAAAGTCTGTAAAAATTTCTGTTAAGTTAACGAAAATTATTTAAAAAGAGCACCGTAGAAAAAACTGCTGAAATTAGAAGTATTCGATTGGTCCGTTTTGCCCTATATCACGTAGGGAACGATTCATAAGGATTGTGTATTTTATTTTGGAGGGTAAGCATCTGTCATTGATTCTCTCTCAGTCATTGAATGTTTTTTTTTTTTTTTTGCTTCGAAAATGTGTAAGTTTTGCTTTACTTCTTCAATTTGAAAAAAAGTGCAGCTGAAGCACATCGATTGCTCACCGAAGCTTATACTGAATATGTTCCATCGATTTCAACGTGCGGTAGATGGTTTCTGCGGTTCAGAATTGGTAATTTTGACACGAAAAATAAAGACCAAGGTCTGCCAAAAAAAAGTTCGAAGATAATGAATTGGAGGCATTACTCAATAAAGATTGTTGTCAAACTTAAGAGAAACTTACAAAATCATTGGGAGTAACTCAAGCAGTAATTTCAAAACGTTTGCAAGCAGCAGGATTTTGCATGTCCGAAATGCTGCTTAAACGCCATAAACAGAAGTCACTTTTGTATCGAATCATTACTGGCAATGAAAATTGTATCCATTAGAACAAGCCGAAGAGCAAGAAATCGTACGCCAACGCCGAAGGTAATGATGTGTATTTGATTGGACCAGAAGGGTCGCATGTATTATGAGCTGTTGAAAATGGGCCAGACGATCACAGAGGACCTGCACGGAACACAATTGATTTACTTGAAGCGAGCATGGGCCGAAAAACGCCCAGAATATGCGAACAGACATGAAGTCGCAGTATTCCATCATGACAACGCTCGGCTACATGTTGTAAGACCGGTTAAATATTATTTAGCAACAACTACAGCCATAAAAAAAAGTTAGTAGAATTTCTAAACAGTTTTCAATCCCACTTTACTATTTTTGTACTGATTTACTTTTTACAAATTTTACAGAACATTTAAAAATGTTCGTTTCTAACTTCAAAATCATTTTACAAATTTTTGAAAACCAATTTGCTTAAATTAGCTTAAAAAAATTACTAATTTTAAAAAGTGGACATTGAAGGAAACGTTATTTCTAATAACTAAAAAATTATACTTATATTATTAAATGATAAAGTCGTTTATGTTTTTACTATTTTTTAAGCCATTTAATTTGTATACACTCCACCATATATGGTAAGACGTTTATAATATGCCGATATAAAGATTTAAGATCCCATAAAGTATACATATTCGTGATTCTTATAAAATTTTAAACCGATTTAGCGATATCCGCCCGTCAGTTTCTCTGTTAAAATGGCGATCACGGCGCGAAGACGTAAGCTGTGGTGCTTATTTTTACATAGACTAATGTACATCCTCCCGAGCAATTCGGTATTGAAAATGAGCAAAATCGGTCCAGCGGTTAAAAAGTTATGAGTAAAAAAGTGAAGGTACACTCAGAAAAAAAGTTAGTAGAAAAATTTGTAAACTGTTTTCAATCCTATTTTTAAACTGATTTTTAGTAAAAAAATTATTATTTTGTAAACTTTTTTGCTATTTACATTTTACAAATTGCAGGAGTTTTACAGAATATTTACAAATTTTTGTTGCTAACTTCAAAAATCATTTTAAAAATTTTTGAAAACCTATTTGCCTATTTTTTTATAAATTGAGGATATTGAGGGAAATTTTATTTCGAATAATTAAGACTTTTACTATTATTTTTTTTTATTTATTAGTTCACAAAAATTTATATTTTACAAGATAGATGGTGCCTCAGCGTCACCAAGACGTTGTTGAGGCAAGTTGGCAAGAAATATAGATTTTAATTAATAGCTAAAGAGAAAAAAATTCATATATGTATATAAAGTTAATATTGTTTATATTAAAAAAAAAGAAAAAAAAAAGTCTTTTTAAAATATATATAAATTGTAATATGTAGAATGAGATGAAAATATTACAATAGAAGCATTTCCAGATTTTGTATTAAATATTCTTTAATTCTTTGCTTAAAAATTTAAATTCTTTCCAAGTTCTTTATATCTTGTGGAAGATTATTAAACTCCAAACTTGAAAAACAACCTACTCATGTCCATAAATAGGACATCCACTTAAAACAGCACTAAAAACTTTTTTAGTTCTAAAAATAATTTAAATTGTACCTTCAAATTCAAAAGACTTACTAATAATATTTTTCAAATCAAAAATTAGCAAATTAAAACATAATGATAAATTCATTCATGTTTTTATTATTTTTAAAGCCTTTGAATTTTTTTTTTAATTTTGTGTAAAATATTTCTTGAAAAAATAAATAAAATAAAAAACAAGTAAGAACGGCTAAATTCGGCTATGCCGAATCTTATATACCCTTCACCATGGTTGGAAAAAAACTGAAGTTTATATATGGACATATATGGAATGAACAGATTTATATACGGACGCCTTTAAGAGGAAATTAACCATTTAATTTGGTGATAAAACTTGGACTCGGGAAGATTTATGGTTCCAGAAAATAGGTATTTAAAAAAAATTATGTTTTGGGCATAACTTTTTTGTATCTGAACCGATATTTCCGAGTTTTTCAGCAAATATGTTATACTAAAGATTTTCGATATTTTGCTATATAAGACGTATCCATAGGTCATATTACAGCTCTAGAATAGTGTTTGTTGTTTGTGTATAAAAGGTGAAGAGGTGAAAGAAAACAATTTCTACAAATCGTTAAAAGAAATCACTTGAACTGCATGTGTTTTATTTCTACAAAAACGTTTGATTTAGCTGGCAAATTTGCATTTGGGATTTTATTTCGCTTTTTTATCAAAAATATTTTTAATTTCTTTAGCTTAATTTTAAAAATTTGAAGGAAAATAGCTTATAATTTTTTTTATAAATTATTATAAGTTATGACCTAAAATAGTTAAACTCAAAGGGAAATTATGTATAAAATTTTCTTAATATATGAGAAATAAAATCGGAGCAAAAAATAGAAATAAAACCGTTTGTATTTTGTTTGTATCAGAGGGTTTTTATAAAAATTTTGATGTTTTTAGCCTATTTATGGATTATTTAATTATTAATATAAAATTTTAAATAAATTAATTATTAAATGTTAAAAAAAAACAAAAATAAACAAAAAAAAAGTCTTAAGAAAATAATAAAAAAAAATGTAAAAAAAAGTGAATTGACCGGTATTCGAACCCGCGGCCTTAGAGAAAAAAAGTATTTGTGACATAGCGTCTAGACAACTGAGCTATTGAAGCTCACACAAAGTCATTGTCAATAGAGGTACATATATAAAAAGTCTTCGTTCATTAGAGATTTGTTTAGTTTTTATTTAAATGACAAATCTTTGTATGTGTGTTGTTTGTGTATAAAAGGTGGAGATGAAAGAAAAGAATTTTAACACATGGATGTGTTAGTTATGCGTAAAAATAGAGGTAGTCCTGGTTTTTTGGTAATATCTCAGCCATTTATTAACCGATCTGTCTGATTTTTAATAGCAAACAGAAATGGATCACATGTAACAGAAATAAAAAACAATCAAGTCCTCATCATGTCTGGGTTCTTCGGAAAACCCATTTCAACACACAGACGGACAGAGGGACGGACGGACAGACGGACATCGTTAAATCAACTTCGCTCTTCATAAGGACCCAGAATATATATACTTTATAGGGTCTAAGATCAATATTGTAGAAATTACAAACGGAATGACAAACTTATATATACCCTTCCACCTGTGGTGAAGGGTATAAATATAAATTTGTATATTCGAATTCGTAAGGCAATTTCAAAAGAAATTGGCAACTTTAAAGTGTAACAAGTGTACGAGATCTAAAAATAATTGAGTTAATTTGTGCATTTTTTTTATAAATTAAAATTTTACTATATTTTGCAATTCCTTCAGTTTACAGCAATTTACTAAAAATTTAGTAGCGCTTACTAATTTTTTACAATAATTTGATTGTTTTTTCTTTTTGTTTGCTGATTTTAGCAAACCGATTCCACTTTACAAAAAGTTTACTAAAATTTTGTAGCGACTACTAATATTTTCTACATATTTCATTGCATTTCATTGCAGACATGTGTTGCTAAAATTAGCAAAAAATTTGGCTTTGCTCAAATTAGTAATATTTCCCGCAATAACGGCAAAATTTTCAGTTGCCATTACAAACTTTTTTCGGTGAGTGTAGTTACAGACCCACAACTCTATAGTTTGAATTAATTATCTTTAAATATATTTTAAGGACTACAAAACAAAAAATACATTTAAAACATAATTTTAGTAACATGCTGAGTAAGTTCTTCATTACAAAACAAATAATTGAAAAGAAAATTTCTAATTTTGAAAACATCTACCTACTTCATGTTATTAAAAGACAACTTAAGAATAATAAAAGATGAAATTTTAAGACAAATGGATTTAAGTGAATAACAATGTCTTTTAACAATTGTTTGCATTTTATAAATTTCCATAAAAAAAAAATGGAGACAACAAAAAACTACAAAATTTACAAGGAATTCATTTAAAAAGACATTTAAAACATATTTTTTTTTCTTTTTTTTTTATTGCAGTTTGGATGTACTAAACAAATAACAAAGAAAAGGAACACAACTAAAAATATGTCTGAGGAACAACAGCAGCATCAGCAGCAACAACAGCTCCAACAGAGACAACAACAAATGCAACAACATCACCAGCAGCAACAACAGATTAAATCCCCCAAAGATACAAATAATTCAAATACAAATCCTACCATCACCACCACCAACTCCAACACCCCCACAAATAACACACCAACACCACCACGAAAAACAAATATACATGAGATGAGAAATCAAGATTTTGTAAGTCGTTTAATGGCTGCCACTCCACCCTATTTATATTCAGCTCCTATGGGTCCCAATAATTTTTTCTTCAGTGATATGTTACGTTCTTTAGTGGCGGCTAGAAATCAAGAAAATGTACGAAATTTACAATTGCAACAAACTGCTGCATTAGCTAGACGTCCCAGAAAAAGGACATGGTCTCAACAACGTTCTTATTTTAAAGAAACTGAAACAATTTTAGAAAAATCTCAACACCAGCAGCAACAACAGCAGTTGCAACAAATGAATCCAACAACAGAAAAACCATTAGAACTGACAACACATAAACCCTACTTGCAGCATTTAGCCAATAAGTATCGGAAACTAGAAACGGAGTCAAGCAAGGAGTCAGCCGATATAAAACAACTTTTAGTGGGAACAAAGACTAATGCCAGAGAACTGGATCATACAAGTACGACTGCAAACACAAGTATGACAAGTGGTGGTAGTGTTGATAATACTTTACAAACTACACCACCGGCAGCTTCATTACCACCACAAGATCTTGTATTACCTCCACCACCACCCGTTTGGTATCCTCCTTTATATCCCCCTTATGGCATAGATCCTTTACATTTCTTTATTGACTTGAGGGTATCCGGTCATATATACGATCGTAAAAAGGAGAATATCTCCCCTTTAGCAAGTGCAGAAAACACTTCAACCGCCAACGATGGCGGTGCAAATTCCCCACCAGCTTCACATACAATAACATTACCCAATAAACATCGTCATGGTTCAGCATTTACAGTACCCACACCAAGATGTAATGATCTCAAATCGATAACCTCCTTACAACCGAATACCACTCCCGCTTCTGATGCTATTAATCTTAGTTCTACCGCTAGTGCTGTAGCTACTGGCTCTCCGGTTAATAAGTTCGAAAACTATACTAAATACTATGATTTTGGTGAAAGTAAGGAAAACCAACCTAGCATAGCCAAATGTAATGCTAATTATATGTTACAACATTTACCCCGGCTGTATAGTCAGTTTGCTGCTCGCGACTTAATAGCTCAAGCTCAAAATGATAATCATATTAATAGTGAAAATTTGGAAAGTGATAATAAATCTGATGCAGATTGTGAGGCAGAATCGGATGGTCGTCATTCTGTATCCAATTCCGCCGAGGAAAATGATTTAGATGAAACTTCAAATCGTGAACGTGATATTGATGTAGAAATTATTGATTCGATTAAATATCGTACAGATGGTAATAGCAGTCGATGTTCTAGTCCAGATGAATCATCCATTACACAAATTGATTAGAGAGAGAAGTTGCAATATAAAAAAGTACAATTAAATAACAAATTTAATTTATATTTGAATTAATAAATGTTTTGAAAAATATTTTTTTTGCATTTTTTTTTCTTAGGTTTTTGAATTATTGGGAAAATTTACCATTATTTAGTTGAAGCTTTTAATTAAGAAGCTACAGGTTATGGTATCTGACAGACCTCTGTAATTTAATTGGTAGCTACCCTGTAGGAAGCCTGGGGTCAAGTGGCTACAAGTCACCACTTTTGTCGACTATTTTGGGTGACTTTTTGGTGACATGTCCACAAAGCGTCTATACTATTTACATTCCTTTTTTGCAGCTGCAAAGCTGTGCTTGTTCTTGATTTTTTTATTGTTTTTTTTTTTTGAAAACACATGTGCATAGCCTGCATGCAAAATTAAAGTTTTTAATAAAAAAATATAAAGAAAAATGAATTTTAAAGTTAACTATACAAATTTGAACAAAATATATAATGAGCAACAGAAATTATAAAAAACTTGTGAAAAAAAGCAATCAATTTTGTATAAAAACAAGTAAAAAAGGCTTAAATTCGGCTGTGCCGAATCTTCGAATACCCTCCACCAATGTTCTCTTTTGTTTTTGATGCAAACAATGTAAAAAACTTTTAAAGTTAAATTATGGAGGTGAAAAAATTTTTTGAGGTGAAAAACTTTTTTGGATGCAGAAACGAATTTTTTTACGGGAAAAAAATTTTGAGGTGAAAAATTTTTTTAGGTGAAAAAAATTTTTTGTGGTGAAAAAAAATTTTAGTGGTGAAAAAAATTTTTCGAGGTGAAGAATATTTGAGGTGTACAAAATATTATTAATTTCTAAGCGATTGGTGAATTAAATATGAGTAAATATATTATATACCATTCGCTACTATAAAATTGTACTAAAATACACCAATTTGTATGGAAAATTTAGAGGTATCTTCACATTTTCACCCATAACTTTTTAACCGCTGGACCGATTTTGCTCATTTTCAATACCAAACTGCTCGGGAGGATGTACAATAATCTGAGTAAAAATAGGCATCCCCGCTAGCGTTTTCGTGTCGTGATCGCAATTTCAACAGACAGACAGACAGACAGACGGATATCGCTAAATCAACTTAAAATTGCATAAGGATCACGAATATATATACTTTATAGGGTCTTAGACCTATATTTCGACATATTACAAACGGAATGACAAACTGATATATACCCTCACCATATATGGTGGATTTTACGGAGCCTGTGGATGATTTTGTGCAGTCTTTTGAAGATTTGTCTACTCCAAAATTAAATTTGCACGAATTTTTTTCTTATTCTTATTTCCTTCCTAGTGTAGAAATCTAGTAAAAAGTTCCAAAAGTGTAGACTAAATTACTCAAATGTACTAGTGAATCTCTGGTTCCAATGTCAACACCTAGTCAATAGTTGTGTTGATTCGCAATGACACGCACATGTTAAATATCTACAGCAGAAAGCGTTGGCTGGGGCATAATAAGTCAGTAGTACTGGTGACAAAGTCAATAGTGAATCAGTACAGTTTCACTATCGACATTTCCTACAGGGTACACTAACCAAAAAAGTCTGTAAAGGCAATTGAAAATTTTGCTGTTGTTACGGAAAATTTTGCTAATTTGAGCCCAGCGGTAAATTTTAGTAAACTTCTTGTAAAGTGAAATTTAAAATAGGTTTGCTAAAACAGCAAAAAATGTACTAAATATTATTAATATCAGTACAAGCAATTAGTACAAAAAATTAGTAAGCTTTACTAAATTTTAGTAAATTTGCTGTAAACTCAATGAATTGTAAACTATAGCTAAATTTTAATTTATAAAAAAATATTAAAATGCAAAAATTAACTTAATTATTTTTAGATACACTTATTACAATTTATAGCTGCTAATTTCTTTTGAAATTGCCTTATACGAGTTCGAATATACAAATTTATATTTTTCTTTATCGAGCAACATTTTTACTTATTTTTTTCAAAAATTATTTTAGACAAAATTAAAAAAAAAAAATTCAAAGACTTCAAAAATAATGAAAACATAAACAAATTTATCATTTTGTTTTAATTTGTTAATTTTTGTTTTGAAAAATATTTGTAGTAAATTTTTGGATTTTAGGTCAAATTTTAATTGTTTAGGGGCTGATTTTTAGAACTAAAAAAAGCTTTTAATGCTATTTTAAGTGGATGTCCTAGTTTTGAACATGAGTCGGTTGTGAAAAGTATTTTCATTTCCGATTCTTAAGTTTATAAGTTTATAAGTATAAGATTTTATTATTAGAAATAATATTTCCTTCAATATCCACTTTTTTAAAATTAGTAATTTTTTTTGCTAATTTTGGCAAATTGGTTTTCAAAAATTTGTAAAATGATTTCTGAAATTAGCAACAAAAATTTGTAAATATTCTGTAAAAATTCTGTAATTTGTAAAATGTAAATAGCAAAAAAATTTGCTAATTAATATTTTTTTTACTAAAAATCAGTACAAAAAAGTGGAATTGAAAACTGTTTACAAATTTTTCTACTAACTTTTTTTTCTGAGTGTACAGGTTGGTTGAAAAGTTCAATATAATCTCCTAGAAGCTCAGTACACTTGTTCCAATGATTTTCCAATAATTTTATCCCATCCTTATAATGGTTTTCCGGAAGCTCTGCAAAATAACCGTCTACGGCTGCTATGACCTCTTCATTCGACGAAAAATGCTTTCCACGAAGGAATTGTTTGAGATTTCTGAAGAGATAGTAGTCACTGGGAGCCAAATCTGGTGAATACGGTGGATGTTCAAGCAATTCGTACTTTAATTCTTTGAATTTAGCCATCGTCAAAACACTTTTGTGAGCAGGTGCATTGTCTTGATGAAAAATGATTTTTTTCTTCTTTAAACCAGGTCTTTTCTCACAAATTTTTTCATCCAGCTAATCCAAAAGGCTGCAACAATATTCAGAGTTGATTGTTTTACCTTTCTGAAGATAATCAACAAAATTCCTTTTGCATCCCAAAAAACTGATGCGATAACCTTCTTTGCTGATCGTTGTGACTTCACCTGCTTTGGAGCTGAACAACCAGCTTCAGTCCACTGTAAACGTTCTTGTTTCAATTTAGGATCATGGTGGTAGATCCAAGTCTCATCCATAGTTATAAAACGACGCAAGAAGTCGGTTTTATTCGGCTTAAAACGCTCCAAATTACGCTGAGAAATTCGTTTTCGATCCAGTTTTTGTTGAATTGTTAATGTGTGCGGCACTAACTTTCCAAACAGTTTTTTCATACGTAATTTTTCATGTAAAATATGGAGTACTCGTTCGTCTGAGATGCCTATGGCATTAGTAATTTCACGCTTTGTCGAACTTGGATCTTCACTACCTGCTCAATGATTTCTGCTGTGGTTGCAGTTTTTGGTCGTCCTTCGCGTGGATTGTCTTTAAGGCTGGTACGACCACGTTTAAATTCACCAGCCCAAAATTCAACGGTGCGTTTTGAAGGTGAGGACTCCTTATACACTTCTAACAATTGTTCATAAATTTCCTTTGCTTTTAAACCCTTCAAAACAAAGAATCTAATGACTGCACGATATTCAATTTTTTCCATATTAAAAAAAATCAATGACACGTAAACTTCAAATGGCTTGTAAACAAAGAAAGAATTGACAGAATGACTTGCAACTTTGCATGTGTTCTCAGGACAGTTATACCAACTTGAGAAAAAAAGTTTGGAGCTAGCAGTGCCATCTATTGGTGAGCGCAGGAACTTTTCAACCAACCTGTAAGATTACAATGTTCAGTGAAGTATCCCACCAAGGACCTTAAGTCCTTTTTTATCCAGGTAGAATAATCGCCTGTTCTGCAGTTCTAGTGGGTGACAAAAATCAATTCCACGTCCTAATCATCCCACTGATGTAACTCGATTTAAACCATACACTAAAAACGATCCGACAAGAGGACGGCAAACGTTTTTACAAGCGAATGTCAGTCCGTCATTGTGTCCATATAAACCTTGTAGCAAATATAAAGATATTTGGAAGAAATTTGGTACATTTTCTACTGGCCCAAGGACGAACCTAATTGAGTTTGGTTAGAATCGGTACATATTCAGACCTACTTCTCATAGAAAGGTCCTTCCTGAATTAAGTTTATATGGGGTTTAGACACCCAAAACCGCAAATATCTGGTTTAAATTTTGGTTGTAAGTATTATATTGTAACATAAGTCTGCCTTGAAATTTGAAAAAAAAATCTGACCATATTTGGACCTAGTACCTATATTAATCCACCTTTCCGGTATTTGCCAAAAATGTATCACATACCGCAGTGATTGATGGATGCTAATTGTGCTGGAGATAAATATGCTATTTGTTTGTAATTTTGTTTGGTAATTGTAGCATTTAGTTTGTAAAAGTTTTGTTATTTTCTTATAAATATATTTGTAAATAAATTCAAAGTAAAAAAATTAAATTTGCTATTTAAAATTAAAAAAATAGGCATTTGACAAAACGGTACGAATACGAATCCGTAAACGGTCCGTCATTGACGGACTTTCAACGGACAACTCCGTTTTTCATCCAATATATCGGTCTGTAAACGGACTGTCATTGACAGACCTGTAACGGAAAACTCCGTAAACAGACCATCATTGACGGTATTTTAACGGATTCGAATCAGTTTCGATGTTCCTTAAAATCCGTTTTCTGCTCCGTATACGGAACCAGAAAATGGTGCGTAAACGGAGCTGTTTTAGGGACGGTACTTTTGAAAGCACAAGGTGTTGATTCATTATTGCTTTTCAATCGGAAAAACACGGTTGAAGCCAAAGCTTGGCTTGCTCCATCGAGACAAATGATAGAAAAGTGGTTTGCTGACTTAAAGATATCGAAGGAACGTGTCGGCTTTATTTTGTATGAACATTTATTCATGAGTGTCAATGATTCCAAATGATGGCCTAATTGCACGAATTACACTTTCAATTGCTTCCACACCCACCGTAATCGCCAGGAATGGCTCCCAGAGGTTTTTACCTATTTTCAGATCTGAAAGAAATGCTCGCTGGGAAGAGATTTGGTTCGAATGAAGAGGTGATTGCCGAAACAGGGGCCTATTTTGAGGCCAAATATACATCATTCTATAAAAAAAAAAGGTAACGAAATGTTGGAAAGGCGTTGGAGTGATTGTATCGCTCTTGAAGAAGACTATGTTGATGAATACAGTCGATTTTCGCGAAAAATTTTTATGGTTATCCTACGGACTTTTCAGCCGACGTGTTATTTTAATCCCTTTTAGTTTGTTTTGCCCTTCAGATTTGGGACAGAATTGTAAATTTTAAAGCTTTTTATACTTATCAATTATGTATTTTCCAATTATTAAAACAATTTCATACAATTTTCAAAATAAAGTTGGTTACGCTGAAAACTTTCGATTTGATAATCGTGACGAATCAAGTCAACTAAAAATTGTGATAATAAGTAAATATTATCTAGAATTTGATTATGAAAAAATTCTTAAAAATAACGGTAATTTTTTAGCGTTCAAATTCTTTATTATAATTGATGAACAAGTTATACGGTTTTTTAACACTAAAAATATTTAAAAGAGTAAAATAAAACTGTAAACATAATACATAAACCAACGTGTACAGTTCCTTTTGATGCTAACAGTATCTTTAGATATACATATTTGGAAAATAATACATTTTAAAAATGCTGCAAAATTACAATATGTTACCTTAAAAAATATTAAATTGATTCGAAATGTTTATATTTTCTTCCATAACAATTGCACCAGGTGTTACAATACAATTCTCTCGCTGATGAACTGTATGACAATCACGTGAATTCGTAACGGATAATCAACACAACAACGGTAAAAACAATCGTGGGGGGATACTGCTGTCAGCATTTGACAGGAAAAAATCAACCATCATTTAAAGCTCTCATCCCCCAAAAATTTGTTTATGCTTTTTCCATAAGTTACTTTAAAATTATACACATAAAAAGTGTAAATTAAAATAACGTTAAAAAAATATGGTTTCATAAACTGCGGTTGTATTTAATTGACAATGAAGAAGATTCAACTTCAACTGAAAAAAAGTGATTTCATAAATCATTTACCCGTAGTATTTCTCTTTCGCATAGGACTAGAGTCCTCTACTAGTATGACGATGATGATGATGATGTTGATGTCCTTAACCGCAAGGCATTTTTCAATTGCTAGGCGAGATGATAGATAGATTTAAATACCACTGACGACAATTGTGGTGTTAAATTAAAAAAAAAGTAGAACAGAAAAAATTATATCCGTAAAACAAAAAAAAAAAAAAAATAAAAATTAAAAGTGCTGTTGGCTGTATTGCCATCAAATATTAAAATTATGGTGGGCTGGTAACTGGTTTGTGTTCGAGTATATTACTGATTATACCTAGCTGCAGATATTTTTCCAGGATATTAATTTTTACACCATTCATTGATTTCCGCTGTTAACATTTACAAAAAAAAAAAGCAGACAGAAGTTGTAGATGTACAAAAAGATGGATTATTAAAGTATGTATTGTTAAGTAAATGCGGTAATGGCCGAACGAAAGTCTTCTTTTGATTATTCAGAATTTCTTTTAATAATTGGATATTTTCTTATTAACCCAGCAAAAACACATCTTACGAAATAATGAGTATAGTAATCTAAACTCCAAGGTTTTCACGTATTACCCTTTATATTATAATTCTTACTTTTTTATATGGGTTGTCCCAAAAGGTAAGGTGTTCTGCGTACGAGCAAGCTTACGAAAAAATAAAGTATAATGGGTTACGCTTATGCATATTAATAATTGGCTACTAATAACCAATTATTATTTATTTTTCTGTAAGAAATTGAGTAACGCATTATTTTTTAACTTCTGGTAACCAATTACAATTTAAGTAATGTGATGCAGTGTTGTGAATCCCAATTTCTAATCCGCTTTTCTTTCAAAAGGAGGAATATAAATTAACCCTTTGAGGGCCAATGGTTGATAAATGTCCCATTTTTAGTTTTTTGTCGTATTTGGCCCATTTTTAACCGATTTTCTTAAATGTGTATCGACAGATGACAGTTGTTGTTTTCACACAATAAAAACTATTTAGATAAATTTGATCTTAGAGCCAATAAGATCACCACAAATTCATAAAAAAATATATATTTTTGCATAATTTTTGGAACACATTTTCTCGAATCCTACACAAAACATATACAGATTTTTTCTCCTGATTTCAAATTTGGTCTCCAAAATTTTTAATCTCTTTACGATTTTGAAAAATTTAATAAAAAGGTTATTTCGGAACTACAAGATATTTTAAAATTTTTGTCATATTCGTGATCTGAATACCAAAATTAATTATATAAGATGTGTCTATACACAAATAAGTTTAAATAAATTAATTCGACACTACTCTTAACTAATTTTTAGGCTTTTTCCTGTTCACTTACATGTTAATTTGTTTTATAAAACTCTTTTAATTCATAAATTAATAAAATACACATCAATAAATGTAGTTATTTAAGAAATTAACAATGACTCATTATTATTTATATTAAAATAATAGAAAAGGTAAGCCATTAAAGGTACCTTAATATTATTGAATTCAAAATAATAAAATAAGTGGCATATTATAGGTAATACATTATTTTTATTTTGAAAATAATGCTGAGTGTAAGGAGTACTCATTACAAAGTAATGTATAAAGTAATGATATGTCATAACCATGTTTTTGCTGGGAATTTCATGCACTAAGTATGTCGTTTAACCATGGATGGTAACCGAAACGATGCGGTTATCGGTGAGGGTAACGATATTTTCTATTATTTCGTTAACGATATTTTAGTTTTTTATTATTTCGGTAACGGTATTTAAGCGCTAACGATATTTTAGCTATTTCGATAATGGTATTTTACGGGTAACGATTTTTTAACTATTTTAGAAACGATATTTTAGCGATAACGGTATTTTAGGGGTAAAGATTTTTTAAGTTACTTCAGTAGCGGTATTTCAGGGGTAACGATATGCTTTCTATTGAAAATTTGCGTTTATTACTACATTTGTATATCACTAGGGTTTTTCTTTTCCCGGACTTTTTTTTATTTTCCTTGAAACAGCTAGATTTTATTTCGTATTTCCCGGAATTCCAATATTTTGAGGTTATAAGAAAATATTTAAATTACTTAAATAATTATTTAATAGTAAAATGTAATTTATTAGATTAAGGCCCGAAAACTAAATGTCTATTTAAAAATTTAATAAACATTTACATTCAAAATTTTTATGGGAATCAACAATAAATATGTCAGTGAAGGGTATAAGACTGATTGTTAACCTTCAAAACATTGATATTTTTAAAAAAAAATCGATAAAACTTCAATTGCTGCGAAATTTTTGTTAATTTCAAAGTTACAAAGAACTCAAAAAGTTATAAATTCTCTTATGTTACTGCAGATTACTTCAGATACAGTTGACATTTTTAAAATTTGTTTCCACCATAGCCCAGCAAAAATATAAATATTAATCAGTACAAATTCGGTGTCAAAACTCATTCTTTTTGTTGGACAATGTAATATTGGTAAGTAGTTGTACAAATTCGATGTAGGGAAAAACCACACAACATTACTTGCTACATTACAAATATATATAAAAATAAGGCGTTACCATAATAAATAGTTATTCGTGTGCTGACAAGCAGGTATAAATTAATAGTTATAGGTTTGTAAATAAAAATACTTGAATGCTTATAAAAATGATTTCGTCTATAAAAAAGACTTAAATTCGGCTGTGCCGAATCTTTGAATACCCTCCACCAATGTCCTAAAAAAATTTCTCACTGTTTTTATACAAATAATGTAAAAAACTTTAGAAGTGAAATTATAGAGGTGAAAAATATTTTTTGGGAAAAAACCTTTTTTGGATGTAAAAACAAATTTTGTGATTGTAAAAAAATGTTAAGGCAAAAAATAAATTTTGAGATGAAAAAAATTTTTTGTGGTGAAAATAATTTAAGTGGTGAAAAAAAATTTTGAGGTGAATATAAATATTATAAAATTCTAAAGGATTGGTATGAAATTATACTCAAATGGACCCATTCGTATGGAAAATTTAGAGGTACCTTCAAATTTTCACTCATAACTTTTTAACCGCTGGACCGATTTTGCTCATTTTCAATACCAAACTGCTCGGGAGGAACTACATAAATTTAGGTAAAAATGAGCAGCGCTGCTTGCGTCTTCGCGCCATTTCAACAGACGGACACCAAAAAAAGTCTGTAATGGCAACTGAAAATTTTGGCTGTTATTATGTGAAATTTTGTTAATTTGAGCTCAGCGGTATTTTTGGCTAATCTTAGCAACACATATCTGCTGACGTGTAGTACAATGAAATTTGTAGAAAAAATTAGCTGCCACTACTAAATTTAAGTTATCTTTTTATAAAGTGGAATTTAAAATCTGTTTTCTAAAATCAGCAAAAAAAAAATTACTAAATATTATTAATATTAGTAGAAAATTTCAAATATATTTTTTATTTATCGAGCATAAAAATTTTTTATTTTATTTTTTTTTTCAAATAATATTATAGACAAAATTAAAAAAAAAATCAAAGGCTTAAAATTTTTAAAAACATAAACGAATTTATCATTTTGTTTTAATATGGTAATTTCTGTGTTGAAAAATATTTTAGTAATTTTGTTTTGCTTTTTAGGTCATATTTCAATTGTTTTTGGGCTGATTTGATGATTCTGATCCTTTTTTTAATATATTTAACATTTTAAGGCAATTTAAGTTCGTAGGTGTAAGTTTAAATTAGAAATAGCATTTCCTTCAATATCCATTTTTTTTAATTAGTAATTTTTTTTTTGCTAATGTTAGCAAATCGGCTTTAAAAAATTTGTAAAATGATTTCTGAAGTTATAACAAAAATTTCTAAATATTCTGTAAAACTTCTGTAATTTGTAAAATTCAAATAGCAAAAAGATTTGCTAAATAATAATTATTTTACTAAAAATCAGTACAAAAATAGTAAAGTGGGATTGAAAACCGTTAAAAAAATGTTCTATCAACTTTTTTTTCTGAGTGTAGATTGGCTTAAAAATTCATAAGGATCACGAATATATATAACTTATGGGTTCTTAAACCTATATTTCGACATGTTACAAACGGAATGACGAACTAATACATACCCTCACCATATAATGTGGACGTTATAAAAATAACTGCTAATACAAGCAGTAGACAATTTTAGTTTCATTATATAACCACTTATTTGGTAATGAAATATTTTGATTAATGTTAGTTAAAAAAAATGTAGAGCAAAATAATTAAAAATTCAGCATAAGCCGTTGTTTTTGTTAAAGATTTTTTAAAAATGCTTTATTTTTTTAATTATTAAGAAGCATTTTTTCAAACAATTTTTATGTGAAACAAGACTTTTAGAGACCAACTTAATTTTTATTAGCAAATCGATGAGATTTGAATAATTAAGACGCAGTTATGCAAACAACTGATGATGATGGTGGTGGTCAAGAAGGCTTTAGCAAAATGTATCGGGTAATAATTAAAGGGTTCTGTTTACGAATCTAAGGTCATAACTGAAAAATTTTAGAAGACGGATTAAATATGGCGGACCTTATCTTTTTAATGCATTTAATTTTTGATATGAGCTAGGGGATGATTGAGGGTCGCTGACACCGAATACAAATTAGAGTTAAAAAATATAAAATAGTTTCTTCAATATGTCCAAGATTTGTTGTAAAATATTTAGGTATGTAATTTCAAGGTTCGTTTGTATACTTTTCCAGTAAGGTTTAGTTATAATTATTCAGTAACAAAATTACAGAGAGTAAAACAAAATTTACTTTCAAAAATAAAAATATCCAAAAAAGTACACATATGGAAAATTTGTAATAATTAGTAAGAAAGTTAAAACAGCCGACTGTAAATACTAAACAAAAAAAATTCAACCCGCAAATATGGAAAAAATTAGATCTGAATAAAAAACGGAAATAACATCTGAAGTGTTTTCTTGCATCGAAATGCCACTTTTCTCTCTATTTTTGCTCTCTCCTAACTGAGTATTTGAGTAAACAAACACCTTCCAGTAAAAGCTTTACAAATCTGTACGAATTTTTGAGTTCGCAAACACACTTATAAATTCAAATAAATTTTGCAAATATTGGATCCAACATTTTAAATTTTTAAAATTTAATTTTCATTCCATCATCAAATCTAATTTATACCAAATCATACAACTTCTGAGATTTCTCATTGAAACGTGACCCAGTGGTGAACGAAGACAGTTTTAACCCGATCACTCTTCAAAATTGGATATTGTCCAAGGAAACGTGAAAGCTCACAAATGTTAACGAAGGTAGGAAAGATTTAATAATATGCAAAAATTACATAAGTAAACAGATCTATTGAGAGATAATACCTGCTGAATTGTACCGTGCCTCCGGTGCAAGCGAGTTCAGATTTCATCCAATCACTCATACTTTACATGAAGGTTCTAAAGGGTGTTTGTGAGTAGCTAAAAAGCACGGGTTTTAAAATTTGTGGTACTCTATAACATAACCGGGTAAGTGTCCTGGTCTTTAGTCTTTCTGTGTAGACCGACTACAGTATTTGTATGCTTCTCAAAAATATTCGATCCTTATCCCCCCAAAAATTGGCCAATATGCGAACGGTTAAAATAATAAGTCAATTTTTTAGCGAATCATTGGTGAATTTTACAGATCAGACCGGCTGAAAATAGGTTGAACAAATTTTGCAGTGATATTTAATTTAAAAATACACCTTAGCCAATTAATTGGTAGCGCCAAGATAACAAATATTAAAAAAAAAATCAACACCAGCATATATGACAAACATTTCCGTTTTGTGTTTCGTATTATTCGTTTGTGGATTTGTATGCATTTCATTTCATTTGGCTTTTTTACCAAATCCTGTAAAAACGGTAACTCTTTGACTTAACAATGAGATCGATTTCATTTAAAATTATTCATGCAGAAAAACTGCAATGTTGGTATTTTTTTTTTAAATAAAATAAATTGAAATTCTGTATAAAATTTTAAATGTTCATAGTTAGGTTTCACCAAATAATATTGCAAAGAATTTGATTAATGATTTGATACAGTTTTATAATTTTCAATCCTGATAAAATGTAATATTTCAATTCATTAAAACCGTATCCTCCCCCTGAGTCTCACCATACTATGCCAATTATTTAGATATTTTCATATTTAAGTGGCTTTTATGGAAAATTGAAATTCAACCTAATTGTGGTAAATTTATAACCACTCATACTTTTTTATTTTCGTCAGTTTACCATTTTTCGTTGTGTGATTAATTTTTTTTTTTTTTTTTTTTTTGTGCATATTTTTCTTCATCAGCTTTTGTTGATATTTTAACTTAAATGTGGATACATATAGTTATAGGGTTGCAAAAAGTGTATTGAATCTTTTTGTGGGGGTGGAGTGGTTTTAGTTTTTGTTTGGTTTTTAAGATGATATCAAAATATGTATTTTTTGTCATTCATAAATCTTCACAAACTCTCATAATTCACCCGGTTTTGTAAAGTTTCGTTACACTTTTAATTTTTTTTCTTTCGTTCTTGTCTCTTTGCTTTTACTTCTCAAGTTGCTGTTTGTATTGTGTGTGTGTGTGTGTGTGTGATTTTTTTTTTGTATAACTGTTAAAATCCCATTCTCCACTGTCTCTTGGGGATTATGGAATCTCAAGTATGCTAAACAATATGTAAGAGATTGTTTATCAATAAGTAGCATTACCTCAAACTCTTTTATGGGATTCAATCTGTTGGGAAAAGTTTTTATCGTTTTGTGATTTATTATGATGAAAAAGGCTTTTAAAGTAATTGCTTTTAAATTGTATTGAAGGTAATTAGGGATTTGCTCGCAAATTTATTTACTGTAGGACATAATAAAGGGAATATTTGAACAATTTTAAAAAAAATCAAATCATATTTTAAAAACTGTGTTTTTTTTTTAGAAAAACACCGCATTCAGAAATTCTTTATAAAGGGTGGTTAAATTTTAAGGGCCGATGTTGAATGTGAATCACACATAAACGTCAAGTTTTTTTCTCAATTTCAGACTAACTCAATTTGAACCATGGAAAGATACACAATCGAGCAACGCGTTAAAGTTATTCAGGCTTATTATGAAAATGGGCGTTCAAATCAAAATGCATTTCGTGCACTTCGTGATTTTTTTTGGTCAACATAATTGGCCAAATGTGTCCACAATCGGGAGAATTGTGGGCAAATTTCAGCAAACCGGGTCTGTGAAAACACCTGTGCATGCTCGCCCAGTTCGTTCTGCGGAAAACATTGCTGTTGTTCGCGATAGTGTGTCATGAGGTCGGCCAAGCATTTACCGTGAATGGTGTTCGCTATCGCGAGATGATAACGAACTTATTGTGGCCAGGAATTGAGGATATGACCCTGGACGATATGTGGTTTCAACATAACGATGCCACTTGCCACACAGCTAACGAAAAAATGGCTCTTTTGCGCGACAAATTCAATGGCCGTGTTATCTCACGTGGTGGCGATGTTAATTGGCCGCCAAGATCATGTGATTTGACACCGTTGGACTTCTTTCTTTGGGGTTATTTGAAAGAAAAAGGTGTACGCCGATAAGCCAGCAACAATTTAAGAGCTAAAGGATGAGATAATTCGGCACATTAACGGCATAGAACCTCAATTATGCCTCAGTGTCATCGAAAATTTGGACCATCGGATGGAAGTGTGCCGACGAGGTGGCGGCGGCCATTTGGCCGATATTTTGTTCCATACATAATTGAACCATACCATATTATCATAATAAAAAGAAATGACAATAATTTCCTAAATAATTTGTGTTTTATTCAACATCGGCCCTTAAAATTTAACCACCCTTTAGTAAAAAAAAAGAAGTACTGGAATTAAAAATAAATAACAGGCATAAAACGCATTTGGGACGCTTTGCCAGTATTTATTTTACAAACACTTTAGTGATTTATAAAAAAGCATCGCAAAGAATTGGCTTAGTTTTCCAATACTACTTATCCGATTAAACATTTTCAATACGTTTAAATAAATTCATATATGGTTTATGCAAGGGATGCACATGAGGAATTACATGTGACTCATATATGGAAAAATATCTCATATATGAGGGTATATGTATAAATATGTTATTCCATATATGGAAAGGCTTAAATATGTAATCCATATTGGCAAAATGGACTACATAGACATATAGACATTAGACCGTACCAGAATTCGCCGTACATCATTGAATCTAAAGTATTTTTCAAGGTAATTTCGAAAAAAAAATTGTTTTTTTGGAACCCCTCCATCTTTTTAAATTTTTTTCGCATTTACAATCAGATCTAAAAGTGTGTTATATTGATGTTTTTGTATCGAGTGGACCATTGTTTCTGGTCTAAAGGCTATTGACCCGTATTCCGTTCTAGTATTTACCCAGCAGATAGATCTCAGTTTCTACAACTTTAATGTCACAAAATTAACTTTAGCTAAGGAAGTATTTCGATAATTCCAGCAGAACAATTTAATTTTTTTTGCTGAACTGCACAAATAGAACTTAAATTTGTAGAACGTTATTTTTTCAATACAATGCATTTACTGGCCAGCCTTCATCAACATTCGCCTTATAATGATTTAATTGCAAATATATCTTAGCTTGATCGAGAGGGACACAGCAAAAGGCTTAGAAGGTAAACATCACAGACTACACAGCACAGATTAAGTATGTTTGAGAACTCAAAATTTTGTAAAAGTTTTTACTGGAAGGTGTTTGATTTCACAAATACTCAGTAAAGAGAGAGCAAAACTAGAGAGCAAAGTAACATTTTGATGCAAGAGAACATACTTGTTTTTACTGAATCAATTTTTGCCAGTAAGAATTTGTAAGACAAAAAAAAACTGATTAAGAAAAATATAATTGAAAAACAAATATGGGCATTTCCAGGATCGCGAACGGGACATTCGTACGCACTCAACTTGAAAAAAAAATATGAAAACTCAATTTTTTTTTTAACTTTTTATAAATATTTAATAGCATTTTAGTAGAACAATTTTTGAGAACAAAAAGAAAATTATAAAATATGAACGTTCTCCAAATATTTTGGATAAACTTGCGATCGCGAACGGGACAAAAAATGTAAGTCATTTTTTTCGGTGTGTGGTTTTGTTTAAAACTCTGCGAATTTCGTCGGTTTATTAAATGGAGATTATTTTTTAACTAAAGCAGAGATATAAAGATTTTATTTAGCATTTTGTTTTTTTTTTTTTTATTATCCTTATTATTATTTTTTTAAATATTTTTTTAGAATCGCGAACGGGACATCGCGAACGGGACAATGATTCCAAAGGCATTTTTTAGGTTTATTTATGGATCAAAATGTTTTAGGTTTGGTTTTTTTAAATGATCTCGGTTATTTTGTTTTGAATTGTAAATATCAAACTATTCCGATCAACGTTCACGGAGAACTAAACACAAATGCTTATTTTCGGTCGCGAACGGGATAGAAGAATGTAGTACAAAGAATCTTTGAATTATACCGTTATTCGGAGTTTGCTTGATCTCTACTGTGGTGTTTTTAAATATTTATTGTTGGTATATTTAGTCTATAAGAAGAGTGCAATCGACATGATATGTAACACTTAGAAATAACTCAAGGAAAAATGTCAATTAAAAACGCTAAAACCAAAAAAAGCAAAGCTGCTCTTTGCAGACCACTTTTCTTAAATTACAAATGGTAATATGTATTTAATTAGGTATATTCTTAAAATCCAATGCAGTAACCAACTAAATTTTCTCAGAAAAGTCTTTTTTCTTCAACTTTAATATTTTGGTAGCGGTTGACCTTTCTGTGGAAATACCCATATGTAATTTGTTCAAATCACAATCATATTGCAACGATCAGCTTTTTTTAAACGATATTACTAATTATTTGTCTTCCTTTATTCGATCTTCAATATTATTCTATATTATTACTTAAAATCGAGTTCAAGATCCTTTTATAAAAAATAATAATAATGATTATTTATTATTTCTTTCCTTCCAATATTTCGTCACCACATTGGGTGACTTCTTCAGGGAAATTATATAATTTTTTTTTCAACAATAAAAACTTATATGTTATAAGTTTTTATTGTTGAAAAAAAAAATTATATAATTATATGATTTTCAACAATAAAAACTTATATGTTATAAGTTTTTATTGTTGAAAAAAAAAATTATATAATTTCCCTGAAGAAGTCACCCAATGTGGTGACGAAATATTGGAAGGAAAGAAATAATAAATAATCATTATTATTATTTTTTATAAAAGGATCTTGAACTCGATTTTAAGTAATAATATGATATTACTAATTTTTAAAAATTTCCGTTTGCGTCCTTTTTTGGTTATTTTTCTTTTAGGAAGTAAATTTTGACTTACTCTCTGTAATTTTGTTACTGAGTAATTTTTACTTAACTTTATTGGACACAAACCAACCTAATACTATACAGATACGAATCAACTGATTGTGATAATATGGCGGTCAGAAATTGAGTAACATGAAATGCCAAAAATTAAGAAAAACACAAAAGAAAATGTTAAAAATTCTAAAATGAGAGATATTTATGCCAAAAATGCTAAAAAAAACTAAAGCTGAAAGTCCATACCAAGCGTTTTCGCGTCAACGCTTTGTACGCATATACGCTTTTCTGAAATTCATGCGACGCTTTTTAAGCTTTTGTTTTGATCAGCTGTAGTGTAAATTTGCTGAATAAAATAAATTTAAATAAAGAACTTCGTGTTTTTTTACAGCTTCAATTAGTTTTTCCTCCATTGTGTAGTTTTTAAAATAAAAATAACCTATCAAAATCGGCTAAACTGTTCTTATGCTGCTTATGACGCTTACAAAAGTAGAAAGTAGACCTACTTTTTGCGTCATACGCGGAAAGGCATCCAACGCTTTGGTACTCTGTAACTTGCATCATACAATTACACTGATTCTATTTTTTTGGCAAGCGCACAGGACGCAAAGAAGCGCAGCATGCGTGGTATGGACTTTCAGCTAAAATATATGTCCCTGCCATATGCATAGACATTTTGTTAATTTTTATAACACACTTATAGATCAAATTAACATGTAAAACAACAACAAATTTTGCTTATAAGACTGTTATAAGGATCCACTAAATGTCTATGCATATGGCTGTAAAGCTATTAATTTTTTATGAAATTCTCTAAAGATACATTTAAAATCTACCGCTGCTTTACATCAAGCATTCGTCATTTTTCAGAGCTAGCGACTGGCTGATCAAACTTAAAAAATTGTATTTCAAATAATATATATAATATTTAAATTGAATCTGAATTAAAATTTCATAATTTTGTATATAATCAGCATCAATGAATTTATTCTTAGACTTTTGAAATTTACAAAATTACAAAAAATGTACAGCATAACAGTTCTTAAAATAAAATTGTGATATTTTATGCACAAATAAAACGATTTTAAAGCTAATTTTAAGGCCCATAGTTTTGAATCTTTCGAGCCAGAAGAAAAGATTTCTATACCATTCAAAAGGAAATTTCATTAGCTTTCCTTTATGTATACATTACTGAAATTTCCTAAAATGTAGACGAATTTCCAAAACAATCATTATTGGTTGTTTTTATCTTAAATGCCACGCTCACTGGATAAGAAGGGCGCTTTACCAAAACAAATATTAATTTTTTATCTGTGGAGCTTTGTGCTTAATAAATTGTGCCTGTTTAGTATCAAATAAATTTAATAAAATGTGAACATTTGCTAAAAACATTTTTTTACAATTTTATACTTTATTTTATCCGATAGTAACAAACTTACAGAGAGTAAGACAAAATTTACCCTCAAAAAGAAAATTTTCTAAAAAAGTACGCAAACGGAAAATTTGCAATAATTTACAAGTTTAGCAAACAGCTGATTGTAAAACCAAATGCAAAAATTAATTATAACTGGTCGATATGGAAAAAGAGGATTCTTGTAAATATTAAGCAGAAACATTTTAGAAGGTTTTCTTATCTTTTCCATAATTCATTTTACAATATTTATTAGTTTGCATTTGCATACAACAGTTCCGTTAGTTTGCTCAATAATTTCTACTTATTTGTACAAATTTTTATTGGATGGCGTTCGTTCACACAAATACTCAGTAAATAGAATGAAAAAATAATGAATAAAATGACAGTTCTGTGTTGAGAGTTTAAGGTGTGATAAAATGTGATATTTAAGCTCTGCTCTATATATATATATATATATATATATATATATATATACATCAGCTCTGCTCTATATATACATCAGCTCTACTCTATAAATACATCAGCTCTGCTCTATATGTACATCAGCTCTGCTCTATATATACATCAGCTCTGCTCTATTTAAACATCAGCTCTGCTCTATTTATACAACAGCTCTGCTATATATATATACATCAGCTCTGCTCTATATATACATCAGCTCTGCTCTATTTATACATCAGCTCTGTTCTATATATACATCAGCTCTACTCGATAAATACATCAGCTCTGCTCTACATATACATCAGCTCTGCTCTATATATACATCAGCTCTGCTATATATATATACATCAGCTCTGCTCTATATATACATCAGCTCTGCTCTATTTATACATCAGATCTGCTCTATGTATACATCAGCTCTACTCTATAAATACATTAGCTCTGCTCTACATATACATCAGCTCTACTCTACACATTCATCAGCTCTACTCTATAAATACATCAGCTCTGCTCTATATATACATCAGCTCTGCTCTATTAAAACATCAGCTCTGCTCTATATATACATCAGCTCTGCTATATATATACATCAGCTCTGCTCTATATATACATCAGCTCTGCTCTATTTATACATCAGCTCTGCTCTATATATACATCAGCTCTGCTCTATTTAAACATCAGCTCTGCTCTATATATACATCAGCTCTGCTATATATATACATCAGCTCTGCTCTATATATACATCAGCTCTGCTCTATTTATACATCAGCTCTGCTCTATATATACATCAGCTCTACTCTATAAATACATCAGCTCTGCTCTACATATACATCAGCTCTGCTTTATATATACATCAGCTCTGCTATATATATACATCAGCTCTGCTATATATATACATCAGCTCTGCTCTATATATACATCAGCTCTACTCTATAAATACATCAGCTCTGCTCTATATATACATCAGCTCTGCTCTACATATACATCAGCTCTGCTTTATATATACATCAGCTCTGCTATATATATACATCAGCTCTGCTATATATATACATCAGCTCTGCTCTATATTTACATCAGCTCTGCTATATATATACATCAGCTCTGCTCTATATATACATCAGCTCTAATCTATAAATACATCAGCTCTGCTCTACATATACATCAGCTCTGCTCTATATATACATCAGCTCTGCTCTATATATACATCAGCTCTGCTCTATATATACATCAGCTCTGCTATATATATACATCAGCTCTGCTCTATACATACATCAGCTCTACTCTATAAATACATCAGCTCTGCTCTACATATACATCAGCTCTGCTCTATATATACATCAGCTCTGCTCTATATATACATCAGCTCTGCTATATATATACATCAGCTCTGCTCTATATATACATCAGCTCTACTCTATAAATACATCAGCTCTGCTCTACATATACATCAGCTCTGCTCTATATATACATCAGCTCTGCTATATATATACATCAGCTCTGGTCTATATATACATCAGCTCTGCTCTATTTATACATCAGCTCTGCTCTATATATACATCAGCTCTACTCTATAAATACATCAGCTCTGCTCTACATATACATCAGCTCTACTCTACACATTCATCAGCTCTACTCTATAAATACATCAGCTCTGCTCTATATATACATCAGCTCTGCTCTATTTAAACATCAGCTCTGCTCTATTTATACATCAGCTCTGCTATATATATACATCAGCTCTGCTCTATTTAAACATCAGCTCTGCTCTATATATACATCAGCTCTGCTATATATATACATCAGCTCTGCTCTATATATACATCAGCTCTGCTCTATTTATACATCAGCTCTGCTCTATATATACATCAGCTCTGCTCTATTTAAACATCAGCTCTGCTCTATATATACATCAGCTCTGCTATATATATACATCAGCTCTGCTCTATATATACATCAGCTCTGCTCTATTTATACATCAGCTCTGCTCTATATATACATCAGCTCTACTCTATAAATACATCAGCTCTGCTCTGCATATACATCAGCTCTACTCTACACATACATCAGCTCTACTCTATAAATACATCAGCTCTGCTCTATATATACATCAGCTCTGCTCTATTTAAACATCAGCTCTGCTCTATTTATACATCAGCTCTGCTATATTTATACATCAGCTCTGCTCTATATATACATCAGCTCTGCTCTATTTAAACATCAGCTCTGCTCTATATATACATCAGCTCTGCTCTATATATACATCAGCTCTGCTCTTTTTATACATCAGTTCTGCTCTATATATACATCAGCTCTGCTCTATTTAAACATCAGCTCTGCTCTATATATACATCAGCTCTGCTATACATATACATCAGCTCTGCTCTATATATACATCAGCTCTGCTCTATTTATACATCAGCTCTGCTCTATATATACATCAGCTCTACTCTATAAATACATCAGCTCTGCTCTACATATACATCAGCTCTACTCTACACATAGATCAGCTCTACTCTATAAATACATCAGCTCTGCTCTATATATACATCAGCTCTGCTCTATTTAAACATCAGCTCTGCTCTATTTATACATCAGCTCTGCTATATATATACATCAGCTCTGCTCTATTTAAACATCAGCTCTGCTCTATATATACATCAGCTCTGCTCTATTTATACATCAGCCCTGCTATATATATACATCAGCTCTGCTCTATTTATACATCAGCTCTACTCTATAAATACATCAGCTCTGCTCTATATATACATCAGCTCTGCTCTATTTATACATCAGCCCTGCTCTATATATACATCAGCTCTACTCTAAAAATACATCAGCTCTGCTCTATATATACATCAGCTCTGCTCTATATATACATCAGCTCTTCTCTATAAATACATCAGCTCTGCTGAACATATACATCAGCTCTGCTCTATATATACATCAGCTCTGCTCTATTTATACATCAGCTCTGCTCTATATATACATCAGCTCTACTCTATAAATACATCAGCTCTGCTCTACATATACATCAGCTTTACTCTACACATACATCAGCTCTACTCTATAAATACATCAGCTCTGCTCTATATATACATCAGCTCTGCTCTATTTAAACATCAGCTCTGCTCTATTTATACATCAGCTCTGCTCTATATATACATCAGCTCTGCTCTATTTATAAATCAGCTCTCCTCTATATATACATCAGCTCTGCTCTATATATACATCAGCTCTGCTCTATATATACATCAGCTCTGCTCTATTTAAACATCAGCTCTGCTCTATTTATACATCAGCTCTGCTCTATATATACATCAGCTCTGCTCTATATATAAATCAGCTCTACTCTAAAAATACATCAGCTCTTCTCTATATATACATCAGCTCTGCTCTATATATACATCAGCTCTACTCTATAAATACATCAGCTCTGCTCTACATATACATGAGCTCTGCTCTATATATACATCAGCTCTGCTATATATATACATCAGCTCTGCTCTATATATACATCAGCTCTGCTCTATTTATACATCAGCTCTGCTCTATATCAGCTCTACTCTATAAATA
The DNA here is from genome assembly GCA_949748255.1 of Eustalomyia histrio. Lineage (NCBI taxonomy): Eukaryota > Metazoa > Arthropoda > Insecta > Diptera > Anthomyiidae > Eustalomyia > Eustalomyia histrio. The sequence goes on along the minus strand of OX456525.1, from coordinate 37,983,501 downwards.
CATCAGCTCTGCTCTACATATACATTAGCTCTGCTCTATATATACATCAGCTCTGCTATATATATACATCAGCTCTGCTATATATACATCAGCTCTGCTATATATATACATCAGCTCTGCTATATATATACATCAGCTCTGCTCTACATATACATAAGCTCTACTCTATAAATACATCAGCTCTGCTCTACATATACATCAGCTCTGCTCTATATATACATCAGCTCTGCTCTATATATACATCAGCTCTGCTCTATTTATACATCAGCTCTGCTATATATATACATCAGCTCTGCTCTATTTAAACATCAGCTCTGCTCTATATATACATCAGCTCTGCTCTATTTATACATCAGCTCTGCTCTATATATACATCAGCTCTGCTCTATATATACATCAGCTCTGCTATATATATACATCAGCTCTGCTATATATATACATCAGCTCTGCTATATATATACATCAGCTCTGCTATATATATACATCAGCTCTGCTCTATATATACATCAGCACTACTCTATAAATACATCAGCTCTGCTCTACATATACATCAGCTCTGCTCTACATATACATCAGCTCTGCTCTATTTAAACATCAGCTCTGCTCTATATATACATCAGCTCTGCTCTATTTATACATCAGCTCTGCTCTATATATAAATACATATACATCAGCTCTGCTCTACATATACATCAGCTCTGCTCTATTTAAACATCAGCTCTACTCTATAAATACATCAGCTCTGCTCTACATATACATTAGCTCTGCTCTATATATACATCAGCTCTGCTCTATATATACATCAGCTCTGCTATATATATACATCAGCTCTGCTCTATGTATACATCAGCTCTACTCTATAAATACATCAGCTCTGCTCTACATATACATCAGCTCTGCTCTATATATACATCAGCTCTGCTCTACATATACATCAGCTCTGCTATATATATACATCAGCTCTGCTATATATATACATCAGCTCTGCTATATATATACATCAGCTCTGCTATATATATACATCAGCTCTACTCTATAAATACATCAGCTCTGCTCTACATATACATCAGCTCTGCTTTATATATACATCAGCTCTGCTATATATATACATCAGCTCTGCTATATATATACATCAGCTCTGCTATATATATACATCAGCTCTGCTATATATATACATCAGCTCTGCTATATATATACATCAGCTCTGCTATATATATACATCAGCTCTGCTATATATATACATCAGCTCTACTCTATAAATACATCAGCTCTGCTCTACATATACATCAGCTCTGCTTTATATATACATCAGCTCTGCTATATATATACATCAGCTCTGCTATATATATACATCAGCTCTGCTATATATATACATCAGCTCTACTCTATAAATACATCAGCTCTGCTCTACATATACATCAGCTCTGCTCTATATATACATCAGCTCTGCTCTACATATACATCAGCTCTGCTATATATATACATCAGCTCTGCTATATATATACATCAGCTCTGCTATATATATACATCAGCTCTGCTATATATATACATCAACTCTACTCTATAAATACATCAGCTCTGCTCTACATATACATCAGCTCTGCTTTATATATACATCAGCTCTGCTATATATATACATCAGCTCTGCTATATATATACATCAGCTCTGCTATATATATACATCAGCTCTGCTATATATATACATCAGCTCTACTCTATAAATACATCAGCTCTGCTCTACATATACATCAGCTCTGCTTTATATATACATCAGCTCTGCTATATATATACATCAGCTCTGCTATATATATACATCAGCTCTACTCTATAAATACATCAGCTCTGCTCTATATATACATCAGCTCTGCTCTACATATACATCAGCTCTGCTATATATATACATCAGCTCTGCTATATATATACATCAGCTCTACTCTATAAATACATCAGCTCTGCTCTACATATACATCAGCTCTGCTTTATATATACATCAGCTCTGCTATATATATACATCAGCTCTGCTATATATATACATCAGCTCTGCTATATATATACATCAGCTCTGCTATATATATACATCAGCTCTACTCTATAAATACATCAGCTCTGCTCTACATATACATCAGCTCTGCTTTATATATACATCAGCTCTGCTATATATATACATCAGCTCTGCTATATATATACATCAGCTCTGCTATATATATACATCAGCTCTACTCTATAAATACATCAGCTCTGCTCTACATATACATCAGCTCTGCTCTATATATACATCAGCTCTGCTCTACATATACATCAGCTCTGCTATATATATACATCAGCTCTGCTATATATATACATCAGCTCTGCTATATATATACATCAGCTCTGCTATATATATACATCAACTCTACTCTATAAATACATCAGCTCTGCTCTACATATACATCAGCTCTGCTTTATATATACATCAGCTCTGCTATATATATACATCAGCTCTGCTATATATATACATCAGCTCTGCTATATATATACATCAGCTCTACTCTATAAATACATCAGCTCTGCTCTACATATACATCAGCTCTGCTTTATATATACATCAGCTCTGCTATATATATACATCAGCTCTGCTATATATATACATCAGCTCTGCTATATATATACATCAGCTCTACTCTATAAATACATCAGCTCTGCTCTATATATACATCAGCTCTGCTCTACATATACATCAGCTCTGCTATATATATACATCAGCTCTGCTTTATATATACATCAGCTCTGCTATATATATACATCAGCTCTGCTATATATATACATCAGCTCTGCTATATATATACATCAGCTCTACTCTATAAATACATCAGCTCTGCTCTACATATACATCAGCTCTGCTTTATATATACATCAGCTCTGCTATATATATACATCAGCTCTGCTATATATATACATCAGCTCTGCTCTATATATACATCAGCTCTACTCTATAAATACATCAGCTCTGCTCTACATATACATCAGCTCTGCTCTATATATACATCAGCTCTGCTCTATATATACATCAGCTCTGCTATATACATACATCAGCTCTGCTCTATATATACATCAGCTCTACTCTATAAATACATCAGCTCTGCTCTACATATACATCAGCTCTGGTCTATATATACATCAGCTCTACTCTATAAATACATCAGCTCTGCTCTACATATACATCAGCTCTGCTCTATATATACATCAGCTCTGCTATATATATACATCAGCTCTGCTCTAACTATACATCAGCTCTACTCTATAAATACATCAGCTCTGCTCTACATATACATCAGCTCTGCTCTATATATACATCAGCTCTGCTCTATATATACATCAGCTCTGTTCTAAATATACATCAGTTCTGCTCTATATATACATCAGTTGTGATAAAATGTGATATGTTAGTTCTGCTCTATATATATATGGTTTGGTGGTCAGAGGGTAGTAGGGTAAAATTGCTAACTTCTGAACCAGTGGTCGGATTTTTTGTTTTTGGGCTTGTTGTTTTTGTAGCCTAATAGATTTGTATCGAAATGATCTAAAATAGTTGCGTCCAAACACTAATACATTTAATAAATCTTGGGAACAGTTGTTTTTGTTTATTGAAAACAATGACGGCGATCCCGTATGTTTGGTTTGTGGTTATAATGCTAAACTCAATCACAAACACACCATTGAAAAGCATAATAATACATCCCCAAATATATTTTTGAATTAAAATTTAGATAGGGCCAAATTAGTAGATGAACTGAAATTAAAGTTTCAAAAGAAAAATTTGCCAATCGACCAATTTTAATATGAAAAAAATATCAAAGAAAAGATTGCTTTTGTTGTTGCTCTACCCTTAGCAAAGCACGGCAATCCTTTTAAAGATGGCGTTTTTTCTTAAAGATCTTTCAAAAGAAGTATTAAAGTGTTTTGGCTTAAATAAATTATACAACATATAACATTTCGAAATTCAAAAATTCCAACGTTGCATAGTTCCCTCATATATGTAAAAGCTCTCGTCGAAGCTCGCTGTAGGTGAAAACGCTCTTATGTAAAAGCTTGCACATTGTGCATATGAATTGGACGCAACTGTTTTAAAGCTTCAAAAAGGTCAAAAAATTTAGGTTTAGAAATTGCCAGATTAAAAAAAATTTTGAAAATATATTTTGAGCCCGAATCAAAATATGGGCACGCCACTGCTGGAGGGTATTCTAAAATTCGGCACTGCCGAATTTAAGCCTTTTCTATTAGTGTTTTATAAATAAACAAAGCAAATTTTTCGTTTCATTTAAAAGTTTTTCAATAAAGCATAACATGGATCCTCATTAAAATATGATGAACCTTTGTCTGTCTGTTGAAATGGCGATCACGACGCGAAGACGCAAGCGGGGGTGCCTATTTTTACCCAGATTATTTAACATCCTCCCGAGCAGTTTGGTATTTAAAATGAGCAAAATCGGTCAAGCGGTTCAAAAGTTATGAGTGAAAATGTGAAGGTACCTCTAAATTTTCCATACAAATTTGTACAATTTTTCTGTATCTATTTTTTTATTTTCTGTAAAGTAAGTAAAAATGTTATTAAGTCTTCTTCTTGTTCGATTACATTTATTGTCTTACATACTCTGAGAATAATAAGATTCTTAGAACTATATGTGTGTTACTCTAATAACATTGTTAAAGTCGCTAACAGAGCAGACGTATGTAAATAACATTACTAAAACTAAATAACAAAAGTTCTGTTTTATAAATTGACAAAACATATTCATATAACAGTTCTTGCAAAATTTAGTATATACGTATGTATACACTCAGAAAAAAAAGTTAGTAGAAAAATTTGTAAACGGTTTTCAATCCCACTTTACTATTTTTGTACTGATTTTTAGTAAAAAAATTATTATTTAGCAAATGTCTTTGCTATTTACATTTTACAAATTACAGAATTTTTACAGAATATCTACAAACTTTCGTTGCTAATTTTAGAAATCATTTTACAAATTTTTGAAAACCGATTTGCTAAAATTAGCAAAAAAAATTACTAATTTTAAAAAAGTCGATATTGAAGGAAATGTTATTTCTTATAATTTAAACTTATACATACAAACTTAAATTGCCCTTAAATGTTACATAGGATTAAAAAAGGGATCGGAAGTGAAGATACCGACTCATGTCTAAAAAGAGGACATCCACTTAAAATAGCACTAAAAAGGTTTTTTAGTTCTAAAAATCAGCCCTAAAAACAATTAAATTTAACCTTAAAAGTAAAAAAATTGACTAAAATATTTTTCAAAACAGAAATTACCATATTAAAACAAAATGATAAATTCGTTTATGTTTTAACAATTTTTAACATTTTTAAGCCTTTGATTTTTTTTCATTTTGTATAAAACATCTTTTAAAAAATATCAAAATTTTTGATGCTCGATAAAAAAAAATCTAAAACTTTGTACTAATATTTTTACTAATTTTTTTTGCTGATTTTAGCAAACAGATATTAAATTCCACTTTACAAAAAGTCTACTAAAATTTAGTAGCTGCTACTAATTTTTCTAGTAATTGCATTGTACTACACGTCAGCAGAGATGTGTTGCTAAGATTAGCAAAAAATACCGCTGGGCTCAAATTAGCAGAATTTCCCGTAATAACAGCAAAAGTTTCAGTTGCCATTACAGACTTTTTTTGGTGAGTGTATCATCTTCAGCCCCTATGACTGCCGGAGGCTGGGTCCATATAGAATGAGGTAAGGTCCAAAGGAGCTGGATCGTCGTTAATACGTCCATTAATTATACCGACAGGAGAAAGATATGTAGATCCAGCCCAGATCGTATATTTGGTTGACAAGCATATTATCGTGTAGAGCAAGTTTCTCAACAAATCTAGCTTGCAACGACATGGAGTACCTACAGAAGGGTAGAACATATTACTAATTATTTGTCTTCCTTTATTCGATCTTCAATATTATTCTATATTATTACTTAAAATCGAGTTCAAGATCCTTTTATAAAAAATAATAATAATGATTATTTATTATTTCTTTCCTTCCAATATTTCGTCACCACATTGGGTGACTTCTTCAGGGAAATTATATGATTTTCAACAATAAAAACTTATATGTTATAAGTTTTTATTGTTGAAAAAAAAAATTATATAATTTCCCTGAAGAAGTCACCCAATGTGGTGACGAAATATTGGAAGGAAAGAAATAATAAATAATCATTATTATTATTTTTTATAAAAGGATCTTGAACTCGATTTTAAGTAATAATATGATATTACTAATTTTTAAAAATTTCCGTTTGCGTCCTTTTTTGGTTATTTTTCTTTTAGGAAGTAAATTTTGACTTACTCTCTGTAATTTTGTTACTGAGTAATTTTTACTTAACTTTATTGGACACAAACCAACCTAATACTATACAGATACGAATCAACTGATTGTGATAATATGGCGGTCAGAAATTGAGTAACATGAAATGCCAAAAATTAAGAAAAACACAAAAGAAAATGTTAAAAATTCTAAAATGAGAGATATTTATGCCAAAAATGCTAAAAAAAAAACTAAAGCTGAAAGTCCATACCAAGCGTTTTCGCGTCAACGCTTTGTACGCATATACGCTTTTCTGAAATTCAAGTTACATGCGACGCTTTTTAAGCTTTTGTTTTGATCAGCTGTAGTGTAAATTTGCTGAATAAAATAAATTTAAATAAAGAACTTCGTGTTTTTTTACAGCTTCAATTAGTTTTTCCTCCATTGTGTAGTTTTTAAAATAAAAATAACCTATCAAAATCGGCTAAACTGTTCTTATGCTGCTTATGACGCTTACAAAAGTAGAAAGTAGACCTACTTTTTGCGTCATACGCGGAAAGGCATCCAACGCTTTGGTACTCTGTAACTTGCATCATACAATTACACTGATTCTATTTTTTTGGCAAGCGCACAGGACGCAAAGAAGCGCAGCATGCGTGGTATGGACTTTCAGCTAAAATATATGTCCCTGCCATATGCATAGACATTTTGTTAATTTTTATAACACACTTATAGATCAAATTAACATGTAAAACAACAACAAATTTTGCTTATAAGACTGTTATAAGGATCCACTAAATGTCTATGCATATGGCTGTAAAGCTATTAATTTTTTATGAAATTCTCTAAAGATACATTTAAAATCTACCGCTGCTTTACATCAAGCATTCGTCATTTTTCAGAGCTAGCGACTGGCTGACTTATTTAAAACAAAATTTTTGAGGAAAATCTTCGACTTAATAAAGTATCCAGCAAGTCTCAAGCCATGAAGGTTTATTAAATTAATTAATTAAACAATTTTTGCAAAAAAAAAATTATCTGGCGCAATATCAATTAGATATTCTTTAATATCTGGCTGATCTTATTTGATCCAAAAAATGGAATATCAAATTAAGTCCAGCAACATATTTAGGGATTTAGAGGGATATGAATTGATCCGAAAAGAAGCATATCTATTTAAATACAGCAATTTATTTTGGGATTTAGATCCTATATAGTATTAAGTAAGATCCAACCATTTAATTTATACGACAGGGTGACCATTCGACAGGGTGACCATATATATATATATATATATATATATATATATAAACATTGATCAGATCAAACTTAAAAAATTGTATTTCAAATAATATATATAATATTTAAATTGAATTGTAGGACTCAAAACTATCAACAATTGAATTCTGAATTAAAATTTCATAATTTTGTATATAATCAGCATCAATGAATTTATTCTTAGACTTTTGAAATTTACAAAATTACAAAAAATGTACAGCATAACAGTTCTTAAAATAAAATTGTGATATTTTATGCACAAATAAAACGATTTTAAAGCTAATTTTAAGGCCCCATAGTTTTGAATCTTTCGAGCCAGAAGAAAAGATTTCTATACCATTCAAAAGGAAATTTCATTAGCTTTCCTTTATGTATACATTACTGAAATTTCCTAAAATGTAGACGAATTTCCAAAACAATCATTATTGGTTGTTTTTATCTTAAATGCCACGCTCACTGGATAAGAAGGGCGCTTTACCAAAACAAATATTAATTTTTTTATCTGTGGAGCTTTGTGCTTAATACTCTATAAATACATCAGCTTAATACTCTATAAATACATCAGCTCTGCTCTACATATACATCAGCTCTGCTCTATATATACATCAGCTCTGCTCTATATATACATCAGCTCTGCTCTATATATACATCAGCTCTGCTCTATATATACATCAGCTCTGCTCTATATATACATCAGCTCTGCTATATATATACATCAGCTCTGCTCTAACTATACATCAGCTCTACTCTATAAATACATCAGCTCTGCTCTACATATACATCAGCTCTGCTCTATATATACATCAGCTCTGCTCTATATATACATCAGCTCTGTTCTAAATATACATCAGTTCTGCTCTATATATACATCAGTTGTGATAAAATGTGATATGTTAGTTCTGCTCTATATATATATGGTTTGGTGGTCAGAGGGTAGTAGGGTAAAATTGCTAACTTCTGAACCAGTGGTCGGATTTTTTGTTTTTGGGCTTGTTGTTTTTGTAGCCTAATAGATTTGTATCGAAATGATCTAAAATAGTTGCGTCCAAACACTAATACATTTAATAAATCTTGGGAACAGTTGTTTTTGTTTATTGAAAACAATGACGGCGATCCCGTATGTTTGGTTTGTGGTTATAATGCTAAACTCAATCACAAACACACCATTGAAAAGCATAATAATACATCCCCAAATATATTTTTGAATTAAAATTTAGATAGGGCCAAATTAGTAGATGAACTGAAATTAAAGTTTCAAAAGAAAAATTTGCCAATCGACCAATTTTAATATGAAAAAAATATCAAAGAAAAGATTGCTTTTGTTGTTGCTCTACCCTTAGCAAAGCACGGCAATCCTTTTAAAGATGGCGTTTTTTCTTAAAGATCTTTCAAAAGAAGTATTAAAGTGTTTTGGCTTAAATAAATTATACAACATATAACATTTCGAAATTCAAAAATTCCAACGTTGCATAGTTCCCTCATATATGTAAAAGCTCTCGTCGAAGCTCGCTGTAGGTGAAAACGCTCTTATGTAAAAGCTTGCACATTGTGCATATGAATTGGACGCAACTGTTTTAAAGCTTCAAAAAGGTCAAAAAATTTAGGTTTAGAAATTGCCAGATTAAAAAAAATTTTGAAAATATATTTTGAGCCCGAATCAAAATATGGGCACGCCACTGCTGGAGGGTATTCTAAAATTCGGCACTGCCGAATTTAAGCCTTTTCTATTAGTGTTTTATAAATAAACAAAGCAAATTTTTCGTTTCATTTAAAAGTTTTTCAATAAAGCATAACATGGATCCTCATTAAAATATGATGAACCTTTGTCTGTCTGTTGAAATGGCGATCACGACGCGAAGACGCAAGCGGGGGTGCCTATTTTTACCCAGATTATTTAACATCCTCCCGAGCAGTTTGGTATTTAAAATGAGCAAAATCGGTCAAGCGGTTCAAAAGTTATGAGTGAAAATGTGAAGGTACCTCTAAATTTTCCATACAAATTTGTACAATTTTTCTGTATCTATTTTTTTATTTTCTGTAAAGTAAGTAAAAATGTTATTAAGTCTTCTTCTTGTTCGATTACATTTATTGTCTTACATACTCTGAGAATAATAAGATTCTTAGAACTATATGTGTGTTACTCTAATAACATTGTTAAAGTCGCTAACAGAGCAGACGTATGTAAATAACATTACTAAAACTAAATAACAAAAGTTCTGTTTTATAAATTGACAAAACATATTCATATAACAGTTCTTGCAAAATTTAGTATATACGTATGTATACACTCAGAAAAAAAAGTTAGTAGAAAAATTTGTAAACGGTTTTCAATCCCACTTTACTATTTTTGTACTGATTTTTAGTAAAAAAATTATTATTTAGCAAATGTCTTTGCTATTTACATTTTACAAATTACAGAATTTTTACAGAATATCTACAAACTTTCGTTGCTAATTTTAGAAATCATTTTACAAATTTTTGAAAACCGATTTGCTAAAATTAGCAAAAAAAATTACTAATTTTAAAAAAGTCGATATTGAAGGAAATGTTATTTCTTATAATTTAAACTTATACATACAAACTTAAATTGCCCTTAAATGTTACATAGGATTAAAAAAGGGATCGGAAGTGAAGATACCGACTCATGTCTAAAAAGAGGACATCCACTTAAAATAGCACTAAAAAGGTTTTTTAGTTCTAAAAATCAGCCCTAAAAACAATTAAATTTAACCTTAAAAGTAAAAAAATTTACTAAAATATTTTTCAAAACAGAAATTACCATATTAAAACAAAACAAGTAAGAGCGGCTAAATTCGGCTATGCCGAATCTTATATACCCTTCACCATGGTATTCTGAAGGAGATGAATACATCGTTGGAATCTACTACCTCATAGCTCTCCACAAACAAGCGGTATCCCCATTTATTTTTTCTTAAATGTCCAAAAATTTTAATCCAAAATAATATGTCATGTAAAATCTCAAATTTATATTTTTCCATATGTTTCAGCGCTTTTCTTGTCAAATTTGGCATTTTCTAGGCAAAAAAAAGTTGGCGACACTACTATTTATTTTTTATTTATATCATTCACAATAGTTGTGAAACGTATTTAGCCTACGTATTTATCTTCACACTCTTATTAAACAAAGGGATTTTACTGGAAAAATTAGAGGTAGTCCTGGTTTTTTGCTAATATCTCAGCCATTTATTAACCGATCTGTCTGATTTTTAATAGCAAACAGAAATGGATCACATGTAACAGAAATAAAAAAGAATCAAGTCCTCATCATGTCTGGGTTCTTCGGAAAACCCATTTCAACACACAGACGGACAGACGGACAGACGGACAGACGGACAGACAGACATCGTTAAATCAACTTCGCTCTTCATATGGACCCAGAATATATATACTTTATAGGGTCTAAGATCAATATTGTAGAAATTACAAACGGAATGACAAACTTATATATACCCTTCCACCTATGGTGAAGGGTATAATGATAAATTCGTTTATGTTTTAACAATTTTTAACATTTTTAAGCCTTTGATTTTTTTTCATTTTGTATAAAACATCTTTTAAAAAATATCAAAATTTTTGATGCTCGATAAAAAAAAATCTAAAACTTTGTACTAATATTTTTACTAATTTTTTTTGCTGATTTTAGCAAACAGATATTAAATTCCACTTTACAAAAAGTCTACTAAAATTTAGTAGCTGCTACTAATTTTTCTAGTAATTGCATTGTACTACACGTCAGCAAAGATGTGTTGCTAAGATTAGCAAAAAATACCGCTGGGCTCAAATTAGCAGAATTTCCCGTAATAACAGCAAAAGTTTCAGTTGCCATTACAGACTTTTTTTGGTGAGTGTATCATCTTCAGCCCCTATGACTGCCGGAGGCTGGGTCCATATAGAATGAGGTAAGGTCCAAAGGAGCTGGATCGTCGTTAATACGTCCATTAATTATACCGACAGGAGAAAGATATGTAGATCCAGCCCAGATCGTATATTTGGTTGACAAGCATATTATCGTGTAGAGCAAGTTTCTCAACAAATCTAGCTTGCAACGACATGGAGTACCTACAGAAGGGTAGAACATCGCCATTTTCATAGACGTAACTATTTGAAAATCGTTTTATGGAATTTTCATAATTTTTTCCGATACATTTTCTTAGGATTTTCCGTTCAAATATCTCCAATTCTTTGGTTACTTTAGGAGATATAGTAAACCAGATTGGGTTTTTCTGTTAAGCTTTGTTGGTTTTTCGTTTCATTACATAAAATGTATTTTTTTGTTTTTGTAACCAAAGACATTTATATCTAAAGAAAGAGCAAAATACATAATTGCTTTAGTGCCGCTACTTTTGAATAGGTGGCGCAGAATCACAGTAAAACTATACATTCAGATGTTGCTAGTAGACTTATTACATAATTTTAAAGTCAATTTTTCAAATGTTTGACTTAATAAAAGCATTTGTTTCACATTTTTATGTCAAAAAAAGAAATTTGCATAGAGGAAAATAGTATATTTTTATTCCATTTGTATTTTTGAGAATTGAGGGATTGGAAAATGTATATTTATGTTAATTTTTTCTTTTATAAAAAAAAACACATGAATAAAGTGCAATATTGTGCTCTTAAACATCTAAATGAATATTAATTTAAAAAATTAAGGTATAATTTGTACATAAAACATATATTTTTTTATAGTTTTGGCAAATATTCATTTATGTTACGAAGAAAATAGAAAATCAATAATACTCTAATGCATATTGTAGCACAATATGGCTAATGGAGACTAGCTCTGCAGCAAAATACCCTAATGGAGAGAATGCACCTTCTATTGACAAATAGTTACAACTCATGTTCTTTCTTTAATAAATTAATTTCTTTGCTGTATTCTCTCTATTAGACAAACACACTTCAATTTTTTAAAGAAAGAACATTCGTTGCAACTATTTATCAATACGTGGCGCATCAGAAAGTGCATTCTCTCCATTAGGCATATTCAGCTGCAGAGCTAGTTCCCATTAGCCGGAACAAAATTGAGTATTTGACAAAAACTATGCTTTAAAATGTGTTTTTTGTGCAGTCCATGTTTAAAAAAACTAGTGAAAATGGCAAGCTACCTCTAAAATGCCCATACAAATTTAGTACAATTTCATAGTAGCGACTGGTACATAACATATTTTCTCATATTTTTTCACCAGTCGCTTAGCAGTAAATATTTTGTATTCACCTCAAAAATTTTTTCACCACTAGAATTGTTTTTCACCTCAAAAAATTTGTTCACCTACATAATTTTACTTTTAAAGTTTTTTTATATTATTTGTATCAAAAACAGAAGAGAACATATTTTTAGGATATTGGTGGAGGGTATTCAAAGATTCGGCACAGCCGAATTTAGCCCTTTTTTACTTGTTTTATTTAATTCTGGTGTTGAGCATGTTTGTTGTAAGGTAAATGTGGGTTGAGTTACCAAATTTACCTTACATACTTAGGATTTTCTTTTAACTTTGTTTATAGAAGTTTGTAACTGAAAAGCTGCTTTTGCAATTTGGTTTATTTTTTTTTTTGTCATTTTAATAGAGACCAAAAATCTATGCAAAGGAAAGTTTTTCCGACAAATTTATGTTAATAAACTTGGAAATGGCTGGCGAAATTCGTTTTCGGTTTAACTAAACCAAGTTTAACAGTTATCCCAACAAACAGCCTTAGAGACAGATTTAAAAAAAAACAAGTAAAAAAGGCTTAAATTCGGCTGTGCCGAATCTTTGAATACCCTAAACCAATGTTCTCTATTGTTTTCGATACAAACAATGTAAAAAACTTTTGAAGTAAAATTATGGAGGTTAAAAAAAAAAATTTTGAGGTGAAAAACTTTTTTGGATGCGGAAACGAATTTTTTTACGTGAAAAAAGTTTTGAGGTGAAAAAAATTTTTGTGGTGAAAAATTTTTAGTGGAAAAAAATTTTGAGGTGAAAAAATTTTTTGTGGTGAAAAATTTTGGTGGTGAAAAAAATTTTTTGAGGTGAAAAATATTTGAGGTGTACAAAATATTATTAATTTCTAAGAGATTGGTGAACAAATATGAGAAAAAATATTATATACCAGTCGCTACTACGAAAATGTACTAAAATACACCAATTTGTATGGAAAATTTAGAGGTATTTTCACATTTTCACCCATCACTTTTTAACCGCTGGACCAATTTTGCTCATTTTCAACATCAAACTGCTCGGGAGGATGTACAATAATCTGGGTAAAAATAGACACCCCCGCTAGCGTCTTCGCGTCGTGATCGCCATATATGGTGGAGGGTATAAAAATACAAAGCTTTCTAAAAAGCAACGTAACCCCATGCATGTGTTTGTTACGAGTTAGTGAACCCAAAAGAAATCCGCTAAAATATCTACTAAATCAAGCATATTATAAAAATTAAAAGCATTAATATGGTATTAAAAATGACAAACATTTGTATTTTTAATTCTTATAGGAATAAAAATACATTAAAGGTTGGCACAAAATGTATTATAGTACTCGTATAAACTATATCATCACCAAAAAATTATTTTCTATCAAACTGCCTTTAAAAGAAATAAGTTCACAAAAGTTGTCCCCCCATATGCATAGACATTTAGTTGATTCTTATAACATTTTTATAAGGAAAATTTGTTGTTGTTTTACATGTTAATTCGATTTATAAGTGTGTTATAAAAATCAACAAAATGTCTATTCATATGACAGGTCATAAATAAAATTTGTGAATAGTACCAAATGATTCAAAAGAGTACCATAGCACTTTGAATGTTCAATAGTTCAAAAGGTACTTAAGTACAAACTTTATTATCCCAGAGTGTTTTGATACAAATAATGTAAAAAAATAGATGTGAAATTATGGAGGTGAAAAAAGTGTTTCGAGGTGAAAAACTTTTTTGGATGGGAAACAATTTTTGAGGTTAAAAAAATTTTAAGGTGACAAAAAAAAATTTTTTTTGTAGTGAAAAAAAATTTAAGGTGAAAAAAGGTGGTGAAAAATATTTGAGGTGAATAAAAGCTATTGCCTAACTCTAAGCGACTGGTAAAAAAACAAGTAAAAAAGTCTTAAATTCGACTTTGCCGATTCTTTGAATACCTTCCACCATATCTTAAAAAATCTTCTCTACTATTTGGTACAAAGGGTGTGTTTGAAATGGTAGCAAAGTATGCTTTTTGATAAATTTTTGACAGTTTTGAGGTGAATAAAATTTGACATAAGAATAGAAAATTTTGAAGTTTTAAAGCTTCTTAAAGCAAAACGAAATCAAAACAAATAAATAAATAAATTCTATTCTTTTTTACACATAAAAACTCAAAACTTTTTCACGATAGAAAAAATATTTTAACTATGAAACTGCTACCGTTTCACACACACCCAAATAATGTAAAAAACTTTTGAAGTAAAATTATGGTGGTGAAAAAAATTCTTTGAGATGATAAACATTTTTGGATGCAAAAACAGATTTTGTGGTGGAAAAAAATTTTGAGGTGAAAAAAATTTCTTGAGGTGAAAAAAATTTTTTGTGGTGCAAAAAAAATTTTACTGGTGGGAAATATTTTTGAGGTGAAAAATATTTGAGGTGATAACAAAATGTTATTCACTTTTAAACGACTGCTGACAACATATGAAAAAATGTATTTTGTTCCTGTCGCTACTATGAAATTATACTAAAATACACCAATTTGTATGGAAAAACTAGAGGTACCTTCACATTTTCAATCATTACTTTTAAACCGATGGACCGATTTTTTAATAGCAAACTGCTCGGGAGGATGTCCAATAATCTGTGTAAAAATAAGTTCCCCCGCTTGCGTCTTTACGCCGTGAAAGGACAGACGGACGGGCATCGCTAAAATACTTAAAATCGCATAAGGATCACGAATATATATACATACTTTGTGGGGCCTTAGACCTATATTTCGACATGTTACAAACGTAATGACAATCTGATATATATACGGTTGGTTCTTTTTAACTCATCCATTTAAAATGAGTCAACTAATTCGCTAATTATAGCTTACGTTACTTATACGTAACGTATGGCCTACGTTACTTATACGTAATATGAAGAATCAGATGATCCGCCACGTTATGTATGGCTAATTTTAGCTTAAATCCTAAATAAATTAGGGTTTTTTTAAGTTGTCTATTAAATAAGAAATATTAAATTACTATAAGACGTGAAGAATTTTGATGAAAGTCGTAAAAACCAGAAATGCATCCCATTATTTTATTTGGGAAAAAATAGATCATTGCAAATTAATCACCTTTTCGCCCTTTATGGTTTGTTGAGTGCTAAACTTTAGATTTTAAAAAAAGATTTAATATCTAATATGTATTGTATATTGTCCTAATCACATATTGTAAAGGGAATTTAATAGTTTGCAAAACCTAATATAAAACTTACCTGACAATATTTTATTCGATCCAAGAGCAATCATAAGTGGAAAATAGCAACTTCTAGTTAGGCTTTCAAAACTACAAAAACTTGTTGACTATTTTTCTTAAATGATAGTTTCTCTCAGATTCTGTAACACAAAAAACAAAGCAATGTTCAGATATGTTATATTTGAAAATTTTATTATATAACCTTAATAAAAGAGTAACTGGAATTGATATTTAATTTGCATCAGCAATTTCACATAGCCTGGCTAGTAGACTAGTCAATTGTAGCAAAGAATTCAAGCCATCGACTACTTTCATATGGGTTATACCAATTTCACGAATAAAATTCAATTTCATTTGTTCATCAATATTTAAACGTTTGCACACCCTAAAGATATTACCAATAATATCTTCAGCAGCATAACCAAAACGCCATAACTTGGCTAATATTTTATAGGCCTTGTGTATATCATTTTGAGCACAATGCTGTAACATGTCTTGAATAAGCATTGGATGGGGTTCATCGCAAACTTTGAAAACATTTGCACCGGTAATTTTACCAAAACCTTGAGCGGTTGATTGTAAATTATTCAAACCCTGTCTCATATCACCTTGAGCTGTAAAAACGATGGCCTCAAGACCGTCTTCATCATATTCTAGATTTTCACGTTGACAAACTTCAAGAAGTTTGGCCAATATCTGAGCATCAGACAGTTTTGTAAAACGCAACATAGCACAACGTGATTGTATGGGTTCTATAAGTTTTTCACTAGTATTACAGGCCAAGGCAAAACGTGTTGTGTTACTGTAAATTTCCATAGTACGTCGTAAGGCCTGTTGAGCACCTTCAGTCATACTGTCTGCCTCATCCAATATGACAATCTTATGGCGACCTCGTGGTAATGTGACTTTTTGTTGTGCAAACATTTTGATTTTATTACGCACTACATCAATACCACGTTCATTGGAAGCATTTAATTCTAAAACAGCTTCTTTATAACTTTCCCCCAGTAAGATACGTGCCAAACATTGGATTGTTGTAGTTTTACCCACACCAGGTGGTCCCTAAAAAGCAAAGAACAAGTTAAACTTACAAAGCATTCACGAAATAAAATTATTTCTCTACTTACCGCTATAATAATGTTTGGTGCATTACCCTGTGTGGCAAATACAGATAACCTGATCACTGTATCTTCATTGCCCACAATTTCATCAAACTTCACCGGGCGATATTTTTCTATCCTGTAATAATATTAATTTTTGATAAATTTATTTTATACTTTTCAATAGGTTTATTTTATACTTTTTACCATGGCAAATTACGCCTTTTAATTTCTTCTGCAGTTAGTTCCATTTCAGGCATTTTATTGCAATCTTAATTTATAAACGAATTTTATTAAATTCACTAGCAAAGCTTTTTTGCATTGTTTATATAGCGCCAAAAAATGCAATTTTTTGGCATAGCCATACTGTTTAAAATGCTGCCATATCTAAGAATTCCTGCAGGGACCCACAAACTAGCGTAATATGTATGGTATTATTAAATTAAATAAATATATAATTTGTAGGCAGTCAAGTAAACTTGGCAAATTTCCTAAATACAGGTTGAAGTTTTTGCCAACAAATTGGATAAAATAGCTATATCTAAAATTATATACAAGTTTCTTTTGGTAGTATTTAACCCCAAAAATATCTTTAGGTGTATATATAAATTCTGGCAACATCATTAGTTAATGCAGGGCTGCTATTTTCTGGAGGAAAATTTGTTCCCAAATTATTCAACTAATCTTAAATTTTAATCGAGTGTGGCAAAGCGGAATCCGGACGTGTGCGTGCGGCTATCGGTGTTAAATTTGTGAAAATTATAAGAAAATTGCATAAACCATTAGAAAAAGTCAACAAAAAATATGGCAGCAAGATTAATTCAAAAGATTGTAAGCTAAATACAAAACAACTATTGAATGTTTCATAAAAAACCTTTGGCGTGAAAAAAAACTAATTCTTGGAACATATTTAACATTCCCAAAGAACCAACCTTATCCAAAAAGTTTTCCCTTTTTTGTTCTGCTTTAATTTTAGTTAAAAAGTTTTGGAATTAATGGAGGCCGTGAAACAGTACAAGTGGCCAAACATGCCAAGGTATTAAGAGGAGTCTATATAAGACCCAAATTATAGTTCTTAAAGTAAACGCAATATATTCTCAAATATATATACAAAAACTAAAAAAATTCTTGCCATAAGAGACTATTTGCGATTGCTGTCAAATTTTTTTTACATAACACTATAGGAAAGAAAATTCAAAATAATCATAATTTTATACGCAAATTTGAATTAAAATCAAGGATTTTATTAAAGATAACTTATGTGATGGATATTATTTGCAAAATTATAATTTTCTGCAATATTAAATTTTTACTAAAATTGATTTATGAAGAAAAGTTTTTAACCTCAACTTTTGGTAAATTATATGCCAAACCACCCCCACTTTACACTTTGTTCTTATTATACTTTGTTGGTGTTGCTCCTTAAATTATTCCATCTACTTTTTATGCTTGTGAAGAAGGGGATCTAATATCAATTGTTTGTGTTCAATTTTCTTCCACTTTAGTTGAGATAAATTTTATATTGCATCTGTTTAGTCTATTATGTAATTTTTAGTTTTATTTGTTTTTATTTTTCAATTTTACACAACAAAGTGTTTTATTAATTAGTTGAAAACGGATGGTTTTAAATTGGCATTATTTAATATGCAGTATCAGTTATTAGCAGGGCAGCGACTTTCATGCAAATGCATGTTTGTAGTCTTCAATAGCCCAAAAAACAATTTTGACCAAATATTTTTACGAATCAATGAATTTGCCTTTAAAATGGCATCAATTTGTTATTGAATTGAATATTTTGTTATAAATGCATATTTGGATTTTAAGTGCACATTTTATATATTTTCGAATATATTCGGAAACAAAATAAGAATTTGTTTCTTAATTTTATTTTTACTTTTTAAATTTCATGATTTTCCAAAATATGTTTTACCAAATAATGTCAGACAAAATGTATTACAATTGTTTTTAAAAGTCGTCGATTTATAAGGAGGGTCTCCTGGTATACAAAATAAAAAACACATAAATAAAATAATTCCTTTAGAATTAAATTCTGCTTTTAGGGAAAGCAAAATTCCGCACTTTTTGATTTTTCGCAGAAAATCGAAAATTTTATTTGTTATACTGGGAGGGATCCCACTAGAAAAGTAAGTTATAAAATTATTCACATATTTTTTAAAAGTACTGAAATTTTCCTCATCGTGAGTGTTTCTTTTGAAAATCTATGTGTTTTTATAGTCTAAAATAATAATATAATAATAGAAATATCTGCAACAACTTGTTTTAATAAAAAAAATGGTACCATCGTTAAAATAACCTCCTGTTTTTATAAAGTAAATTTATTCCATTTTGCTCCGGAGGACATGCTATTCTTTAAGCCAAATTATTCTCTATAGAAACAGGGGTAACAAACTAATTTCAATTAATATCAAAATGTTGAAATCAAACGAATAGAGATTTTAATTCTTCCAGTGACATCTGGAGTGCCGCAAGGGTCAGTTTTAGGGCCACTTTTGTTTGTAATGTTTCTTAATGACTTATTTAGTATTTATGATAATAGTATGTGTACTCCGTTTGCTTTTGCTGATGACTTGCAGCTGGTAATATCTGAGGGTCAATTCTCGTTCTGTGATAATGTGAAGTGAAAAAAACTTTTCATTTTCGTTTTCATAAGCACTTTTCACTCGAACTTTTCACAAATACATAAATTGCGATTCTCGTATGTAATGAAAATTTTTTAACTGTGTTATCCAAAAGTTAAAGCAAATGTCAAAACAGAGAAAAACGTTAACATAAGTGAATTAAGTTCGAAAAATTTAATTTATATAATTATATAAAAATATCCGGATTATTTTTATTATTGGATATTACTCAAAGAATTCCGGATGAACAAAGGTAGGACAATGATGTTACAAGCATTTCATTGCAGTAAATAATTTAATAATTTATAGGAATTTTTTGAGACTGCTGAGACGCATACTTCGTGCTGACCACAATCCATTCGAGATGACAACCGACAAGCTCTTCGTGGATTTATATCGGCTTACTTTAAGTGAACTATATTTGGTGGTCTAATATTACTTAAAGAAAAAAAAATTTCATAAAGAATATAAATAAACTATAAATAAATATGCCATACTTTTGCCATTTTTCACTGTCCTTTTGGGTCCCACTAAAACTGTTAAGACTCGCCGCTAATTCGTTACACTTTTCGTCTCTAAATTTGGCACCATCTGCAGTTACAAATCTGTAAATATGGGATTAATAAAAGTGTGATTATGGTTATTAAGCTACGTACTTATCGTTTGCAATGTCCACATGCTTTTCTTAATAATTAATTAAATACTCCTTTTGGCTTTCGCTGACACGCTTTCCTCTTACAATCTTCTCCATGTTTATTTCACTTATAAATAGTCTGTGAAAACAATTTTTTCATATGAAAATATTTTGACAGTTGTTTGCACTGTTACACAAAACAAGAATCGCCAGTGCTGTGCAATCGTGAAAAAATCTTGTTTCGTTCCACTTTTTTTTTCATATGAAAACGTTTTGATATTTCTTTACATTTTTTCAAAGAACGCGAATCAAAAGTACTATGAAAACGTGAAAAAAACTTTTCATTTCACCGTTTCACAGAACGAGAATTGACCCTCTGGTGATAGGAGCTTCTTAGACGTTTTTCAGGCAAACATCAACTACTATGTGGATGTGACAATTAATTGGATGAATCGCAATAATTTAATTATCAATGCTGACAAGACTAAAGCTTTATTTTTTGGAAGATCCCTTCTTAGGGATAATATATCAATTTTTGTTGGACCTAAGCAAATTGAATTTGTGAATAAATTGACATGCCTTGGTGTGATTCTTGATAGTGAGCTTAAATTTGATTGTCAAATTAACTCGATATCATCTAGAGTTCATTTCATGCTAAGGAAGTTATATTGCTCTAATTTATACATTCCATTTCATGTTAAAACAAAAATTGTACATGCTTTAATTATGCCAATTTTTACTTATGGTATTGAGATATATACTGGTAGCCCTGCATATAATTTAAAAAGAATTTCGTTACTTTTTAACCGTGTTGTCAGATATGTTTTTTCACTCAGAAATTGTGATCATGTATCTTCATATGTACTGAAATTTTTAGGATGTAGCTTTAAAAGTTTTATTAAAACTTCGTAATCTTATTCTATTTTACAAAACATTTAAGCTGGGTTATCCTTCAATATTCTGACCGATTTAGATTTAGTAGATCTACTAGAAATAAACAGATTTTAGTTCCGAAGCTAACTACAATATTAGACAGAGCATATTTTGTTAGAGTGGCAAGGTTATATAATGCTCTTCCGAGAGCACTTAAATCTTTTACAAACTCATTTGATTTACAGAAAAAACGTCTTGTTGCATTTGAACAAGCATTTATTGCAGTTTCATAGTTTTCTCTCACATAGTTTTAACCGATCTTAACTATTATTGTTTAAATATTTCAATTATTTTAACAGAGTTTTTTATCTACAATACAATTACAAATTTAAATTCAATTAAAAACACTATCGCCGAGTGGTAATTATAATAGTTATATTATATTATTTATTTTTTTTGTATACATATAAACTTTTTAGTTTTTTGCACATTAGTATATAAGTGGATTTTGTAATTTTCTTTATTGGCCCCATGGGCTTAAAAATTACAATAAATGAAATAAATAAATAAAAAAAAAAAAATAAAAATTAATTTAGTTATAAATTAAATTATGTTTATATCATAATCTTTAAAAGTTGATGACTTTACAATGGGGGAAAAGTCTTTAAGAGGAACCCCCTGAATTTGTAAACTTTTTTTCTACAAAATATCATCATTATTCTTATATAAAAACCTTCAGAATCTTACGATCTTTTATAGAAAAAATTGTTTAGAATATGAGAATTGAAATTCCGAATGTTATCAATGTTTATATCAAATTATAGATTTACTAGATCTCATAGTCTAATTGCACCTTTCAATACTCCTTGGGTAAGTCGGTCTTTTCATAGGCGTGTGGTTTTAGTATTTAATGCGCTGCCAGCATCTTTAAGGCGATTCAATTATAGCGTTCATGTTTATAAAAGAAAACTTTTAAATAACTTTCAATATTTACAACAATTTTCTTTTTGATAATTTTTTATTACTACATTATTCTTTTTCTCGTTTCAATTTGGGATAGCAAAATGTTATATACTTTATTTATACAGTATCAAATAAATAGTTATCAGGGTTTTAATTAATCATTTTTAAGGTAACCTTAAGTGAGTGGAATATTGTAATTTATTAATTGGCCTCTAGGCTTTGAAATTACAAAATGTTGAATAAAAAAAAAAAGCAAAAAGAGTTCCATGTATCTGTATCTGCAAAAGTCATCTTATAGAAAAAATATCTTAGAATCCGAATAGTTATTCTGTAGTTCAAGTTATCACAATACCAAGGGTTTTCCATAAGAAAAAGTTTTAAAATCTCAAGAATGTTTTTGAAAAAAAAAATCCTCAGATCATGTGTGTTATAGCGAAAAGTCCTCGAAACCTAATTACTCTTTATATATTAGAAAAATCCTTGAATTATTTGTTAACAATCCGCAAGAGTACAAATGCATTATTTTTACAAAAACTAGCTTTATTTTTTTAGATAGTAGCTTTAATTATCCACATAGACCTTAATGGCTCGGTTATGTAAATGAAGAATTAATAAAAAAAATCGAATTATATTTCATTAAAAATTGCACAAAGTCAAATAAATTTTAGACTAAAAAAATTTATCTTGAAAAATGTTAAAAATCAATAAATAAATTTTTTTGATTTCGCAAAGAAAAAAAAATGAAATAGATACCGTACAAATTCGTTAGAATTTGCATAGTTATAAAAAGTTTTTTCGTTTTGTTTTGCATAAGAAAATATTTCCATTCCTTTAGTTTGACAATTCTTAATGGTATTTAGCGAACGGAATAATTCCGCCGAATGAATTGTGAACAAAGGCAGTTTTAAGTATTTTAAGGAATTGTTGAGTGCCATGACAAGTATCCACTACCAGAGTACTTGACAAGTATAATATTACCTTGGCAATAACATGGTACTGAGTACGAATTATTTAAGATTTACTTCCACTTATTTTTAAGTATCAATAGCATTACACGGGCGTGCTTATTACTTCACATCTTTGATTATAAATTTGTATAAATGTTAAATTTATATTTTACCTTTTTGCTAATTTACCCGCCCTCTTAAGTTTACAATTTGTGTTTATAATTTTAGGTTAACACAACTCCCGTGTCTGGACGCGCTTACTCTTCTGGTGTACGCAAAGTCACCCTTATTCCCGGTGATGGTATTGGTCCTGAGATTTCTGCTGCTGTGCAGAAAATCTTTACTGCTGCCAATGTACCCATTGAATGGGAATCGGTTGATGTAACACCCGTTAGAGTAAGTATTTAAATGGCGGATTTATCCAAAAGTAATTACAACTAATTTATGTCAAATTGTTGATTCAAGGGTCCTGATGGTATGTTCGGTATTCCACAAGCTGCCATTGATTCGGTCAATACAAATAAAATCGGTTTGAAGGGTCCCCTGATGACACCCGTCGGTAAGGGTCATCGTTCTTTGAATTTGGCTCTTCGCAAGGAATTCAATTTGTATGCCAATGTTAGGCCATGCAGAAGTTTGGAAGGTTACAAAACATTATACGATAACGTTGATGTCGTTACCATTCGTGAAAACACTGAAGGTGAATATTCGGGTATTGAACATGAAATTATTGATGGTGTTGTCCAAAGTATCAAATTGATTACTGAGGAAGCCTCAAAACGTGTGGCCGAATATGCCTTTACATATGCCAAAAACAATGGTAGAAAGAAGGTGACCGTTGTCCATAAGGCCAATATTATGCGCATGTCTGATGGTTTGTTCTTACGTTG
Organism: Eustalomyia histrio; assembly: GCA_949748255.1. Taxonomy (NCBI): domain Eukaryota; kingdom Metazoa; phylum Arthropoda; class Insecta; order Diptera; family Anthomyiidae; genus Eustalomyia; species Eustalomyia histrio. Next base: position 37,959,439 of record OX456525.1, on the reverse strand, counting down.
TGTACGTGATATGGCTAACAACTTCCCCGAAATTAAATTCGAAGAACGTTACTTGGATACTGTATGCTTAAATATGGTGCAAGATCCTGGTAAATATGATGTTTTGGTAAGTGTTTGGCAGTATAAAAGACAAGAATGAATCGCAAATCTTTATTGTTTTTTTTTGTTTCTCATACAGGTCATGCCTAACTTGTATGGTGATATTTTGTCTGATATGTGTGCCGGTTTGGTTGGTGGTTTAGGTTTGACACCTTCTGGCAACATGGGTCTTAATGGTGCCCTCTTTGAATCTGTAAGTTAAGATTATACTATTTCTAACTAAAATTTATTTTAATAACTTTATATGCTTCAACAGGTTCACGGTACTGCCCCTGATATTGCTGGCAAAGATTTGGCCAATCCCACTGCCTTGTTGTTATCTGCCGTAATGATGTTAAGACACATGGAACTTAACACTCACGCCGATAAAATTGAAAAAGCCTGTTTTGAGGTCATTAAAGAAAGCAAATATTTGACTGGTGATTTAGGCGGCAAAGCCAAATGTTCCGAATTCACAAATGAAATTTGTGCTAAACTATAAATTCTTTTTTCTTCATTTACACAAAAAAAAACTACCAACTCATAAACCAAAAGATAACATTTTTTCTGTTTGTTGTGGTTGTTTTAATGACTTCTTCAACAACAAAAAATGTTGAAACAAAACAAAAATAAACAACTGATAGTATTGTACGTTCGAATACTTAATTAAAAAGTTCTAAATTTATGTATATTTTCCAAAAAAAAGGCTTAATTTAATAAATTAATCAATTATCCCTCCTTTGCCGTATTATTTTTTTTATTTGTAATTTTAAAAATAATTTTCAAAAATTTCAATTGTTTTAAAACAATAGTTTTTGTTGTTATTGTAATATCCTTATTATTTATAATAAATTGTTTCTTATACTGATTTTATTGTTTCCCTTTATGCCAATTATCTTAATGATTTTTATTTATAAAGTTTTAAGGAATAATTATCAAACATATTTCTGAAACTCATATGTAACGTAACAATAATTAACACGCATATTTAACAAGAAAAATAAAGAAAACTGCTATACAAAAAAGTTGTCATAATTTAAAACAATTGTTGAGAAATATATAAATAAAATAAATACTAAACCAAAAAAGAATTGGTGGTTTTACTATTTAATATCAAATAAAATTCAACTTCGTTTTAATGTTACTTTGAAAGGTTTGAGTTTTGCATATATCAAGCATTTTGCCATAAAAATTTCTTCCTAAAAGTGTTTATTATTATTTAAAATAATGCAATATTATTAAACTATCATTAATACGTTTCAAAGTTGAAAACGCATTTATAAAGTTATTATTGAAATTAGTTTACAATGGTAGTTTGATTTGATTACTTGTGACCAAAGAGTGGTATGACACATCAGCTTTAATTTGTTTTTTAAATGAGAATTACAAAAATATATACAAAAAATTATAGAAAATTGTGCTAATATAAGCGGTAGCAGGTTTTTCTGCCCAATGTGTGGCAAATTTACATTTTTTTAAAAAGTCCCTTAGTGCGTTGAACCGATTTGAGTAATTAAGTGACGACCCAGAATAAGAACGCAACGTACGATTGGTACGAAAGGTGTCATATTTATTTAAGTGTAGAGAGCAGACCTTTAAAAACATAATTCCTTAAATCAATTTTCAAATCAAGTTTAAATTTTGACGAATTAATTCGCGAATTAATTTTTCTGACTGAATTATTTACTACCACAATTCAACCTTTATCTTCAAATCAAGTTGATTTAAATAATTCTTTAAAAAATTTTATATATATAAGTTTTTATTGTTGAAAAAAATTTTATAATTTCTCTGAAAAAGTCACCCAATGTGGAGACGAAATATTGGAAGGAAATATTAAATAATCATTATTATTTTCTATAAAAAGATCTTATACTCGATTTTAAGGAATAATATAGTATAATATTGAAGATCGAATAAAGGAAGATAAATATAGAAAATAATTCTTTTTATAAATCAAACAAAATAATTCAATTTTAAATCAAAAAGAATTATTTTTATTCTCGAATATGATTTGATTCGCAAATTAAAATATATTTTTTTTAAATCACGTTTAATTTTAAAAACGAAGGGTTTTATGGAACTTTCATAAAACAGCATACTGGGGATGTCAACCGAACATGGCCCATTTTTATGATTGCAGTATATAATTACTCTGCTAGAGCAAAAATTTTGTGCGTTTTGCCCTATCTCGCTTTTAGTTTTCGAGATACTGGTGATTTTAAAAAATTACCATTTTACAAAAAAGCGAATATCTAGAAAACAAAGCAAGATTTGCAAGTCAATTTTTTTTTTTTTTTGGTTTTCAATCAATCTTTTTTTAACTCGAATTAAAAACAAGTAAAAAAGGGCTAAATTCGGCTGTGCCGAATCTTTGAATACCCTCCACCATAGGGGCTGAAGATGATATACGTATATACTAAATTTTGCATGAACTGTAATATGAATATGTTTTGTCAATTTATGTAACGAACTTTTGTTATTTACTTTTAGTAATGTTATTTACAGAGGTCTGCTCTGTTAGCGACTTTAACATTGTTGCTTTTAACGTTAACTTAGTTATTAAGAGTAACACACATATAACTCTAAAATGATATTATTCTCATAGTATGTAAGACAGTAAATGTAATCGAACAAGAAGAAGACTTAATAACATTTTTACTTACTTAACAGAAAACAAAAATAAATACAGAAAAATTGTACAAATTTGTATGGAAAATTTAGAGGTACCTTCACATTTTCACTCATAACTTTTGAACCGCTTAACCGATTTTGCTCATTTTAAATACCAAACTGCTCGGAAGGATGTTCAATAATCTGGGTAAAAATAGGCACCCCGCTTGCGTCTTCGCGTCGTGATCGCCATTTCAACAGACAGGCAGACGGACATCGCTAAATCGACCTAAAATTGCATAAGGATCACGAATATATATACTTTATGGGGTCTTAAACCTATATTTCGACATGTTAAAAACGGAATGACAAACTGATATATACCCTCACCATATATGGTGGAGGGTATAAAAATTATGCTTAAAATGATTTGATTCAGTTGAATAAAAAAATATTCAAATGAAATTGATTAATCAACTGTGATTTTAAATCTGATTTAATAAATTTATTTATAAAATATTGAATCAACTCGCTGATTTACAAAAGGAATAAAATGTCCACTAACTAATTCAATAAAGATTTATCTTTTTCAAGGTCGATTGTATATCGATATCAGTCTTAAGTGAATGCCAGTTTTTCTTCTTCTTGTTTCTATAAATATTTTTATTCTTCATCTTGACGTTTTACAACATGAAAATATAACTGTCTGTTCACAAAAAAATTAATGAAACTTTTGTATCAATTAAAATCTCTTGACTGAGCTGATAAAATATTTTATTGATAATAGGTTTTTTGTTCAGACTCTAGCTTGTCTAAAACTTTGGGTTTCGACACACCATGACGATGTCGCTCACGTAGTAAAAAACGTTCTTTTGGTTTTGTATGGGCAAATTACAAAGGTTCGGCATATTTTCAAATTGTTTTTTTTGCGATTCCAATTAATTTTCTTTGCAAATCCAATTAGTTTTTAGCATATTTTCCAATTGGATTTGACAAAAGGTTTGGAAACAGGAAAATTTGCTCAATTTTCTCCTGTTTTCCTCTCATTTTCCGAACCTTTGTATTCTGTATAAAATTTTATTTGGCCGCTGCCGGCGTTGCAATCTTTATACTATTCTTACCCTATGGTTTTGAAGAGATCTTTTGCTGTTTTTTGTAATTATACGGGGATTAAAAGCTCTCTAGAAATAGTAAAATATATTTTTTTTGGAATAAAAATCACACGTTAGTACACATTGTTTTAATAGTACAAGAAATCACACAATTTGTATAAAAAATTTTAGCCCTGCTTTATGTAGTACGAAAATGGTATAAACAAAAGCAAAGTAATGAAAATTTTGATTTTATTTCCCATGTATTTTTGACAAAAGTATATGTACTTTGCAAACAAAAATGCACAGATTGTATCATCATAACTATTTAAGACTGAGAATATGCATAGAAGAAAGAATTTGAGTTTTCTGCATCGTGTGAAAATCACAATCGTGAATACCCTCAATGTTATAAAATATCACAAAATGTTTATGCATTTGACTATTATGTAGACTTACTTACCAAGTGGATTTAAATAAAAATAACATCGTGTAGTATGCAAAAAGGCACAATCACTTTTTAGCATTTAAGCCCATATGACACTAGAGTTATTTACTGATTGGCAAAGCCGTAAGGCTTTGGAAAGTTGCTCTTCAGAGTTTTCATTAATTCGCAATGATAAAACAATTAAGAATTTGTACACAATTTTTTTATGTTCAGAAACACACAAAAACCGAGTTAAAAAATGTTTAAATTACCCGTTTTCAAAAAAATATATATATTTTTCCACTTGTTTGTTTATTTTGACACAGATTAAGTTACAGACAAATAGACATGACACAAATGATAGATTCTTAAACACTTTTTTAAAACTATTTTTTTTTTTTCTAGTACAAGAACGTTGGATTACTGATTGATTTGTGTATGTTTGTTTACATTCTAAACTGCAAATAATATAGAGTTGCCAGCTAAAACATTTTAAGGCAAAATTTTAGTGTTGCCAAAGTGTAAAAATAAGCAGGTTTATAAAATGTCTCCCATTATACCTTAAGTTTGCACATCATTTTGGTACAACTGCAAAAGCCTTTAAATTATAGGTGTGTTCGACGTACTTTACGCGGGTGCCCGCGGGTACACAATCTTACCAAATAGCGCTTCTTGTAACAAAAATTGGGTAAATGAAAGCGTTCGTGAGAGAGTATTGTATTTTTCTTTTTACCAGAACTTACCCGTACTTTTTGTTTGGGTAAAATGGTAAAACTGTCAAATCATCACATGCTGCTAATAAAACAGCTGTTTTATATTTGTGAAAAATTAAACTTAAATAAAAAATTGTTTCTTCTTAATGGAATATATATTAGTTTGTTGCTATTTTAAAGATATTTATTTAATAAGCTATTTTTTAATATAAATAAATTTGACGTTTATTTTTGGGTATGAAATGTGGTTTTGTACGTTCGCAGTATTTTGGACATTTTTGTGAGTGAATTTTTTGCTCTCATTTTACCAGACTTTACCCAAAATTACCTCGTACAGACCTTATATGTCCTTTTTACTCTTTCAACTAATAAACACTTTGATATATTTGAAAATAAACTCATATTTTTAATATTTATTTATATTTAGTTATATATTTATGTATGCATATATCATTAACTTCATAAAACATATTAAAAAGAATCCAATTTAAAATCATTTTTTTAGGCATATAAAATAAAATGTACACTGACAATTAGAAAAATTTATAGATATCGTCACTTTAAATGCAAACATTCTTAGCAACACTTTTCATTTACTTGCAACAATTTGGAAAAACAAAAATATATTTTTAGAATTTTAATATTCGGTTAATTTTTAACATCTATTCCATTATAGCCTTGTTTTGTTTCCATGCGTGTTACGAAATCCCATACAAAATTGGACATTTTTTAATAGTTACTTCTTTATACATTTTCAACGTCAATAATGCACGGGCCCTTTACATCATTTTAGAAATTTGTAAATATTGCTTTATATTAGTTATCTTTAAAGGCTGATATTTTGTAAAGTTATGTAATTTGCTATGATGCTGAACATTAAAATAAATAAGAATAATTACAGTTAAAGTGACGATTTGCTTATTCTGTACTTTTCGTTTATTTTTATTTTGTTGACTCTATAAAAATGTGACAAATTTTAAAGTATTTCAATATTTAAAATTACAGAATAAGCATATTAGTTATTTACTCAATACACATAAAAGCTTTAACAAAATTATTCAGTCAAGATAAAAATCTAAAAATTTAAAGAAATACATTTGAATAGTTGTTGTGTTAGATTCATATTTTTTATATATTTTACATTCTTTTTTTTACGAAATTAAAGTTATTTTTAGTTAAATATTTGTTTCTTTTTAATGTAAGTTTAAATATATATTGGTTTAGTAGTTAATAGATTTTATTATTAAGGCTTTACTACGTTTTTTTTTTTTTTTTTTTTTTTTATAAATTTACACAATTTTTGTTTTATATTTTTTTAAAAATATTTTCAAGAAACTACTTCACATCATGTTTTATGCTATTGAAAGTATAATACATTTGTAATGTATAAAAAAAAAAAACTTCAAAACTTATATATTTTCCTACAACTAAAATCTAATATTAAAAAAAAATATATTATATATATTAATAAAAAAAAAATAAATCAAAATATATATCTGTGTATTTTAGTTAAAATAAAAAAATTTAATGCTATATGATAACATTTATATGCATAAAATATAAAAAATTTACAACTTACAACTAATTTATAATTTTAGTTCAGTAACTTTTTCATATGTTCTTTTAAGGCAATTTACTACGCTTTATACTGCATAATAAATTTTGCATTATTAACAGTTAAAAGTTTATCTTGATAGTTAAAATATTAACTTTGTCAGTTTGAAATAGCAAGCTTGCGCTGATTACTATCCGACATAAGATGAACATGGAAAATGTCGGCGTAAAACAAACTAAGTTATTTTATCCGTGATTAAAATTCACTCAATTCGTTATTCAAATTGAAAAAAATTATTTTAAAATTTAAAATTATTTTTTTATTTTATAAGTAAGACCAATCACAATTTAACCCAAAATTTCACATGGAAAAATGAAGTGAAATTCATTATGGTAAAAAATATTTTTTTATATACAGAATACAACAGATTTTTTTTTTGTGAAACCCGAACAAATTTACGGTGCTTTAGCGAAGAATTTGTGGAAAGCCCCAAAATATTTTTATACGGCAGCGTCTTAACGTTAATTTTATCTAAAATTGGTAGTATGAAATAGTATTCAGATTAAAACTTGAATACACTGTTAATCAGATGCTTGATTAAGCAGTTAATGCTTGATTAAGCAGTTAATCTAACTTTTGATAATTGAGTATAAAATGTGACTTCTTTGCGTTATTTCTTAAAATGTTTTGATAAAATAAGTTTAATTATAATGTAAATTTTATACAAAAAAATTGTTTAGATTGAAGTTAGACTTGCTTCAAATATTTAACGTTGACAGGTAAGGTGAGAAACTGTTATTTTAAAATTATTTTTTAATTACAAAATATTTAACAATCCTTAATGGAACATATGAAAAATTATGAAATAAAATTTGTATTTTAATTATTTTTTTCATTTAATGGTAAATCATGCTACTATAATTAACTTTTAATCAAATATTTTGTTTAAAGTTTAAAAACTGACTGTAACACAAAATAAAACTTTTAAAATTTTTTCCTATAGAACTTTTTAGTTCCTTATTTAAAAAACAATAAAACAAAATTCGTTTAAGACAAATGTTTATTCTTAATTTAATGAACTAATTTAAAAAAAAAAATTTTAAAGAAATTTTCATATAAAAAGCATTTGATAATTTCATAAATTTTTTACATTTAATAAGAACTTTCTAAAATTTAAAATATCAAATTCAAAATATCAAATATTTTACTTGACAATTTTTTTGAATTTAACAAATTTTAAACAAATATAATATTTTAAATATGTATGAAAATGTATTTTTAGTTTGGTTCGAGATTATAGAAAATTTTTTCAAATGATAAACTTTTCTTATTTTTTTTATTTAGTAATCATGGAGAATACACAGAAACAGTTATTTAGACACAAGCCGAATGGAATGCATTTTCTGATTACTAAATAAAAAAATAAGAAAATTATTTAATTTGAAAAAAATTTCTATCATCTTGAACCAGACTAAAAATACATTTTCATACATATAAGTATCAGAGAACTGAAACTGCTGATTGCATATAAGTATCAGAGAACTGCAACTGCTGATTGCAAAACGTTCATACGCAATCAACACAAGGATAAATATGTGTTTGCGTTCAAACGCTAAATATACTCCAACACACATATTTGTTGATGATTTTAAATCAATTAAACGACGCGCAAATTGTTGTATCACTGATTTATAATCATCGTTCGTTTTCATACCATTGATTTTATTCTGTTCATTCGAGTCAACAATAATTAATTTGATGTAGAATAGATCACAAAAAAAAACAACAAACAACGCGTATGTGTGTATTCATAATTAAAACAAAATAGTTTCTTATCTATAAAAAGGGGGTAGTTTTGTAGAAACACATTTCATAAATGGTATATGTACATTAGGGTGGGTCTAAAATACTTTTTTTTAGAATTTTTATTCGTAATACCAAAAATATTGTTCTTTGTGAATTTTTTTTTTTTTTAATTTAGGTCGATATCTCAGGCTCGCCCAATCTGGTTAAAGTTAAATATTGCCTAATTTCCCAATCAAAATAGATGAAAAAAAATTTAGACAATAGTTAAATTTTTCCGGATTAGGCAAGCCTGAGATATCGACCTAAATTTTTTTTCCAAAAAAAAAAAAAATATTTTTATTTTACAAAGAAGAATATATTTAGTATTGTATTACTAATAAAATGAAATGTGTTTCTATTGTGTTTTAATTATGAATACACACATACGCGTTGTTTGTTGTTTTTTTTCAGATTTATTCAACGCTGACTTTTTGTTGAGTAATTACATTTGCATAAAACATAATCGACAGATGATTCAAACTGATCCGAATTACGCGTTCAGTAACATGATGCTGATTTTGTTCTACAGTGAATTTTGTTGAATTATTAAATGTGAACAAGAATTTTTGTGTATGATTAAATCAAGAAAAAAGTTGATTTTGCAGTTCTCTAATAAGTATTTAAAGGATCGACTATAAAATAAAAACTTCACTTTTTTTTAAATATTTAGAAAATCTATGTACTAAATTAAACAATTTGTTAGTTTTTCTTTAAAAGATATTAAATATTGCGTGCGTAATAAAATATATAAAATACATTTTACATCAATTAATACAATCCTCGCTTTTAATAAACTAATTTGTTCGGTGCCTTAAGCTCGTCCTTTTTTTTGTTGTATTAAGAACTTCTGTATTTAAAAGCATTTTTTTTTTTTTCTTAAAATGTCAAGTCAAAATTTCAAACTGTACTCCAGTTATTACGTTTTTATGCATTGGATATAAAATAAAATATTCTGAATTTTATTTGCAAACTAATAGAGGTATTCATAATGAAAAGTTAGTAGCTCCTTATATATCGTACGAACTTTTAACTAGAATGTATTTAAGGCCTTGCAACTTGTTAGAATAATATTTATTGATAATGATTTCTTAGCATGCAAATTTAGGACAACCCTCTGTTCAAAAAACAAAGGCTTTTTCATGGTTGTGAATGGATTTTTTTTTTAGATTAAATCACTAAACTTTAGATGGAATTTAGCAACAATACTAAAATGATTCTATCAACAGTATTATGAGTAAAGCTATGCAAATTTTTCATTATAAATACGGGTATTAGCGTCAAGTTCACATAAACTAGTTAATAACTGGTTCTGTTCTAGCATTTTTTTGGCAAATGGGTATAAAAAAATAAATGTCAGAAGACTAATATTTTCGAAAAGAAATAAAAAATTTTGAATTTAAATCATTTTTCACAAATTTGACAATATTTGTATTCAGTGCTGCTTGTAATTATTAATCTGGAATTTGAAGAAAGCAATTGAATTGTTTTTCTTTTTTAATTCTGTAATGTATTCTTTAACTACGATAAAAATGATTTGAGTTAAGAGTCAATCGTAATCTGTTTAAAAATAGTATGTAATAATTCGCATCATGATTAAAAGTTAATTATAAATACTAGAAAAACCTTAATTTTTTTTGTTCATTATAATATACATATTCCTAATTACTAACAACTTATAATTAATAATTTTCGGTTGTTTAAAAGTATTGTTAAACAACAAAGAATACACAGTTACTTTAACAATTAAGCGGACACATTTTTGTATATATTTTGGGAAAAATTCTTCGATATACTGATAAATAATTTATGTCTTAAAAGGTGATTTTAACCCTCATGCACACACGTGTGATAAAAATGTATCACCGTATTTAACTATACATTGCAACAATACTATTGAGTGTATATCAGCATAAAGCCCTAAAGTACTCGTCATTGTGGCTCCAAATAATTTTATTTAAAATACTTTAATAATAAATAAGAAAATATAAAAACATATAATTCTTATATATGTCCTTAACAGAGAACTGCAAAATCCACTTTTTTCTTGATTTAATCATACACAAAAATTCTTGTTCACAAATAATAATTTAACAAAATTCACTGTAGAATAAAATCAGCATCATGTTACTGAACGCGTAATTGGGATCAGTGTGAATTATCTGTCGATTATGTTTACTGCAAATGTAATCACTCAACAAAAAGTCAGCGTTGAATAAATCTGAAAAGACAACAAACAACGCGTATGTGTGTATTCATAAATAAAACACAATAGAAACACATTTCATAATTGACATAGTGTACATTAGGGTGGGACTTAAATCCGTTTTTTTTTCGATTTTTTATTAGTAATACAATACTAAAAATATTCTTCTTTGTGATATAAAAATATTTTTTTGGAAAAAAAAATTAGGTCTATATCTCAGGCTTGCCTAATCCGGAAAAATTTAAATATTGTCTAAATTTTTTTTTTCATTTATTTTGATTGGAAAATTAGGTAATACTTAACTTTAACCGGATTGGGAGAACATTTTTGGTATTACTAAAAAAAATTCTAAAGAAAACGGATTTTAGACCCACCCTAATTTATGAAGTGTGTTTCTACAAAACCACCCCCTTTTTATAGGGCGTTATTTATTGCTTTTTCTGATTTATTCTACATCAAAATAATTATTGTTGACTCGAACGAACAAGAATAAAATCAATCAAAAACGACCGATGATTATAAATCAGTGACAACAATTTGCACTGCGTTTGATTGATTTAAAATCACCAACAAATATGTGTGTTGGAGTATATTCAACGTTTGAACGCAAACACATATTTATTCTTGTGTTGATTGCGTATGAACGTTTTGCAATCAGCATTTGCAGTTCTCTGGTCCTTAAACACAAAATGTATTTTTTTAGTACAAATGTATTTTTCTTATAAAAATATAAAACACATATTTAAGTAAAATGGTATTTGCCTATAAAATACATTTCGTTTGCCTATGATACCTTGAACTTAGGAATCTAGGCAATAGTTTTTTTTTCTTGCTGGTGATGCAATGCATTATGGGTGTGCGGCTAATAAAGTATTTTTTTTTTTTTTTTGATGTATGCAAGATGGTTAAAGACATCACTTTTTAGAGGATTTCAAAGAAACTTTATATAAAAATAAATTAATATTTTTAAAAAATAAAAATAATTTTGTTTGGTATACGCTTAACAGTGCCAGTAACTGTTTATGTAGTTAAAATAGCTGATACTAATTTAGATATCAATTTGTTTTAGAAAGTTTCATAATGCGTATCAGCTATTGTATCAAATAAATCCACCTCATCCTCATTGAGTAAATTCTAATCATTGAAAATACGTGTTTCTCCCGCCAATGCGGCGGCAGCTACAGCAGCTGCAGTAGCTGCAGCTGTTGCCGGACGATGAGAGACAAATTGTAACATTTCACTAAGTGGACCAGCCGTTACTGATGTTACTTTAGATGCTATATTTGGATTTGTTACCGTAATGGGTAAACCCAACGATGATGGTATGCTGCTCGATGATTGTGTGGTAACACCAATGGCTGCTAAACTATCCTCTAAATTCGTAGGACCATTAAGGCCTAAAGCAGCACTCGAAGATGTTGCCAAATGATGTGATGCTGGTACGGTTATCATATGCGAACCGTGTATTTTGTGACCCACTGAGGAGGGAACTTCTAGGGTGGACATGATGGGTGATTGATCCAGAACAGCATTTGTTACCACCGCTGGCGGTGTCAGATGTTGCTGTGTTATAGATCCTCCACCTGCAGTTTGTTGAGTTTGAAATACTATGCTGCCTGCACCATCGATTAATTGCATTCCCTGTGATGTATCAATGGTGAGAACATCACTGCCATATAAATCGCTACCAGCCAAAGCAACGGCAAGTATATCACTAGTACCAGTTTGTTGGTTTAATTGGTGATGCTGTTGTTGCTGTTGTTGTTGTTCGGCAGCAGCAGCAGCTGCATTTGCTAATTCTAATGCCTGTTGTTCATGTTGCATTTGTAAAGCTGTTAGTACTTCATGTGTTAAAACATATTCTGTACCATCATCGGATATTAGTTGAGTATTAGCATCGGGATTGGCTAAAAGATGAGCAAATGTTGCTGCATCCAAGAGTACTTGTTGTCCTTCAATATTCAATACAATACCATTATTTGTCACTAAGTTATTTTGATTATCTGCATAATCATTCATTTGATTATTTGTTTCATTCGAACCGCCTGTATTTTCACCGGTAGTATTATCTTCCATTAATTGCTGCTGCTGATGATGTACAGTATGTTGATTATTATCAACACCACCGCCATCAGCAGACATTTCATTATCCGCCATTTGTAGATTACCAACACTATCATGAGACTTATTATCATTACTCACTAGTAGATGATGATGATGATGTTGTTGAGTATTATTAGTTTTAATTTCAGTTTGATGCTCCTGTTGTTTTTGACCTCCTTCTAAGGCTTCTAGTGGCACCGGTACTAGTTCATTTAGTTGATGATTTAAGTACAATGGTACATTATCGACTGGTTTAAACGTGTTTCCCTTAACTTTACATAACAAGAATGTTTCTGCGTAACCGGGATAGGGTGTTGTTGGCAAAGCTATAAGCTGGGTATTCAAATCAATAACATCGTCCTGAAATAAGATTTAAATAAAAATCCAATTTAGAATAGAAAAGGAAATAATTTTGCTGGGCTAATAAAAATTTGTGTGTCTTGATGAAATGAGCTCCATGTTGAGCGCCATACATTTTTTAGGATTAAACATCATTTGTTGATTTGCATGATCTTTTTTGGGAAGGAAATGTCATGTGCTCATCAATCCCTTCGGTGGAGCAAATACATCAATGATTAAGGTAAGTCTCATTTTGATTAACCATTATCCACTTATTTAATTATAAGTAATGGAGGCAATAGATTCACGTTCTATAACAAGATTAGGGAAAAAATTTTGACATAACTTTGGTGTCATGTGCGTACGTATTTAAGGATTCAAGAATCTGAATTATACACTGCAAGTTTTCACAAAAATTTTAATTTTTTTAACATTGTTTTGCATCGATCTCTCGTTTAAAAAATTGTGATTTTGTGCAAGAATTAATTGGATTGAATTCTGAGACAATCTGCAAACTATACAAGTCTCGGAAAGTTTAAAAAGTTTTATTGTACAACACATTTTTAAGCCCTAAAAATTAGATAAGACAAATGATATTTTTCCAGCACTAGAACATGAAATTTTGAATACAATTATGGCATGGCTTTCTTGTATCTTATCTAGTTTTTCCCTTCAAGAAACCTTCTATTTTTCAGTAACTAAACTTCGCCAGCGTATGTATCCCCCATAGTTTATGTTCGCTTTAAAAATTTTTGGGCTTTATTGATTACAAGGTAGATAGTATTTAACCGAGGATGATTACTTCTTGTAAACACACTTTTTCCTTAACCATCCCCTATATTTGGTTTGATTGTTCTGCTTCTCAGCATATTGTCCGTTCATACGGCAATATGTGGTCCAAAACCCTTCTGCATACATGATGCTCAAAGCTTCAAGAAGCTTTTTTCAGGAACAATAGAACAAAGTCGACTGCGTATGCAACTAACTACTTTTTCATTATCTTCGTTGAACCTACTGCTTAAATGATTGATGTTATCAAATTCAAAGCGCTTTCCTTCCTTTAGAAAATGCATGCTGTGCTCGATTAAAATTTTCCGTTATGAGGATGCTCTCCCTTGATGTTAATAATAATTTTGTGTTAAGATATTTTACCACCTGTTATAATAATGTGCTATGTTAAACACTGTATTGGAAACTCTGAAATCTGGTTTTGTTTTTAATTACTAACATTTATATTATTATTTATAAATAATATTTTAACAATAACAGTGAGGAGCATTGGATTTTACTAAGTTTATTCCTTTACCTCTTAAGAAATAAAAAAAGATTTCGACGCACCATGGAAGGTTTTTTTTTAAACTTGACTACACAGTTGAATAGTTAAAAAAGTATCTTTAATTAAAAAGTGTCCTTTCATTAATACAGTTGATTCCACCAAAAAAATTTTTTTCTAAAAAAGTACCTTTTATTAAAAAGTACCTTTTATTAAAAAAGTACCTTTTATTAAAAAGGACCTTTTATTAAAAAAGTACCTTTTATTAAAAAAGTACCTTTTATTAAAAAAGTACCTTTTATTAAAAAAGTACCTTTTATTAAATAAGTGCTTTTATTAAAAAAGTACGTTTTATTAAAAAAGTACGTTTTATTAAAAAAGTACCTTTTATTAAAAAAGTACCTTTTATTAAAAAAGTACCTTTTATTAAAAAAGTACCTTTTATTAAAAAAGTACCTTTTATTAAAAAAGTACCTTTTATTAAAAAAGTACCTTTTATTAAAAAAGTACCTTTTATTAAAAAAGTACCTTTTATTAAAAAAGTACCTTTTATTAAAAAAGTACCTTTTATTAAAAAAGTACCTTTTATTAAAAAAGTACCTTTTATTAAAAAAGTACCTTTTATTAAAAAAGTACCTTTTATTAAATAAGTGCCTTTTATTAAAAAAGTACGCTTTATTAAAAAAGTACGTTTTATTAAAAAAGTACCTTTTATTAAAAAAGTACCTTTTATAAAAAAGTACCTTTTATTAAAAAAGTACCTTTTATTAAAAAAAGTACCCTTTATTAAAAAAAGTACCTTTTATTAAAACAGTAACTTTTATTTAAAAAGTACCTTTTATTAAAAAGAACCTTTTATTAAAGATTACCTTTTGATAAAAAAGTTCCTTTTATTAAAAGAGAAGCTATTATAAAAAAGAACCTTTTATTAAAAACTATCTTTTATCAAAAAGTACCTTTTATAAAAAAAGTACCTTTTATAAAAAAGTACCTAATATTACAAAGTACCTAATATTAAAAATTACCTTTTATTAAAAAGTACCGGTTATTTAAAAGTACCTTTTATTAAAAAGTACCTTTAATTAAAAAGTACCTTTTATTAAAAAGTACCTTTTATTAAAAAGTACCTTATATTAAAAAGTACCTTTTATTAAAAAGTACCTTTTATTAAAAAGTACCTTTTATTAAAAAGTACCTTTTATTAAAAAGTACCTTTTATTAAAAAGTACCTTTTATTAAAAAGTACCTTTTATTAAAAAGTACCTTTTATTAAAAAGTACCTTTTATCAAAAAGTACCTTTTATTAAAAAGTACCTTTTATTAAAAAGTACCATTTATTAAAAAGTACCTTTTATTAAAAAGTACCTTTTATTAAAAAGTACCTTTTATTAAAAAGTACCGGTTATTTAAAAGTACCTTTTATTAAAAAGTACCTTTTATTAAAAAGTACCTTTTATTAAAAAGTATCTTTTATTAAAAAGTACCTTTTATTAAAAAGTACCTTTTATTAAAAAGTATCTTTTATTAAAAAGTACCTTTTATTAAAAAGTACCTTTTATTAAAAAGTACCTTTTATTAAAAAGTACTTTTTATTAATAAGTACCTTTTATTAAAAAGTATCTTTTATTAAAAAATACCTTTTATTAAAAAGTACCTTTTATTAAAAAGTTCCTTTTATTAAAAAGTACCTTTTATTAAAAAGTACCTTTTTTTAAAAAGTACGTTTTATTAAAAAGTAAATTTTATTAAAAAGTACCTTTTATTAAAAAGTACCTTTTATTAAAAAGTACCTTTTATTAAAAAGTACCTTTTATTAAAAAGTACCTTTTATTAAAAAGTACCCTTTATTAAAAAGTACCTTTTATAAAAAAGTACCTTTTATTAAAAAATACCTTTTATTAAAAAGTACCTTTTATTAAAAAGTGCCTTTATTAAAAAGTACCTTTTATTTAAAAGTACCTTTATTAAATAGTGCCTTTTATTAAAAAGTACCTCTTATAAAAAAGTACCTTTAATTAAAAACCTTCAATTAAAAAGTACTTTTTATTAAAAAGAACCTTTTATTAAAAAGCATATTTTATTAAAAAAGCACCATTTATTAAAAAAGTACATTTTATTAAAATAAGTACCATTTATTAAAATAAGTACCATTTATTAAAAAAGTACATTTTATTAAAATAAGTACCATTTATTAAAATAAGTACCATTTATTAGGAAAGGTACATTTTATTGAAAAAGCACCATTTATGAAAAGAGAGGCTTTTATTAAAAAATCATATTATTAAAAAATGTACCCTTTTTTAAAGAAGTTACCTTTTATTAAAAAGCGCCGTTTAATAAAAAAAGTATTTTTTATAACAAAGTCCAACAAAGTAACAAATTTAATTTTTTCTAAAAAGCACTATTTACTGCAAAAGTACCTTTCTATAAAAAGTAATTATTAAAGCAAATGTACTTTTTATTGCAATAGTACATTTTCATAGAAAGTACCTTTTACAAAGAAAAAAAAAAATTAAATATTTTCAGTATTATTGTAATTTTAAAACTTACATCTTCAGTTGTTCCTGCAGCTGCTGCTGTTGTTATTATGACTCCTTCATTTGGATGTTGCTGTACTATTTGCTGTGGCTGTTGCTGTATTTGTTGCAATGGTGGCGGTTGCAGTGCACTATGTTGTTGCTGCTGTTGATTGGTTATTTGTGTTATAAATTGATGTTGGAGCTGTTGTTGAAGTTGTTGCTGTTGCTGCAATACATTTTGTTGTTGAATTTGTATTTGTTGTAATAGTTGAGCTGATTTAGCTTGTGCTTGTTGCTGCTGCAAATGCTGTTGCTGAGGTGTTTTACGTGGTTTACGTTGTATAACCGATTGCTGATGGGCATTCTTATTTAATATAATTGGTGGTGGTAATGTTTGTTGCTGCTGCTGTTGTTGTTGCTGTAATTGCTGCTGTTGCTGCAGTTGTATTAATTGCTGTTGAGCTATGGTCGAGATTTGTGTATCACCAAAGAATTGTGTTAAATTACTGGTATTTGAAATTTGTGTTTGTACGTGTGTTGAAGTTCGGGGTATTTTGGTTAATGGTGGCGTTTCTGTTGCAATACTTAAACGTCTGCTAAGAGCTTCCATTGCCTGTTTGTGTTTGATACTATTGTTAGGTATCGGTGCTGCCGTCGCTAGCGATTTTTGTGTTGTTTTACGTTTTTTAGCAACAGTTTTAACTGCAGCAACTTCAGATGTTTTAATTATTTCCATTTTAGGCGTTGTTGCTGGTACTGTTATAGAAATTTGTGTAGTTTGCTGTTCTTCCTGTTTACGTCCAATCGATCCATTTTTATTTTTTGTTGCATTTGCTAGTAGTTTGCTTTTTGTTGCCACTGATAATGGTTGTATTGTTAACGTTGTATTACCAAAATTGTTTGATGTTGTTGCTACAGTTGCTGTTGCTGCTGCCGGGGGTATAGTAATCGTTGCTTGTTGCTGCTGTTGTCCCACTAAGGGGGGTTGTACAATAATATCAGTTGGTGGTGTTTTAATTATTACATATTTATTGCCTCTTGAATCGATACCAATTTGTTTATTTTTGGATATTTTTGCTGTATCCGATGCACGCCTCGTTGTAATGGAAGCAATTACTGGACTATTTAGTATTTGTTGATGTATAACACGTGCACCATCTGGTCTTGTGTTTGTAGCTGTTTCAACAGTAGTGGGTGATGATGTTACAGATGTCTTAAAGAAAAAAAAATTATATATAAATTTTATTTAAAAAAAAAATTGATGTGCTAAAGTGTAAAGATCTCAATAAACTCAAAAAACTATATGAATTTGAAAACAAATGAAATGGCCCCGATGTCTGAAAGATTGGAGGAATCATTTTTACTGAAAAAAAATTAAAATTTGGTTCACAAGGGGGACTTAGACCGTCCGCTCTATAGCTTAGCTTTTAGAAGCCACACTGTTGCCATATTCGACTAAGAATTTACCGCTCTACGCACACATCAAATGGGGAGTTTTGATCCCCATATAAAGAGTCTTAACATGAAATTCACCCAGATATCCAAAACTTTTTATTCTCGCAATAGTTAGGTTAGAACAGGTCGAAAAGAGGAAAGGCCATTCGCCCTTTATGATCACTTAAATATGCCAGAGAATCGGTATATTGTGCGCTGTCCAAAACCGCATAAATAAACACTCCAGCCTGTCTGAACAATTCAGTATACATTCAGTTTTTCCAAATCAAGCACTCCAAAGGCTGTATAGTGTCCCCTGCCATACCCTACTCCTTGCGAAAGCAAGGAGTAGGGTATGACTATGTCCATTAACTACCTCTGACATTTTTCAATTCTGTGGTCGAATTGCGGCATTCGTGATCGAATAAATTCGTTCAAAAACTGTTTTAAAATGTATAAATTACATCATCCCAGATAAAGAAAATTCCGTTTAAAATTTAAATTAAATAGTTCCGATCGAAAAATTACGATCACGATTGCCGTAATTCGACCCCCAAATGGCTACTGAATGAGAATTCAAATTCAAATTGCAATTTTTGAATGAGAATGATTTCTTAGTTAGTCTCAATCGATTTAATTTTAAAACATTTTATTCGTTTTCTATTGATTTCGATATGTCAATCGTTGGAAATTCAATAGATTTATACTCAATCGATCTACTAATTTGGGAATTCATTGGAATTATTGTTCATTCGATTTCGTAATTAGTAATTAGGGAATGAAATTCGCGTTTCTTCTTTCGATTTTAAAGTTGAGAAAATAAATAACTACATTATTAATTTTAATTAAAGGAAATTAAAGATTGTTAATAACTAATTTATTCTTTGAGCTTAAGGTTTGTTATTTACAAAAATATTATTTATTTTTCAATATTTCGCTACTCCATTGTGTAGCATCCCAGCAAAACCACACATTACCAAATAATGGGTAAAGTAATGTATTGCCATAGGGGCAATACATTACTCATTGATGAATTTTACAAGCGATGAGCCTCAAAGTAATGTATATACCCATTACTTTAGAGGTGATAATGTAAGGGGTTACTTATATGGTTACGAGAATGGAAAAAAGTAATGTGTCTAAAAATAGATTAAAAAAAAAGATTTTTTTTAAAATTATTTGTAATTAAAAATAATGTGGGCAAGATGGGAATTGAACCAGGGAAATCTGGTTACCAGCCAAGTACTCTACCCACTGAGCTATCGATGCATCTAGTATTTGATTACTTTAAACTTAAATGAACTCTTGCGCTTCGATTTTTCGCTAGTGTTATCAAAACAAACATACATTACCCTTTTGCTTACAAAAAACACAAAGTAATGTATCTAAAAATAGATTTTAAAAAATAATTAAATTATTACATTACATTTATAAATCATATATTACGTAATCAATAATGAGTAACTTATTACTTTATGCTTGCAAATAATGAAAAAGGTAACAGGCTATCATTACAAGGTAACGCATGAGAATATCGCACCCATTACCAAAGTTTTGCTGGGATCTTCAGGAAATAATAATTATGACAAATTATAAACAAAACAAAAGTTTTGTCATTTGAAGATTTTTTACGAACACAAATTTAAAAAATATAAAAACTTTTAAAAATCGCTAAAAAAAAAGTCCAAATTGGAAAAAAAATCTCAAAGTTTTAAATTTCCCAAAATAAAAAACAAATCGCCCATATTAAAAAAAAAAAATCGAAAAAATTAAATCGAAAAAAATTAACAAAAAGGTAAAACTAGAAAACTCGCTTAATTGGAAAAAACGCTTAAAGTTAAAAAAGCCAAAAATATTAAAAAAAAAAAAATTATTACGTACAGTCCAAAAAAATCAAGAAACGCTCAAATTTAAAAAAAAAATTGTCAAAAAATTTAAAATAATCGCTAAAATCGCCAACACCGAAAAACGCTAGAATTTAAAAATAACGTCAAAATTAAAAAAAAAAAAAATTAGAATCCTTTAGATACCATTTTAATAGTCCATATCTCGAAAACTAAAAGCGCTGAAGAAAAACTTTTTGCACCTTTTGCCGATTTGTTCAAGGTTTTAACATTTTGCCGATTTTTTTTTTGTGGCGTTTTCTTCAATTTGAAAGATTTTTTTTTAATTTAAGCGTTTGTTCGATTTTGGATTCCTTTTTATTTAATCGAATTTTGAATTTGAACGATTTTTTCTAATTATGGAGATTTTTTAAAATTTTGGCGAGTTACTTTTACAAATTAATGACTGATTGTGAATCCGATAACACTTTTTGTTGTTGTTTTCTTCTTGTATTTGTAAGAAATCGTTAAATTTACTGTAATAAAATAACATAAAAGTTAATTATCTAATTTTTTTTACATCGAATGAAGAAAGTTGAATGTCATTCACAAATTTCTCAATCACATGAAAAATTGTAAATCGAATAAATTTCTAACGATTGAATTCAATGATTGAGAAAATCAAATGCGATAAATTTATTGAATTCCTTTGACGTAAATTCGATTGAATGAATTCCAAAGAATGAATTATATGTGAATGTTTCATTCGAATAGATTTCAATCTTTGAAGCTCTGGGAACACTGAGAAATATAATATAACTTATAGTTTCCTTTAAGGCTATGGGACAATGGACAATTTATGGTATTAGCGCGACTACCAACAGAGTTTTGCAACTTCAGGAGGAATAATTTTTCTGTTGGAGATTCAGATTTTTCAATTAAGGCAGCTTTGACTGAAGACTTCAAAAATAACCCAAAATTTAAAAACTTAAGAAACTATATTGAAAAATAAAAATTAACTACCTACACAAAAGTTTGTACATTACTATATTTTTTTGTTAGAATTTATTCATCGGCTCTTCTACAAATAGATAGTTTAATTGCAGATTCTAACTTACCGTTTGAAATAAATCCTGGAATAAATTATCACTACTTTGCAATGTCGCAGTTTCAGATACAGTATCCAAATTTAATTTTGTCGGCACATATTGACTTAGAGATCTTATTCTTTGTAGTGGTGGTGGTCCCGATGATGTTGCAGTAGTATTGGATTGCTGCTTTGGACGCTCAATTATAAATGAGGTGATATTATCCTCAATAGATAGTTTACGTTTGGTTGTAGGAATAAGTTTTTTATTTAACATTACTTGATTGTGATTACTACTAGTAGCAAATATATTATGTTGTTGCTGTTGAGGTAATTTTGTTTCAACGGACGGCAATGTAAGTTTACGTTCAGCAGTACGCTTAATAGTTTTGGTTGCCGGCAGTATAGATTCAAAATCTAAAGCTTGTTTTTTATAACCTACACCACTAACGACATCACTGTTATCTGATATTTCAAAACATATAGTTTGACGTCTTTTGATGGCGGCTGCAGATGATGTTAGTCCAGAATATTTATCAGTTACTACAGTAAATGTTTTCAATGAGTCTTGTTGGTGATGTTGTCGTTGTTGTTGTTGATGATGTTTTGGCATTGTTGGGATAACAACCCGAGGATGTTTAGGTAGTTCATCATGAACTTCTTCAATAATATTATTTATAAGATCATCTGGATTAATAACTTCAGTTCCTTGTTCGTCAACTACACCTTCTTCGTCTTCGACAATATTTTGTTGAACATCCTCTTCCACTGAATGACTATGATTAACGATATTATCAAATTCAATGAGAAATTCTTCAGCCGCTTTGTCAGCATCAGTTTGTAAACTATTCGGTACTTGCTGTTGTATATTCGTTAAAGATGATTCATTATTAGATGGTTGAAATTCTCTTTCAATAAGAGATTCCTTTTCATCCAATTGTAAATTTTCTTCATTTTCAATAATGTTATCTTTTTCTTGTGATACTGAAGGTGGCATTGATATTACTATATCACTTTCCACGACTACTTCCTTTTCGGGTGTTCTTTGTATGTGCAAGGATTGATCACATTCCATTATGCCCTGAGGTGTAGAGGGTTCACACTCTATGATTACATCTTTAGTTTGGGGAGTAGCTGGTGTTGTTACTTCACATTCTACAACAGCTTGTGTAGTTGGAGTTGAAGGTGTTACAATAGTCTCATTTTCAATTAAAACATCATTAGTTTGTGGCGTTAAGGGTGGTTGTATAGTTTCATACTCAATTACAGCATTATTTTGTTGTTGTGGTGTTGGAGGTTCTATAATAATTTCACTTTCAATACTAAGATCATTTTGTTTGGGTGTTGATGACGGTGACCGATTAGAACTTTCACTTTCTTTTATTATCTCACGTTGTTGTTGTGGTGTTGGAGGTGCTACAATGATTTCACTTTCCACATTAATATCTTTTTGTTCGGGTGTTGATGGTATTTGATTAGAACTCTCACACTCTATTTTTATCTCAAGTTCTTGTGACTGTTGGTGTGGTGTTGGAGGTGCTGAAATGATTTCACTTTCCATATTAGGATCTTTTTGTTGGGATATTGATGGTGTTTGATTAGAACTGTCACTTTGTATTATTATCTCACGTTCTTGTGGGGAGGCTGGTGGTACACCGGGTGAATATGGAGTCTCTACAGTATGTTCATTGCTCATTTTGTCCTTTTCCAATACAAGCGGTGTTATATTATGTTTTGGTATACAATTTTCTACATCGTCTATATAATTTACTGTTATTAGAGGAGTTGAAGAAGTTGGAGATACATCAGATTTTTTATTAGGAAATGTATCAACAATTTCTTTAATAGCTGTATCAACATTTGTTTCTATTGTAATTTGATCTTTGGTAGGAGAATCAACAAGATTTTTTATGTGTAATGCTTGTTCTTGAATTTCAGTCTCATGTTTAGTTTGATTTGCAGATGAAATATTTTCATTCAGTTTTCTTTGCTTTGGTTCAATAAGTAATATAGTTTCACCAGATCTTTTCTTTTGGTGTGAAGGAGATAATTGTTTTGGCAGTTTTAAAAAGCAATCCTGATTATCTTTTGTAATCACTGGGATTTCCAAAGTATTATTTGGGGTTTCTGAAAAAATTTCCGTTGACATTGCTTTGTCGGTTAAGGATTGCTCTTGTTTTGATATATTCGTTTCCAAAGATTTTTCCTGGGATATTGTAGTTTCCTTAAGAGTATCTTGTGGTTCTTCTTCTAATTCCGCTTTCTCAGTCAAATCACTTTCTTTTACTGTTGCATTTATAGTTTCAATAAGTTTATCTTCTATGTTTGTTGGTGTTACATTAATATGTTCTGTTTCACCCTCTTCGTTAGTTTTAAACAAATTCTCTTCAGTTTTCTGAACTGTTAAATCTTCAATTTCCTTTACTGTTTCAGCTTTACTTTCAATAAGTTTATCTGTAACATTTATTGGTGTTACATTACCACTTTCTGATTCACCCTCTTCGTTAGTTTTAAATAAATTCTCTTGAGTTTTCTGAACTGTTAAATCTTCAATTTCCTTAACTGTTTCAGCTTTACTTTCAATAAGTTTATCTGTAACATTTATTGGTGTTACATTACCACTTTCGGATTCACCCTCTTCGTTAGTTTTAAACAAATTCTCTTCAGTTTTCTGAACTGTTAAATCTTCAATTTCCTTTACTGTTTCAACTTTATTTTCATTAAGTTTATCTTTAACGTTTATTGGTGTTACATTTCCACTTTCTGATTCACCCTCTTCGTTAGTTTTAAACAAATTCTCTTCAGTTTTCTGAACTGTTAAATCTTCAATTTCCTTTACGGTTTCAACTTTATTTTCATTAAGTTTATCTTTAACGTTTATTACTGTTACATTTCCACTTTCTGATTCACCCTCTTCGTTAGTTTTAAACAAATTCTTTTCAGTGCTTTGAACTGTTAAATCTTCAATTTCCTCCTCTGTTTCAGTTATAGTTTGCTCTAGTGTTGATATATTAGTTTCTAAAGATTTTTCCTGGGATATTATAGTTTCCTTAAGAGTATGTTGTGGTTCTTCCTCTAATTCTGCTTTCTCAGTTAAATCACTTTCTTTAACTGTTTCATCTATAGTTTCAATAAGTTTATCTTCAGTGTTTTTTGGTTTTACATTACTGCTTTCTACTTTATCCTTGTCTTCGGTGTAATGAATTGTTAAATCTTCAACTTCTGGATCTTTGTTAACAGCTGTTTCGATAATTTCCTCTGTAACTGTATTTTCTACGACATTTGAGGTGTGAATTATTTTTTCTTCAGTGTTATTTTCTCTCTCACCTTGAGAATGATTGCTGTTCTCTGCTGAGTTGCTATTCTCTGCTGAACTGCTGTTCTCTGCTAAATTGCTGTTCTCTGCTAAATTGCTATTCTCTGCTGAGTTGCTATTATCTGCTGAATTGCTGTTCTCTGCTTTTTGATCATTTATTATTTCATTATCAATCTCTCCGGATAAAACATTTAATCCTTCTTTACTTGGTTCGATTTTTACAATATTTTCATTTTCTATTTCCTTTTCATCAAAATGACGAGGTTTGTCCATATCTTGAGTATCTGCGTCAAAGGTATTTGCTGATGATATGATTTCAGCTTTTTCCAAATTTAATTGTTCAGATTTTTCTACCGTATCTCTTTTAAATAATTCCTTGACATTACGACGTGGTGTTATCTTCATATGACGACTTTTAGGACGATGTCCGTCATCAGAACCTGTTTTTAATGTTGATAATGATGTTGATGGTGACAGATTTGAATTTTCTTTTATGTCAGGGTCTTGGTTGTTATCTTGTAAGGAATCATCAATAGGTGTTATCTTCATATGACGACTTTTAGGACAATGTCCGTCATCAGAACCCGTTTTTAATGTTGATAATGATGTTGATGGTGACAGATTTGAATTTTCTTTTATGTCAGGGTCTTGGTTGTTATCTTGTAAGGAATCATCAATAGGTAAGTGTTGTATTGTAACAGAAATATCTTTAGTTTGTGCTTTAGAAAGTTTTGAATATATTATAGGTGTTTTTAGTTCTTGATTATTATCAGGCATTGCAACTTCATCATTACCTAAACTTTGACTTGTTATAATAATTTCATTTTCTGTTATTAAGTTTAAATCTGTGTCTATTTTTTGTTGCTCTTTATCAGTATCTTTAGCAGTGGGAGGAGATCTTATAGATATTTCCTCTTCAACAGCAGATTCTTCATTAGTTGAGTTCTCCTTATATACATCATTATAATCCTCCTGTTGCTCTACCTGCTTGGATATTTCTTGTTCTATTATGTGTTCGGTTGAGCCTTCCATTATTTCTTGTTGAGGAGTTTGATTACTATCAAATCTAAATGTTGGCAAACGTTCTTCACTTAACATAGATGTAGGTGAACCAAATTCAGCTCCCGTATCTGATGCACCCATAGAACTATTCTCATCTGTAGGTGTTGTAGTATTTAATCGTGATTCAGAATTTTCTTCATTATTTTCTAATAAATCTTGTTCTATTTCGGGTGTACGTATAAATTCTCTATTTAATAATTCTTCTTCAGGTTTAACTCTTATTTTGCATATATTCTCTGATCTTTCGTCTTCGCCAACAACATCATCCAGTTTATCTACAATTCGAATTTCCTCATTAATATTTGCAATATTTTCATTTTCTGTAGGAAATATTTCTTTGTCTATAACTTCGGTTGTGATGCTATTTTCTATTTCAGTATTTGATTGTAAAAAGTGTGTTTTTATTTTGTCTTCGGTGTTATTATTTTCTAAATTTTTTTCGGTTTTATTTTCCATTTCAGGGATGTCATTCAGTAAATTTTCTTCTTTCTCGTTCTTTTGAATATCATTAAGGTTTTCTGTAGATTTAGCAATTGTTTCTGTCTCATTTTCTAAAGAAATTTCTTCTAAATTTTTAGAAATTTCTTTAGATTCATGTGGATCTTTTAAAGCCTCAATATCTTTAGTATGTTCTCTAGTTTCTTCAACTTCCTTAATAGTTTCTGTAGTTTCTGTGTCATTTTGTATAATTTCTTCACTCTCACTTAAAGATTCTTGAGGTGTTTTAATAATTTCTTTCTCTCTGGGTAAATCACTACAAAGCATTACATTTTCCTCAGCAGGAGTTTCTTCAGTTTCTTGCATTTCCTGTCCTATTTCTGCATAATTTGACCTTTGTATTAGTTCTTCGCTTTCTTCTACATCATCTTCTATAGCTACTAGTGTTTTATTGTCAGGTTCACTGGCAAACTCATTGTTATCTTCTTCTATAGCTTGTGGCGTTTTATTGTCAGCTTCCCCAGCAAGATCATTACTAGCTCCTTCATTATCCATTTCCTTTTCTTTTAATATATCCTGTTGTAGGCTTTGTTCATCATTTAGTGATAAATCTGGCAATTCTTGTTCAACAAGATCAACATTTTCCTGATTATCATTTTGTGTGATATGTTTATTATTTGGAAACGATGAAGTCTCTGGATATAAGGAAGGTAAAATTTCACTTTCAGAGATTTGATTTAATATTTTTGTAGAACATGAGCTTTCTAAATCCTCAAATGGAGCTTCTGAAGGCATAGATTGTATTACTTCAATTTCTATGTTATCAGTTTGAATTTTGCTAGAAGGAATTTCCCGCAACTCTTCTTCATGGTGTGATTTGTCTTGATGTGCCTGTAATCCAATATCTTTTGGAATTTCCAAACTTGTATTGGTATTTTCTTCCGATTCTTGTGTTGGTAATATAGTTTCTACCGACTTATTTACTTTTATTACAATTTCTTTTATTGAATTACTATCTTTTACAAGACTATTGGGTAATTCTATTGTATTTGGTTTCTCTTCCATTCTAGATTTATTGCGTGATTTAAATATACGTTTACCACGTTCTTTAATGGGCAAATCTTTAACCGATATAGTCTCTTCCAAACTATTAACATTTAATAAATCGGCTACCGGTTGTTGCGTTTGTTCTAGTAGTGACTCAATTTCTTGTGTCAATTGCCGATCTTTTTCTGCTAATTCTTTTCTTATTTTAGCTGTTTTATCCTCATCTGCCTCTGTGTTGGCTGAACAGAGATTTTGCAATTTTTCTGCCGATAAATATTTCTTTTTGAAATGAGACATAGTTGTAGTAACTATATCCTGATCTTCCTCTTCATCTTGAAAATCAAAACAAGAAGGAGTAGTAGTTGAAGTAGCAGCCGAACCAGATTTATCATTCATACCTAAAGCAGAATCGGTGGCACTACTATCTTTTGATGGTGATAATTCTGCTTGGGCATTCATAGTTTTATTAGTATCTAAAATGTTCTCCTTCACCTTCAACTCTTCTTCTTCTTCTTCATCATCATTTATGGTAATAATTGAGGGAGCTGGTTGTTCATCTTCTACAATTTCTACAATAGAAGAATTTGAACTATCCAAATGTACGAACATCTCATTCTTTTCTATTGGTTGTTCTTTATCCGTTTGTATAAGAGATAGGTCACTTTGAAAATCTTGCAAAACAATATCACGACGGTCTTTTTTCGGTATATTACGTATACGAGCCGTTGTACTTTTAATACTTGGTGCTGGTGTTGATGTTATGGGTGTTACAGAATTATCATTAGTGTTATTCGGTGATGTATGTTCGTTCTCCTCCAAAATTGTCAAGCTATCTGCCACAACATTAGCATTTTCATTTTGTTCAGTTGGCGTTTCATCTTCATCACTCCAATCTGCTAATAACATTTTACGTATCTCCTCGACATTTTTCTTAGGCGGACCTTTAGGTGTAGCTGCCGGCGTGGGAGGAGTTAACAATGAAACTGTATTATCTTCTTCTACTAACACAGGTTGTAATTCACACACCTCGAAGCTTTTAGCAACGCTTATGTAATTTTCTGGAATTTCTAGTTCTTGTTGCAGGGACATATTGGGAAAACCTCTTTTCTTGGGTATTTTCTTAATAGGTTTTGGAGTTTCTGTTAAATCTATACTTATGTTAGGAGTAAAAATATTAGAACCATTAGGTATAGTTGTTGGTGGGGTTGGCGGATTTTTACAATGACGTAAAGAACGTCTAGATATTGGTCTCTCTTCGGAAGAGGGTGAAGTTTCCGATTCACTTAAGGAAAAATCAGAGAGTATCATAGAATAAGCACTTAATTCTTTTGCTTCTTTGTTTTTGTTGGCAACAACATTTGTAGGTGTTGTTTGAGATTTTGGTGTGATTGGGAGAGTTGATGTTCTTAAATTTCTGACCGGTCTTGTTGGTGTTATGGGTTCAGGTAAAGGTGTGGCAGCAACTAAAGATTCTAAAGTTGTTGAAACTTTTACTGGTGGTGTTATAATTGCTTTTATAGCTTTTGTTGTTACTGAAGTATTTACTTTGGTTTTACTTATATTATTGCTATTATTACTACTGTCAGGTTTATTCTTTTGTTTCGGCTGTTGATTCGTTGCTTTTGCTTCTTTATCGATTGCCGCTGCTGTTCCTCCTACAGTTCCTACTGCCTTTGTGGTCGTTGCTATTGTTGTAACTTTAGCTGCTGTTGTTCCCATATTTCTATTACTATGCATTTTACGATGCAGTATCATTACATTTTGTCTAACACTGGTAAAATCACATAAATTGCACTGATAATTTGTATAATTAGGCGATGTTGTTTTGTTAGTAGCAACAGCACCTTTCGTTGTTAATGTAACGTCACTCATGTTGCCGGCATCATTTTTGTTTTTATTTATATGTGTGCTACTAGTCAAAGTTGCTGTAGTTGTTGTCGTCCTTGTTGGTGTAAATGATGGTATTGGTACTGTCGTTGATGATGCATTACGATTTGATGTTATATTAATAATTGTTGTAACAGAATCCTGTTTAGAAGAAAATACAAATTAGAAAGAGTTATATTAATATTTTCGATACAAAAAAGTTTAAACTAAAATTTTGAAGTATTACATGTATTGGGTATACAATTTAATAATGTCGATTTGGACAACACATAACGTATCACATATGGTTTGTGTCAATAATAACAAATATAATTATAATTCAGTATTCGGTAGACGCCAAAGTGTAAACACATATTGTTTTCAATCGCTATAATAATGTCGAATTTTGTGCCTAAAAAATATTTTTTGCGGGGAAGTCTAATAACTTTCTTTCATTTGAAGAAAACGGCTGCTGAAAGTTATCGATTGTTTGTAGAAGCTTACGGTCAAAATGCACCAACTCAAAAAACTTGTGACCGTTGGTTTGCGCGATTTAAAAGTAGTGAATTCGACACAGAAGACAATGAGAGGCCTGGTCAGCCGAAAAAGTTTGAAGATAAGGAATTGGAAGCATTACTCGACGAAGATCGTTGTCAAACGCAAGAAGAACTTGCATTATCATTGGGAGTCACGAAACAAGCCATTTCTCTACGTTTAAAAGCATTGGAATTCATTAAAAAGCAAGGAATTTGGGTCCCATATGAATTGAAGCCGAGAGACGTTGAAAGGCGGTTTTGCATGTCGGAAATGCTACTTGAACGCTACAAAAAGAAGTTTTTTTGCATCGTATTGTTACTGGTGATGAAAAATGGATACATTACTATAACCCCAAGCGCAAAAAGTCATATGTAAAGCCCGGCCAACCAGCCAAATCAACGCCGAATATTCATGGCGCAAAGTTAATGCTCTGTATATGGTGGGACCAGAAGGGTGTTTGTATTATAAGCTGTTAAAATCGGGTCAGACGATCACAGGGGACATGTACCGAGCACAATTGATTCGTTTGAAGAGAGCAATGAACGTGAAACGACCAGAATATTCAACCAGACACGAGGCCATAATCTTTCATCATGACAACGCTCAGCCAGATGTTGCAAGACCGGTCAAAAACTATTTGGAAAACAATGGATGGGAAGTTTTGCCTCAATCGCTTTATAGCCCAGACCTTGCCCCTTCTGACTACCATTTGTTTCGATCGATGCAGAACGCCCTTATTGGAATACGCTTCACTTCAGAACAGGGTATCAGAAATTGGATTGATTCCTTCTTTACCTCAAAACCGAAGCAGTTATTTTTGCGTGTAATCCATATGCTACCTGAAAGATAGGAACGATGGACAATACTTTGAATAATGTATCAACTCATTTTGTTATTATAATAAATGCATTTTCAAGCAAAAAAATCGACATTATTGACTTGTATACCCAATATCATTCAATAAAAATACAAATATTAGATTCTATATAAAGGGAACATTATTATAGTTTTTGGCGTTGTGGTGTAAACGTTGGATTGTGACGCAGAAGGTTGCGGGTTCAATTTAGAAAAAATAATATGTATGAATTTTGTATCCCTCATACATATCGCAATGTCCTCCATCTGTGTTTTCATAACACCGCAGTCAAATAAGAGATGGAGCGGAATAACTGTTTTAAAATTGATCATCTTGCGCAATTACAGTGTTTCCACTTTGAAATACCTTCATCTTTCACCACCTTTTATCTCTCCACTATGAACTTTCCAATATAATCAACACATTACTTAGTAGTAAGAATTTCCTGAGTGTTCCTTCATTAAAAAAAATATATATATATTAAATACTAGACACTAGGATCTTGGATTTTTAAATCTCCCCTGCACAAGATATTATGATTTACATTGATATGTTAAATTGACGAATTGAGATAAGTTAGCAGACATTAATTAATAATTAACTGATATTACAATTATTTCCAACTATTTAACTACCACGAAAATAATTGCAATGATAACTAAAAAATAATATTGCAGTGTAAACTTTTCATAGTTAGTTTTTTTACCGACACGATTCTCGGAGATATATCTCCATCATAGACCCTTTAGTTACACATTTAATTGAGAAGACAAAAAACATAAAACTTATTCTACTTACACCACTTCTACGTTTTTCTCTATATTCTGATCCATCAATGGAGGTTCGTATTAAAGGTTGACCCAAAATCGCTTTGACAATACTATCAGGACGATCATTTATAATTAAGGATGATTCTTTGCGAAGTGTCAATCGCTCAGCGACTTCTACGTCTTCGGGAAATTTTTTCATAAATGAGTTACCACTATTAAAAAGAGCTGTAATAAATACAAATAGAGAACAAATAAATTAAGATTTTTTGCATTAAACTAAATTCGATAGTTTTATAAATACTTACAATAACCCTTTCTAAGGAACTCTTCCTTTTTTCCACATTGGAAAGGATATATTTGTTTTGCACCTCGTACATATTCACTGCGAAATAAGTAATAAATAAATTAATATATCAATTTAAAATAGAGAAGAATAGCATACCGTTGGACGGCCTGCTTAGAGTCCTATTTCTTATTAAAAATTTTAAAGAATATGAACTTTGAAAGCTCATATTTAGCAAAATATTTTGAGTACCGTATATTGTAATATTTGGTTGCCTAACATATGTTCCACACTCTCGTAATCAGTTTTAATTTAGTCACAATAACAAAAGAATCACAATTAAAATAGTTTTGTGGAAATAAAGTCCTTCAAAGACCCGTAACTTTCTTTTGGACTTAACATACAAAACCAAAACAAAAAACTGCTATATCACTTGAATTAATGAAATTTAGGAAATATCGCCCTTTAAAGCTTTTTAACTTGTGCTTTCAAAAAATATGCATTGGGTTTAACGCTTTCTATTTCTTAAGCAAAATTATTTTCATTAAAATTTGTGGTGAGCTTTTAAGCAATTTAAAATTATGATTAAAAGTGGATATTGCTGACTATAAAAACTTTAGATTGTTATATATTCCGAACCCTTTTCCGATGCTTTAAAATCCATTAAATAACTTTGTATTATAAAAAAAACCGTTAAGTGAGAATAAGATGCTTTAAAATTCTATTCTTACTTTTTGTAAAGTATTTTTTCAAAGTATGCGTGCGCTAAAAGCGTATAAATTTTAACAGACAACTTTTAGTAGGTAAGTACCTCTTGGGTGGCTTGAAGTGACCTTTTAATTAAATTGTTTTAATGACGAAAACAATTTCTATAGTAACTGCGTTATATCTACCCTCAGCAAGGTGTGTCACAAAATGAAACCGTTCCCTCGGCACACGATTTTATGCATCTTAACGACTCAAGAGTCCAATGGATTCCAAAAAAGGAATGCTAACTCAACAAACCAACAATATGTATGTGTTTTTTCTTATAAGAAGTAACTTTTTCTGGCAAACTTGCTCAATCCTATTTGTCCGTGCCAAAGTTGAAAAAAATGCATGGCCATAGTTTTGATCAGTATGCAGGTGTAACATCTGCAATCGTCTCAGGAGGTATTGCAGTAGCCTTAGAACTTACAGGGACTGGGATGAAAATTGAATTGATTGTTCTGCACCAGTGCAACGTGCTCAAAGGCATTACTGGTTATGTTGACTCCTCTCCCATTCCAACAGCAATAACAACCGCATCTTCAAGACAGCAAAAAGAAACTGCACCTACAACTAACACTACACCTGAGGTAATCACTTTGTTGTAGTTTAACTGCAAAGGCCTCTAAGGTAAGATCTCAGAGATACACCGACTCATGCAGCTCCACAAAGTTATGGTCGTTGCGGTCTAGTAAACAAAGCTAAATTCCACCTGAAGCCTCCAGAGTTTTAGCAATTACGTTCTGCGAAAGAACCGCAAAGGGTGCGTAGGCGGGGCCCTCGCATTCATAGCACCTGACCCCCTAAAGGAATATAACATAATAGGAAAATGAACTAAAAAGCTTTAACAAGTTCGTCAACACATCATCAGATGATGAGCAACAACTGTTAAAACTTAAACTTCTCGCGCAAATAAAGTGTTGTTATATTTGATGTCCTTTATATTTACCACCTTTCATCTTTGCTATTTCCAAAAAAGGAACACATTAATAGAAATGATTTCCTGTGTTGCTTCCCTTTAAAAAAATAACAGAATTATCTCGACTATCTAAATGTACGTCACCTACACCTCCTAGAGCATTATACAATGTGTACATAATCAGGAAGCTTCCCGGAATTCGGACCTCTTCTCGGAATTTGACTAAAATTATACTTGGTGTATGATAACATATATTCGTAGTGTAAGATTTTTCATTTGTATTGGTTTAAATTTTTTTATTTAATAAAGGGTGATTCAAGTAGAGATACTTTTTTCAATAGCCTTTTTTGACAGATAACGTGTGAGTCGTGTCATGCTGTCATGTTATTCTTGTTTAGTATTGTTTGGCATTTCATAATGGAAAGACTTGCGCCTGAACAACGTTTACAAATCGTTCAACTTTGTTACGAAAGTTCAAGTTCTGTGAGGAATGTTTTCGAGGCAAATTTTGTTCAGGGATGAGCACCATTTCTGGCTCAATGGGTATGTAAACATTTACGAAGATATTCAAGAACTGCCACTTCATCTAGAAAAAACAACGATTTGGTGTGGTTTGTGGGCCGGTGGAATCATCGGTCCACATTTCTTTAAAAATGATGCCGGTGCGAACGTAATCGTCAATGGCGATCGTTATCGTGCCATGATAACCGACTATTTGATGCCTGAAATTGAAGCTCGTGATCTCGGCGACATTTGGTTTCAACAAGACGGCGCCACTTCTCACACATTGCATCAATCAATGGATTTATTGAGAGAACACTTCGGTGAGCACATAATTTCACGTTTTAGGCCGGTCGATCCAATCGATCGTGTGATATCACACCGTTAGACTTTTTCCTGTGGGGATATGTAAAGTCTAAAGTTTATGCCGATAAACCCGCATCGATTCAGGCCTTGGAGGAAAGCATCACGCGTGTCATTCGGCAGTTACCAGTCGAAATTCTCGAACGAGTCATCGAAAATTGGACTCAACGGATAGACCATCTGCGACGTAGCAACGGCCAACATTTGATAGACATAATCTTCAAAAAATAAATGCCAAAGAATGTTCTTTCAAATGATAATAAACATTCCCCATTAAATTTGAATTTTCTGTGTTTTGTTTTTTTCTTTAAAAAAGTAGGGAACCTCGAAATGGATCAGCCAATATAACATTTTATCTAGCTGACGATGTTTTTTTTTTGTAAATTTGTTAATGGTATTAATAGGATTTTAGATCATATAATCATATTCTTTTTTATAAAGTTTTTTTATTGTGTTGCGGCAACCGAAAACACTAAGTATTATATACTGCTGGCTCAGTGGAATTTTTTCAATTTTTATTCTCTATAATTTACTTATAAATATTTTCATGTTTCTTTGCAAAAAAAAAAAAACAATTTATAAAAATGAATATGATAATATGATCTAAAATTCTTCTAATACCATTCATTTACCAAAATAACAGATCAACAATACATAAAAACTTCTTTAATTTATTAAATTTTAATACTTACAATGCATCCTCGTTAAAAAATTTAACCACACAATATGGAACACGTTTCAAGTGTTTAATCAAACCATCTGGATGTCTAGTAGATCCAATAACCTCTCCGGGCCACCAATTGTTACTCAATTTGACCCAGACTATATCACCATCCTTGTAGAACTTATCGTCCGACATATTGTGATTAATTCAGTCTGCTTTTGTAAATAAATTTTGTATTTAATTAATGAATTACAATATTATACGCTTGTTTTGTGTTTCTTTTGACGCCAAATTGGTCGTCTCATCCATTTTCTTTTTGCTTCAATAAATTACATTTTAGTTGATCTGTAAAAAATGTTAAATAGTTAATTAACACTATACCATAAAATCAATTATAATGTTAACAAATTACAGCATCTTTTTTTCGATACTAAATGAAAGAAAATAACCTTTTTTTATGAAATCGAAACTAAAATTTATATCAGTAATTTATGGATACAATACATATTATTTTTAAAACAGTAATTTTTTCAATATTACAGTCTAAGATTTATTTCTAAGTTCTCTATAGTTTTTAATGCATATCTAATAGATTCGTCATAGATCGTTTTTGTGTCTGTGTCAGAGAGTGTTTGCTACTTGGATCAAGGATCCTATAAACCAGGTTCATCCTACGAATTTTTTAGGCACCCATGACGGCAAATGGTGCGACTACAAAAAAATTCTTAGTCGAGACCACGAAATTCATAGCCGATTTACAGAAAAACTAAGCTTCTAGCAAATTTTGGATTTCGCGAATGTTTTTCTCTTCCCATTATTGAGGTTATGTCACAAAAGTTTGTTCTGCTCTATTTGCCTAAACATGTAGCGTATGCAACCAATCTTACCTTGGGAAGATATCAGTAGAAACTGTAGCGTCCTTAGCTTCTTGTATAAATCCGCTCAAAAGCACCTTGGAAATTTCACAATCGTTGTCATCATATTAATCACCAACGCCTCCGTCCCATCAGCAACAATATCATTTT
Source organism: Eustalomyia histrio (assembly GCA_949748255.1). Lineage (NCBI taxonomy): Eukaryota > Metazoa > Arthropoda > Insecta > Diptera > Anthomyiidae > Eustalomyia > Eustalomyia histrio. The sequence goes on along the minus strand of OX456525.1, from coordinate 37,923,942 downwards.
TTACGACAGCAGTCAACGTCCCAACATCAATAGCGATAAATGTTATACAAGATACCGGACACAATGAGACTGCCTTGAGGTCTGGAACTTTCGAAATCGAGCTCTGTTACAAATTCATTCGCCAGCCAGTAGTGCATCCAGTAATATTAAATTGAAATTTTAGTTTTTTTATAGAATGGTTTTTTACAAACATAGGGGATACATAAAAAAAATAGTACTTGATTTGGTTTCTGAAAATCTTGTCGACCTGTGTTATCCAAGGTTGGCAACCGAAACAAATAATGGAATTGGTATCGATTTTGTGTTTGTCTCGGGTTTTCAGTAAAAATTGTGTTCAAAAAATGCAAATTTTTTATTACAAATATGGATAAAGTTAAATTAATACAATTTTGGATATTTTGTGTTACAAAAATGTATTGTTTGTTTTGCTAAAAACGTAAAAAAGCTAAATTTGTTAAAAACCAATTCAATGCCGGTACGATACGTATTAAGAGAAACGATTCTGATTTTCGGTATTCAATTTGAAATGGGTTTTGAACAGGATGACAATATTAAAAGTAAATCGGTTACCATTCTGAAATTGTCCAGTTTTTAAACATAATACATATTAAAGCTTAAATCTTCGATTATTATTACTTTTAGTCTCTACCCGAAGAAAAATAATTTATGAAAATTGATTAATCATATCCAATTTGATATCCTTTAATATATAGCACAACGGATCCTAATTGGGGGTCGCGACCCCCTGGGGGTCCGTAGCTGCATCCAAAGGGGTCCGGGAAGAGTTCGGAAAAATTCTTTTAAAATAAGAAGGTAATAATGCATAATCTGCATTATCAATAAAAGGAAACTGATAAAAAAATGTTGTGGTATTCCAATTCTTAAGACTTTTCAGACATTATTATTTATTTATTCTATGGAACACGTTCTAAGATGCTAAAAAAAATTATTAGTATATGCTTAAGAATCAATTTTTCCTATTAAAAAATCACAAATACTTTTTATAGAAAACACCTGAAAACCCTAGAGTTTTTAAGTTTTTCTAGTGTAATTTAATTGAAAGAGTCTTCAAAAAATTGTATCTGGTAAATTTCTTAAATTCCGAAAATTCTACAAATCTATCTGTCATATTTTTTCCTGCAACTATCTTTTCTGAAAATCTTCGGATTTAAATGTTTTTATTTAAAAGAAAAAATGTTTAAAATTTGGGGTCCGTCAGCCAAAAATATGCCTCAAGGGAACCGTGAAGTGAAAGTTAGTGGGAACCACTGATCTGGCAGATCTAAATTGATCCAAAAAATGACAGATCAAATTAGATCCACTAATATAATTGGGGATTAAGATGGATCTAAATTGATCCGAAAAATGGGAGATCAAATTAGATCCAGTAATATATTTGGGGATTTAGTAAGATCTAAATTGATCCGAAAAATGGCAGATCAAATAAGATCCTGCAATATGTTTAGGGATTAAGTAAGATCCAAAATTACTTAACCCCATATAAAATTATATCAGATTAGATCCTACAATATAATATATACGGAATCTAGTTTATTAAAAATCGTATAAAAAAATTTTAATTAAAAAAAAAATATATTATAATTCTAAAAAACAATGTCATCATCTGAATTTGAGCTATGCCAGAGTTGTAGTGAGTTAAGCACTCAGCAGTATGTAGCTCACTTTATTAGAATATATTTTTCGTATAATTGTGTTATATATAATTATATATTCGGAAATTAATGTGGCTAATTGGTTCTGTACTTATCTGATTTTATATAATTGTATATAAATATATATTATTTTTTATATAATTATATATAATCATATCTTATGGACAAGAAAAAATGTGGAGAAATATTATAATATTTAAAACAAAAAAGAAAGACAGGAAAAGAGTTAAAATTAAAAAAAAAAATAATATAGAAAAATATCGAGACACAAAAAATGTTTATCTTTCTGGCTGAAATTCGAAACCTTTGACATTAGAGTATTCAAAAACCGAAACCGAAAACCGGTCAACCGGTTTCTTTATTTTTAAAAACCGATCGGTTTCGAATATTTTGTAAATTCGAAGAAACCCGGTCTTTTCTGTTCGGTTAACCGGTTTATTTAATTACATCACCAACTGGGTTACTTGGTCTCTTTTATTTTTTTCGAAGACTTATAATCGTTTGTTTGGTTATGAAGATTTAGATGTAAGTCTGATAGATTCCGATGAAGACTTAACTTTGGATATTCCAAATTCAAATAGTTTAATTTCTGATCTAAGTAACACAACAAACAGTATTCAAAATCCTAAAAAAGAGACTGATGATTTCATATACAGTGTCTCACAGCTTATTTCGTGTGAGGAACATTTTTGAAAAATCAAGCTTAAAATTGGTATATTTTATTCTGAACTCCACAAATAAATGATGCAGTTTTGTAGATAATTTAGTCTTCAATAAAAAACACCAAAAAAAAATTACACAAATTTCAACATTGAACGATTTTTTAAAAGCAAAACTAAATAAACAGATAATTTTCATGTCACAGCTTATTTCGTGTGTTGATTTTTATTATTATCTTTTTTGAAATAACTGATTCTAAAAACTAACTGTAGATCAAAACATAAACAATAATGATATCAGAAATAGTTCGTCTATTCAAAAGTATTAAAATCAGTTATATTTCCGTGGTTTTACAAGATGGGTCGACGCACTTCAATAGAAAACGTGAGTTAGTTCTTAAAAACTTCCAAAGTGGGAAAAAATAAAAACAAATTACTGAAATTGTTGATTGAAGTCCATATACGGTTCAGTATATTATTCATCGTTTTTTCCGAAAAAATCGTGTGCACAACAAAGCAAGAAAGGCCCAAAAAAAATTTATTAAAAAATGATGAGGTGTGGATTTTGCGAAAGATTAAACAAGATCCCATGTTGAGTGTGCCAGCTGTGGCCAAGGATGTTGAAGAAATGTTTCTTTAAAAAAAATCTCATCCAGAAACTGTACGCAGGATACTTAGATATTAATTTTCATGGGCGAACATCAAGATACAAGCCGTTTATTAATAAGAAAAATCAAAAAGTCCACATACATTTCGCAAAGTACCATGAAAACAAAGATTTCTTTCTGGAATGTAGGGGATGAGGGCAATTTTAATATTTCAGCATCAGATGATAATGTATATATGTGGCGTCAACCAAATACTGCGCTCCAAACAAATAATTTATGTAGCCCAGTAAAACATGGATACCAACCTATAAAGGTTTGGGGTGCATATCGTCAGCAGGTGTCGGTTAATTGGTATTCATAGAATCCACTTTTACTAAAGAGGTATACCTAGACTTGCTTAATCGAAATTTACTCCAAAGTGCTGAAGACTTAGGCATATGTGACAAATTCCGCTTCTACCAAGAAATCGATCCCAAGCACAAAGCCGGAATAGTGCAAATTTGGCTAATTTGAAATTGCCCACACGTCATCCAAACATCCGCCCAATCACCAGGTTTAAATGTGACTGAAAATTTGTGGCACAATCTAGAGCTGTGTATTCGAAAACACCATATTTCTAACGTAAAAAGTTTGAAAGCGACACTAAAGGAAGAGTGGAGAAAAATATCTCCACAATACACTAATAAGATGGTTGACTCTATGCTATCCAGATTTAAACCAGTAATAAAGCAAAAAAGACTACCCTACAAAATATTAAATAATGATTTTTCAACAATTTTTATATTTTTTTAATGTTCTATTGCCATACACGAAATAAGCTGTGACATGAAAATTATGTGTTTGTTTAGTTTTGCTTTTAAAAAATCGTTCAATGTTGATATTTGTGTAATTTTTTTTAGTGTGTTATATTGAAGACTAAATTATCTGCAAAACTGCATCATTTATTTGTGGAGTTCAGAATAAAATATACCAATTTTAAGCTTGATTTTTCAAAAATGTTTCTCACACGAAATAAGCTGTGAGACACTGTATCTTGATAAATGCGACAAAAGAACTGAAAAGTTGGAAAATTTATATAATTGTCTTTTGACTATTTGTCCAACATCTACTATTAGTGAAAGAGTATTTTCCACTTCTAGCTTTATCAAAAGCAAACAAAAAAATCGTCTTAAAACGAAACATTTAAATTTCATATTATTTCTAAAATATTATTTTAGAAGTGAAAAATAGATTTTCTTTTTACATATTTAAAATGTAATATTAAAAAAACTTATTTAATGCCAAACATTTTTAACGTTCAAATTACTAACGTACCTAATTTTACCCAATTTACAAACTTAATGATATCTATTCATTTGATATGAATATAGTTTAATAATATTAATTTTTAAGATATTATATTAAAAAATATTAAAACCAATGAATGAAATGTTGAAATGAAATACAATAAAAAAATTATTTTTTTTTTTCAAAGAATGTATTTTTTATTTTTATTACTTTTTATTTTATATTAAATTTCTGTTTTTTTTTTACATAATTAACAAATTATATAAGCTTTTTATTCAAATTAAAAAAAAACCGAAAAAACCGGTTGACCGGTTTTTTCTGCAAAAACCGAAACCGGTTTTTTAAAATTCTATTTTTCGAAGAAAACCGAAATCGGTTTTTTCAAAAGGCCGGTTTTTTGGATACTCTAATTGACATGGAACCATACATTATTATATCTAAATATATCTTAATCATATCAAAAACACTAGATATTCAACTATATATAACAATATGTCAAATTTGTTGGAATATATCACCCCCATCCTCTCTGGGTCCAGGCCTGACCACATATAATTATATCTTATACCATATCAAAAAATATTTCTTATATTGGGCAATATATTGAATTATATGTATAAAATTATATCGTATACCATATATATGAATATTTTTATATTATTATATATATTATATAATATATATTATATAATTAAAATATATAATTATATATAGTTCTGTATAAGCCATATATAAAAGTATATAGTGTTATATATAATTTTATATGATATACCTTATCTTACCATATAAATCATATCTTATTTTATAAAAATCAATCAAAGGGACCTAGTGTGTCAAAAAACGGGTTTGGACTTGAGAGTGGATTCTGGTACCTAAAAGGGTGTAGAATAAGATGAAATAAGTTAGATTTCTGATAAAAATGTATTTACCCCACACACATCAACCCTTTGCTGAGAGTTAACAGATAGCTGAGAACGAACAGAGCAGCAACAATAGTAAAGGTATTGTCACACTAAAAGCGAAAAAAATACGTCACCACATAGGCAAGACGTCACCAAAATCGGCACCCAATTATAATTAACCATACCAAATCGCATCTCCCAACTGAAGGTGTGTTCACAGTGACAATGCGTTATGAAACTTTAAATGCGTTTTTCTCAAAACTTCATTTTCACACACTAGGTCCCTTTTCTCGGAGAAGGTCACATATAACTATTACAGTATAAGGTAATTTTTATAATGTAATATATAACTATATGTATATGGTTAGGCATACTGACATACGTAAATATATATAATATATTATTATATGATGTCACACATGATTATATCTCAACTCTTTTACACGGGTAACCACTTATGTTTTAACTCCTAGGTAACAACTTTGTATATCTAGTGGAACCCCTTGAGTATTACTTGCTCGTAAAGAAATCTTGGTAATGTCTGTTTTTGCTGGGTATAAAAAATATTTCAAAATATCAACTTAGGTAAATATTTTAAACTATACAGCTCTGAATCAAATGATTAAATTTTGAATATTTTTAAAAGAAGCAACACAAATTGAAGGTCTAAAAAATTAAGCCAAAAATAAAAGAAATCAAATCGGATAAAAATATTTTTATTTTAAATTTCACGGTTTTAAATAGAGAATGGCACGTTACAATGCCGCACGAAGATTTTTTCTACTCACGCTCACGCACTCTTGATCTCGTGAGTAGTTTAAATGTTTGCTTTTATTTTATCACTTGAACCACTTGATGGAGTGTTACCATACTTAATACATAAAGAAAAAACAGTCTTACTACATTACATGTAAAAAAATCGGAATAAAAAAATAAAAATAAAGAAATCAAATCAAATAAAAGGAGTAATCACGAAAAATCACGACAAAATATTTAATAATATTTAAATTAAATTGAAAATGAATTTTTTTGAAATCAGGAATTTCCAGTCCAAATTCCCGAGAAGGGAAAAATACTTGTTTTCCCGGGAACCCAGGGATGCTTTCTTTAATCATAGTGTAAATTGCGTACATATTTGCCTCTAGATAGTTAATTAAAATAACGAAATCTGCCACGATCTTGTATGGACCATATTGGAAATTTATTTACACATTTCCAGCTTTTCAAGTATGTGGGACGGATTAAAAAGAAATCTGGTTAATGGATATTTAGGCTATATTTGGGTTTGTGGTTATTTCGGTTTCTGAACTCAATGAAGAAAAAAAAATATTTATTAATAAATAAAACAAGTTATAAATATGTTTTTTTTTTTTTGTAATTTTATTGAATATATAAGTGTAATCATGATGATCATTTTATTAATTAATTCATAAATCATTTTAGTACAAAGAATATAGAAACATAATTAATTTTACAATTAGGATTAAGTAATAAATTGTGTAAAATGTGAAATATATATTTTTTATTAATTAAGTAAATATGTTTTCCTTTAAGTATTTGTTAATAATAATTACATCATTTATATAAATATAACTTTCAGTCGAAAAAGTCTTGCCCGTGTATTTTGAGCACAACATTAAAAATATAAATTTTAAAATGATTTTTTTTTAAAGTAAAAAAGCCAACAAAAATAGTAAATTTTTTAAAACAAGAAATTCTATACTTAAAGACAGAAATGTTTAATAAAATATAACATAAATACAAAAAAAGATTACAATAGTTAACAATTGATTTATCAGTCATTCCGTGAGTACAACATTTATTTTCTTACTTAATTTAAAATTTTCCCTTAGTTAAAATGAATAAAAAAAGTTTAAAATTAAATTGTATATAATTGTAAAATTAATAATTATATTGAAAAAATGTATTCTTTGTTTTATACTATCTAGACATAACCATTTATTTTAAATCCTTTGGGGGATTTTTGAAATGTTTGTTGCTTCAATGAGAATATGAAATTTAATTTAAACATTTGATGTGATTTTGTTTACAGATATGTAATAGAATAAGTTTCAATAATTTGGCAGCTCCATTGTTTGTCAAACTTAAAATTCAAACAAGTAATCTTATATATATTACCAACTTTGTTTATTTTCTTTATCCACATATGGCATTTTTTCGTGGTCTATTATTCGATTTTTTGACACTATAAAAGTTATATTTATAATAAAAATTTAGCCTGGTTTTATAAAGTGTTTATCGCAAAAAATCAAAAAAGAACTTAAATACTTGTTTCCTCTTATGAATAAACTATATCTTGGTGTCTCGACGTAACATAAATCAGTTAACATCATGGTAATGTTAAATGGAGACCACTCAGGGTAATGTTATAGGCTTTTTCCACTGAGCTATATCTTTCATCTTTCATCAATTTGCAAAGATGTTAACATCTTCCCATAAGAATTATACAGGCTAAAAATTCTACATCTTTCTACATCTACAAAAGATGATTATTTCTCATTTTGTTCAATCTTACATCTTTCGTTATTTAAAGTGTCATCACTAAAAAAATTACAAAAAAAATCGATTTTCTTTGTGCCATCACTAGCAAACTGACATTGCAGAAAATAAACAGAAAAAAAAAAATTCAACAAAGGAAAATGAGCGGCAGATGTAAGAATTTCATACTTATGCCTACCAAAAATTCTTCTTCATCATCATCTTCTTCCAGAATGGCCTTTAATATTTCAATGTACTGCATTAAAATTCGGGTTTGTTCTTGCAAAGCAACAATGACTCCAATGAATAATGCTTTCTTTAAATCCATTTTTTATTTTAAAAAAAAAATTATGCGTCTTTTTCATTTATTTTTTGACAGCTGAATAAATAGCAGATGAAAGATGTTGCCAATGTAAACACTTGTTTCACATTTTCAACATCTTCCATGCGTTTCACAAAAATGTTGTTCAGTGTAAAAAGTCTATTACTGTTTCAGTTTTACCTGTTTTAACATGATTGTTAAGACAGTTTTTATAAAAATACTCTTTTTATATGTAATATTTAAGATGATGCCACATGTTTTACTGCTTAGTGACATCACAAAACAAAATACAGATTGTTATATAAAAATACATATAAACTGTGTAGTTATGAAATAATTTGCATTATTAAAACTTAAAATGTAATATACTTTTTGTTTATCAAAACAAAAAAATAAAAATAAAACTAATCAATTACTGTAAAGTAAAAAAAACATTGATTTTTTTATTAAATCTTCATTTACATAAACGAGCCATTAGGGTCTCATGTTGTTAATTAAATCTACTATCTAAATAACAAACTTCTAGATTTACGACTGAAAAGAAAATTATGATTTTTTATTTGATTGTCTAACAGTTATCCTAACAGAAACTTGCTAATGTAGACTGAGAGTAATATTACCAAAGAATATGTTGTTACCCATGTCCTAACTTGATATATTTATTTCATGACATCTGCTACAAACCAATTGCCATACTAAAGTTGAGTGTCTTCATGCCGTCCGTGACATTTGTGAAGAAAAGACGTGAATAACACAGATACGTTTTATAAAATATTACCTAATATTTTTTTTTTTTTAAATTAATGTTTTTTTTTTTTTACAAAATTAAAAAAAAAATTGTATTAACATTGATAACCCAACTCTCAGGGCATGCTCCTGCAAATGCAGTACATTTTGTTCATATCAGAAAAAAAATATTATGAAGGGGGAAAGAGAGTAGTATTTGTAGACATTTGACAGAAACCCAGCAAAAATCTTGGTAATAGGCCTGCGGAAAAAAGGGGTCAGTTGGGAATCGGGACCTATCCCGGGATAGGTGAAAACTGAACCGGTTCCGAAAAAACATATCACGAGATAGGTGAAAAGAGCACCGGTTCCTAAAGTACCTATCACGTGACCGGTTTAAAAGTCACGACATGTCCTTTTAGGCCAGTCCTGTGACATGTCACAGAGGGCAATTGACCCCCTCCTAGGGCAAGCCCATGTTAAAGTGATCGGTTCCTATCACAATGAACCATCCATGTGACGTGTCCTGGGATAGGTCCTTTTCCCGCAGGGAGGTTGGACATATTTTAGGCATTACCTTGTAAAGCGTTTGCTTTGCTTTGAAACCTGAAGTAAAACGTTACAAATATTGTGGTATATCACTCCTTATTTAAAGGATATGAAGTAATGAGTAATAATGAGCGGTCGAAAAGGTTGTTTACGCCGTTCTAGGAAATTAAGTCTCCTGAATGCTACCTTTGACACTTAAAATCATACTTGTTTAAACAGATATCGCACTGAATTCTTATATCCAGAACATTAAGAGTATCCGAATCCTCGATTTTCATACCAACCATATGTACAGCTAGCATTGTTGGTAGTGATGATAGTCTATCATCTTAAAGAATACATTGCGATTGGGTTATAATTTTTAAGGTAATTTGTAGCATTCTTTTTAGGGATGGTTTTGGCATAAAACTTCTTTACAAAAAGCTAAAAAGGTTAGCCAACGGACAAGCTTAGTATCGGCCCAGAATAACAACGTTATGTATTTTTCCATACAAACAATTAAATTGCGCCGAGCGTTGCCGTTGTAAAATAGAATCTATTTTATTTTCAAAACAATTTTTCTTATTCTCTTGTTTTTTGTTTATAATTTTCTTAACAGAGTTCACGCATTTTTGTAAACAAAACACATGAAGAGTAAAATTAGCATACGATATTCTATGGCTCTCATGTTCTCTTTGTATACTCGCGAATAAAAAAGAAACTATAAATCATCTCTTAGTATGTTTTATTAATTAATTTTTTTAATTTTAATTAATTTTTATTAAAATAATTATTTTTTTTTTATTGTTTTTATAAAATTAAAATGTAAAAACAAAAAAAATTCTGTTCGTTAACAAGGAAAGAAGACAGCGGAGAGTAAAGAATATCTACGGTACTCTTTACACTAAAATATTTATGACAATTTGTGCAGTCACCGTGGTACTTTGTTATTTTTAGGCGCGTTTCCTCTCATAGCAACAATCGTCACGTTCTTATTCTGGGCCGACACTAAAGCTGGATAACGGGGTTTCAGCACCAGTGCTGGTATATAGGTACTTTTAAGTCATTTTGACAATTTGTACTGGCCAGCAGTATTTTCCGATATACTTCCTTTTTTATAATATTTCAAGAAACGTTTGTATACAAACATAACACAGAGGATAGTGGCCATAAAAAATATCCGATAATTAGTTGAAAAGTTTTTTTAAAAAAAAGTCTTAAAATGGGCCCAAAAAACTGGCCGATGTGAAAGGCAGACAATTGTTAATATTTTCAGCCATTTAAAATCTAGAATCAAATTAAGCTGGTATCGCACTTATAAGAAGATAACACTTTCCATGGTATGAGCTGACAAAATTTGATCGGTGTAAGAAGAGTTACTTCAGAGAGTTGATCTAAACCGATTGGTATGTTACTATGTAGAACTAATTTTAAAGGTTGGAAGCATATATAGAGCTGCTAAAACTCTACTCTCAGTATTATCTTTAAGTGACACTTAAAGTAATTTGAAGAAAATGTTCTCAAGGGGATAGCGATTATATCCCAAGCTTGTTTTACTCAGAGTTTGGCGGAGGGAAATTCCAAATCAACAACTTGCACGTATTTTTTTAGAGTCAAATATTTTTGCGGCAGCATCTTGACATTAATTTGCACCTGGCTTTTAGAGTGTGTGTGATTTGAAATGTCGTTATAACGAAACACATAGTTGTATACAATTAGTAGTATGGCTACAGAGCAGACTTTTAGAAATATAATTCCCTGATTCAATATTTGGATCGATTAACAAAATTATTTTTATCGATTAAATAATTTTCTAATTTATTCAATCATTATCAAATTTAAAGAATATATTTTTAATAACATATAAATTATGCTTAACCATAATCTCAATATACATTAATTTCTTTAAAGTGATTATAAATTATGCATTCACTAATTCATAAAATGAATTTTTATTCGAATCGTTTCAAAAAGGAATTATCTTTTTAAAACTCTGCTCAGAATAACTTTCTAAAGCGATTTAACGATGTCAGTCTGTCCCGCCCATCCATCCGTGTATTCTTGTAATAAAATTGCAAATCGCAAATATTTGAATGAAATTTGGTACAAGTATTATTAGGTTAAAATCGGACTATATTTATAACGACAGCGATAAGAAATGTGAAAAAAAAGTTCAGTTGTTCTGGAACTGCCCTTCAAAACATGAAATGTATGTTGGTTCATTCACTAGTTCGCATACAATACGGAAATTCGTATTTGTGGGTCACTAGGTAACTGTTTTATTGTTAACAAAATTTAGTAATATTTTAAGTAATTCAAAACTAACAAGAGCTGGTGTTGCCAAATAATCATCATTGTAATAGCATTGTAAAAAAGGAAAATTCTAAGAATATTAATTGTCGAAATTATATTTTAGACAATTGTTAAAACGAATGCTCCTTTTTTACACCAAAACTAAATGATTTTAACTTAATTTCTAAAATGTTAAATTTATATTAGCTACATCTATTATATTTTATAAATGTTTAAAATAAATCTTTCAAATGTTTAAAAAAATGCTGTGTTTTAAAAAATTTTTATATCTGTGGGCTTTGTGCAAAAGAACTTGTTAAAAATATTAAGCCCTGGTTTATGTATTACAAAAATTGTTGCACCCGATGGTGTTCCATGTATTTCTAATGAAAGTAATTGTTAATTTCCATCGTTTAGACTTTTTTTGTAAAGGATAAACCGGCCTTAAAAATATATTCAAGAGTTTTTTTTTTGTTAGAATTCCTCCTTTTTGTTTGCAATTTTTAAGAGATCATGAAAGCAGATAATATCATATTTTTATGATCTCTTAAAAAACTCATGCAAAAAGAAACTCTTGGAAAAACGTTTTGACGAAACTAATTAAGACAATTTAAGTCGTTTCTTCATAAGTCCACAGATATATATACTTTTTTCCAAGTTACTCTTAATTTATAGTTTACAGTTCCATGTTATTGTTTTTTTTTTCACAGAGACTGTGAAATTTGTTATTGAATTTATAATGTATTGAAACGATTTATATGGTACTGAGCCAACAGACCACGTTTTAATAAAACGCGTTGATGTTGGCATTTATATCATTGTTTTATGAAATTGTTATTAGAGTTACCATCGATAGATGTTGTGGTGGTGGTGGTGGTGTTTGAGGAACATGATGCTGATGCCAGGCCATTGCCCATATTACCGCCATTCGACGCCTTAGACACATCATCACCCACAATCAATACCTTACCAACACCATCGGGTGCAACCAACTCACCGCTTAAACCATCCAAACCCAATGAAACATCTCCAGGTATTTTCGGTTTTGGACGGTGTGTATCTACCGCATCAATGGGTAATTTAATATGTTCCACTTTACAGCCATAGGCCACGGGTGTCAATTTGATTACCGTATGTAAGGGGACATACAAATAGGGTAATTCATCAGCGGATTTATCCAAAAAGTAGGCGAAAAGGCAGCGCAATACCGCCTGATGGGATACTACCAAAACATTGCCTTGACGTTCCAATTCCATAATAACCGGTTCTAAGCGGGCCACTAAATCTTCATAACTTTCACCGCGTGGATAACGATAGGCAAATTTATTTTGATCTCTAGCCGAAAATTCTTCTGGAAATGTTTCTTTAATCTGTTCATAAGTCATTTCTTCACAATGCCCTGCATCGATTTCATTCAAAGCCTTCCAACGTTCTTGTGGAGCCTTAACATCAGCCACCGTTTGTATGGCCCTCTTCATCCACGAAGTCCATACACGCAGACCCTCGATTTGTTGTTGATCTATATACGCTGCCAATGCTTTGCCATATAAATGACCACGCTCACTTAAATTGGAATCACCACCTATCAGACCCTTAAGATTATGTTCTGACTCACCGTGGCGTGTCAAATAAATTGTCCTTGGTGTTATGTGGATATTCATCAAATAGTAAACAATTCGTGATTCAACATGGCCCTCATTATTGTAGACAACCACTTTTTTACCAGCATTGTAGATTTTCATAAAACTCAAGTGCTCTTCACGAACCTCATCAATTGGCTGATAACGTTCCTCATAGTGTTCTATACGTTGTAGAAAATCACGTACTACCAAATCCGTATTCATATTAACATAATCCGGTGAACTAACCTTGACTTCCTTGATATTTTGTTCAATAATGCCTGGATCATCACATATGGATTCCACAAAGAATAGACGAAAACCATGTTGCTTAACAACTACCTCATATATTAGTTTACGTCTATCGAATGTAGAATTAGTGGCATCGAAAACGGCAACACTGCCCTGGCCACTTAGAAGCCATTCACAGGAATCATGCAAGGCCTGATTAGCACACCGTTTACGTATAGCCATTGCTTCTTCATTGTCGGCACGAAAGAACTCATGGGACTTGTAGGCATTAGTGGCATGACGACGATATTCTCCCAAATTAAAGACACGCGTAGCTATACCAATCCAATTAAGATAACGAGCCAATTTTTTGGAGATAAAAGTTTTGCCACGAGCCGGCAAACCGACCATGGCTATAACATGAGGAGTAGACACATCGGATATGGCTCTTTCGCCTCGTATTGGAAATGGCTTGGTCATTACAGTCTCTGATGTGGGAGGCAACAATTTACGCAATTCATCGGGCATAACACTGGGACACACAGTCAGCTCATTCTCTATGGTAAGTTCGGCGGTTTTCATTAGCTGATTAAGCGAAGTGGTGCGAGCTCGCAGGGAAGGTGAGGTCTTGTAGGGCATATCCATGATGCTGGTGGATGTCACAGAGCGTACTAGGTTAGAGTTTGGGAAGTGCTTGACGACAGCAGCGTTAACTGTGGAGGAGAGTAGTAGGGAATTTAAGAGGGTCAGTTGGGTTTGTGATTCTTGATTTTTGAGTTTTTGTTTAATTTGCTCAAAAGTGGGATAAATACAACAGGAGTTAGAACAGGTTTCAGAATCTGCCTCGTCAATGGGTGGTGGTGATGGTGTAGGTGAAACTGAACCAGCACTACCACATGAGTTATTAGCAGTGGGTGGAGAGAAATTCAATGAAATTCCCGCAAAGGGTGAAGTGGAAGGGGATGAGGTATTAGAATTGGAAACTGAAGGTGGTGGAGTTGGTGGAGGTGTTGGTGAGATGGGTGTTAAAATAGGCTGTAACGTTATCGTAGTTGCAGACGATAAAGATGATGTGGAAGAAGTTGATGAAGTATTTAAAGTACTGTTGGAAATATTATTTAAAACACACGTTGGTAATGATGTTGATGCTGGTGAATTTAAAGATGATTCTGATGAACAAAGGAGTATGGTAGATGATGGAATTGAAGATGCTGCTGATGATGATGAGGAGGATGATGATGATGAAGATGATGTGTTTGTTGGTATTTGTTCAATATTATTCATAAATGTATAGTTTTAAACAAGTAGTTGAAAAATAAAAGAAATAAAATTAATTTATATTAAAACAAAATTATACAAAAATTCTGCAATTTTCCTTTTTTTTTTTTTTTTTTTTTGTTAATTTCAAGATGCTCTCAAGGGCAAGACTTTTTTTTACAAAATTTCCCGCTTACACTTGGATATAAATCTATATAATTTTTCCCCAAAAAATAGTAGACTTTTCTTTTCCAAAAACAAAAATATCACAATTTGGTTTTGCCCTTTATTATAGATAAGGCTGTGAATTCCCAAATAATCTTATTCAGTTCAGTCAATTTTCACCATTTATGTAAGACCCTGCTTTAAGTATGTTTTCGTATACTAAATATTATCACAGCATACGTTCTCGTTGGTCGTAGTGGGCAGTTTGGAAATTATTTTTTTTTTTTTTTATAGAGAAAAAAATAATTCACTCTCTTTTTCTGTCTGTGTTTCTTTATAATTCAAGCAAAGTTTGCTTTTGCTGTAAATAAAATTTGAAAAAAGAAATTTGAATTTAATATAAATGGGAAAACTCTTCTGAAAATATTATAATATGTAGGTTAAAGGATGACTGAATAAAGAAGTTTTAAAAATGTTGAAAACCCATTTTTGTTGACAAATAATGAATTGCAAGATTTGAATAATAATGTCAGAAATGTAATACAAAAAAAAAAAGTTCCAGATTAAAAATATATATCTGTGGACTTTTGATAACAGAACTTTTTTTTAGGAGAGGTTAAAAAAATACATTTATCGCCGTATAGAACTCTTTGTATTAAAATGTTACAATTTCTTACTTATTAGAATCTAATTTTTTTTGTATGAAAAAAAAAAAATCGCTGATGTAAATTCGCCTAAAGTTACAAATGAAATAAGTTTTTTGTAAAACGGAAATTAAAAGGATCAGACAGATATTTATATGGCTCATTTGCGAGAAGACCAGTATAATTAAAAAAAAAAAAGTTTTCAATTGAGCCTAACTGCTGAGAGAAGTACAAAATATTTTTGATAGTCACTCAATGAGAGAAAGAGATATCAATACCATGTTTTAGTTTATTATGTGACCCACATTTCGGTATTATTAACTCAAATCGCGTTTTTTGAGTTATACCGGTCTTCTCGCAAATAAGCGATATGTGAATTTTATTGACTACAAAATTCTTGGATAATTTACTTTGCTTTTGTCAAAAGTCCACAGGTATGTTTTTTAACAAATTTATTTAAGGAGTTTATTGAATAAAATAAAAAATAACGGAATCGGACAAAATAAATGATATATTATATTGTACTAATAAAAAAAAGCTCATTTTAAATTGCAAAAATCTAAATAAATTTGGAGTATTTCCATATAAAATTAAAATTTTATATTAGAGATTAGAAAAATTCCTAATAAAGTTAAGATTGTTATAGAAAATTTGCAATAAAAACTGCTCAATAAATTTTTTTTATTTTTGACAAAAGCACTTGTTTTAAATATACAAATTTTACAGGAGAGCGAAAATAAAAACACCTTAACTGTTGCGTAAAACATTTTCGAAGTATCATTAAAAACGCCTATAAACAAAACAACTTTTGTTTTTTTTTTGGCAGAAGAAAATTTGATAAAATCTCTGTTACAAGGAATTTTGACTTAAAGTTGCTTTGTTGTTTGAAATAATTAAAGAGTTTAAGTAAATTTAAAATTTATTAAAAAAGAAGAGATAAAAATAAATCAATTTCTTACCATCTACTTCCCAGCAAAGTAAGAGCTAAGGAAGAAGTAGTTAAACACTACATCTACTGAACACGAAGTTGTGAAAATTTCAGCGAATAAAAAATGATTTCAACATTGGCGTGTCATTGGGAGGAAGTAGTTTGTTTCGGTGCTATGAAAAATCTATGAGCAGATGGACTTTTTATTAGTTTACGGAAGTTGTTAAATATAGGGACTTTAGTTAAAAATGTGATTTTGAACACGCCAAGAATTATTATTCCGACCAGGACAAAGTGAATATCACTGGTATGCAAAATATGTTTTCAATAAGGCATTTAATGACTGCAGGAATTAACCATTTATGGACCAACTAAATAAATGTTTTTTTTTTTTTTACTAGTAGGGGTTAATATCAACATTTTTGAAGTGGTTTAAAATGACTTCTTACAAATCGAAAAATTTGCACTATTAACTTTTTTGGATGTTCTGAAAAAGAGCTTCGTAAAGAATAACATCATTTTATTTTGCTGGGTTATATGTATTTAAATTTCAGTCACCTAATGCCACAAATAAAGTAAGTTCTTTTGTCAAATGAAAATTGTAAAAGTTCTGAAAGAAGTTAATAGTCACACATCGTAAATAGGTCAAAACAGAGACATGGGGATTCAAAAGATATATTGACTAAAAATTCTTTGACTTAAGCTAAATTCTTCTAAATTCAGGGGTTAGGTGGATTTAAGAATTCGTATTCGTCACAGGCTAAAGCAAAAGGATGCCGCTGCAGCAGGTTCTTGACTTTATGGTGCTGGAATTAATGATTTAATTTTCTTTTTTAAAACTTCAACCGCATTTTTCTCGAAACTTTTTTGTGAAGCCTACCGATTTCTACAAAATTTGTGAACTAAATTTGCTAAAATTTTGCACACTTCTTCAAAATAACTTTATCTAGAGCTTGAACAAAGGATTTCTTTTATCACAACCTATTTTATGAGGCAAAACGTGCCAAAAATTTTACCAAAAAATTTGATTTTTTTGTTCACTACTCCGCCAAAAATTGTAATTTAATTTTTTTTATTTTACCTTCGTTCAAGTTTTTTTTCTGTTATAAGATGCTTTATAACAGAAAAGAAATTTGATTTTTAATTTCTGATGAACCATCGACAAAACTTTTTTAAGAGGTCAGGGGAATTGAGATTCCAATGGCTGAATTTTCAAAATTTTTAAATAAAAATTTTACAAAGTACTTGTTAAATATGTATCTTTCATATATAGGGTCCGCCAAATAACTTTTTTTTTTTTGAAAATGCTATAAAAAAAATACTGAATATTTTCTCAAATTGCTTTCTTTATTTGAAAGTACAATCCTTCCGGTTAATAATGGAAAAATCTCATTCATGGCTGCCTCGGCACATTATCGATTGTGTGCAGCTTCACGAATATTGTCTTTTAAAGCGTCAATTGTCTCTGGCTTGTCGGCGTAACACTTATCTTTGACGGCACCCCACAAATAATAGTCCAACGGTGTCAAATCGCAGCTTCGAGGTGGCCAAGCCACATCAGCTCTGTGGCTGATAATGCGATTTTCAAAAACAGGGCGCAAAACATCGAGTGTAGCTTCGGCTGTGTATCACGTAGCGCCGTTCTGTTGAAACCAAATTGTTGCCAATATCATCCTCTTCAATTTTTGGGAACAAAAATTCGTTTAACATGGCCCGATAACGATCGCCATTGACTGTAACGGTCAGCCGAGGCAGCCATTTGAATGAAATTATTTTCCATTATTAACCGGAAGGATTGTACTTTCAAATAAAAAAAAGAAATTTGAGAAAATATTCAGTAGTTTTTTTTATAGCATTTTCAAAAAAAAGTTATTTGGCGGACCCTATACTAAATTGTTTGAAAAAATATTTCATTTGATATATTAAAAAAAAAATAGTAAAAATACGCCTTTTTGAGCCTTCGAAACCCACTTAACCCCTTAAAAAATCGTGCGAATTTCGCAACGAAACTTGCTATAGCGAAAAAATTTTAAATAATTAAAATTTTCCTGAATTCTCGATTATTCTACCACACCCTCTAGGGAAGATATTTTCAAACAAAGTCGAAAAGGCAACTAGTTCACATTCTTTAATAGATTTAGATTTCTTCAAAATTAAGCTTTTAATGTGTTATCATTATTTTAATTTGAGTGAATAATCGAGATTACAAAAATAAAAATAAGCAATTTTAAGAAATTTTTCTAATTTTTATTTTGTGTTTTTAAGCTTTTTCAATATACGGCAGCCCATGTGCGATACTTATTTTTGTTTCTTTGTAGCCAAACGTTTTTAGTATCTTATGCTTTTTGCCGCGTGTTATTGATACAACAATGATCGATAAATTGAAGTAAGATCGCTATGTTAATAAGGGTTAAGTTGTTTTGACAAAAGTCCACAGAAATAATAATTTAGAACAATTAATCCCAACTTAAAATGGAAAGCATATATTTCAATAATCATATAACATTATAAAAACATATCGAATTTGGTTTTCTTTATTTTCGAAATTCAAATTTATAAAATAAATAAAAATGTAAAAATTTATTAACAAGATATTTTTTAAATTTGCATCGATTTTTTTTTATTTAAACACTAAAAAAGAAAAGATTTCTCTATAAATTTACCGTATAAAACAATATCATTTACTTTTTCAAAAATAAAACAAAAAATAACAATTTAAATTGTGTATAAAACACTTTCCGTGAATGATGTGTATAATCAATTTTAAACTCTTTAATATTAAATTTATTCTATTCGACTGGTGACGGCGTCTGATGCGAAACGTTTATTTGCCAACTGTCAAAGTAAAACTAAACGAAAGTGTAGTCACAGCAAATGCCAGAATACTAAAAAAAAGTCAAGCTCACAAATAAAAGCAACAAAAGAATAATAAAAAAAAACATTCTATGTACGGTATTTATAGGTATTATATGCTTGTAAGTTAGGTATATATAAAATTCTTTTGATCAGTTCAACTATTAGCAGGAGGTAAAGATAGTAAAATAAAATGTAAGAGATAATGGCGGCACTTGTTACCACTGGGTAAATTTTCCTTTGGTATAGGTCAAAAATTAAAAAAAAAAATCCTAAGGATGGTAA
This sequence comes from Eustalomyia histrio, assembly GCA_949748255.1. NCBI lineage: Eukaryota > Metazoa > Arthropoda > Insecta > Diptera > Anthomyiidae > Eustalomyia > Eustalomyia histrio. The sequence continues at coordinate 37,904,464 of OX456525.1, read as the reverse complement.
AAATTCAATTTAAAAAAGTTTATCGTTATAATCAGCCCTTTAACCAGTAGTTTATAGGGTAAAAAAGGAGATCACTGTATACATCATTCAGATAACTAACAAGTGCAGTAAACTAACTAACAATGCCGTAAAAGTAGCCGACAATTTTTTTTTACAAAAATTTTGAAACAACATCAAAAAAAAAATGAACTAGAATTTAGAAAAATTAACTTATTTGGAGGAAAAATTTAAATGAAAACGGAGCCAATAACACTTTTAACCAATATATAATAAAATTTTGAAATGAAATAATTTTGAAATTAATAAACAAAGTTTACTTAAAACTTGGTAAAAATTCCTAAATTATAGAAAAATTTTCCTATTGAGAACTAAATTTTTATTAGAAAACAGCAAAATTTCCTCCTAATTAGTTCACATACATATTATCTCAAATTTTACTGTTAGTTAGGAATTTTTTTTTTTAACAAAAAACTAGGATTTAACTCCCTTAAAATAATAATAATAATAATATTTTCTAATACCATGTTAAATAGCACTTTTTTTAAGTAACAATTATCCTTAAATTTGATAAAAATTTTCTAATATATATGAAACTGTTTCTGTGATAGAGGTAATATATTTAACCATATATTTTAAAGTACTTTAAATTTCATTAGTAAAAAGGTAAACAAATTAAAAAATTGCAGGAATTGCAGGAACGTAATAAATTGTGACAAAGTCAGATCCTTTTCGTAGTTAATTAATGGTTCTCCTTAAGAGAACTACAAAAAGGGACACCCTAAGTAACACTGGGGGTCCTTTCTCTTCTTAAATTAACTAATTTAAGGAAATTGTTGCAAAAACACAAAATATCACAGTTATATTTCTTGAATACCCAAAAAACGGATTCGTGCTGACAACCGAATTTATGCCAATCGAATGGTTCAGTTGCAGCAACCGAATTTTTTGGTTGTGACTACCGAATTGTTATTAAGGCAACCGAAATACTGTTGTCACAGTCAAATTACTCATGTCTGAATTGGTTTTAAGTTGTTTTAACCGAAAAATTCGGTTATCACAACCATTCGATTGGCTACAAATTCGGTGGTCAGCACGAATCCGTTTTCTTTATGTTATTATTGGAAAATGGAAAAGGTCCTAAGTTTATTTTTTGTCAGTTTTAGCTTAAACTTTAATTTTTTACAAATTTTAACTTTTTTATTATAAAGTGAAAAAAAAATTTTAATAGGCGCAACGTCAATTATAGGAACGCCATTATGGTGTAATGTATAAAATGTGCTTGCGATATTTTGTATTGTAGTCGGCAAACAAAATTATTACTTAAAAGCGCAAATTCGAAATTTTTTACTTTTTGCTAACAAAATTTTAAAATATATTTTAAGCTATTTTTTAAGTTCAATATTTAAGACTGTTACGATTAGAGATGAACACGTGAGCAATTTTTACTCACGAACCAAAAATTACAATCATTAATACTTTAATTTGTTTCCTTTAATAATATTTTTTCTTTAAAATTGGTAAAATTAACTAATTTGTTTTCAATTTATTTATTTTTTTTTTGGAAAAAAATATTGAAAATAAGTTAAACAAAAACTAAATTTTACTCGATTTAAGAAAAGTTTAATTGTTTTTTTTTTTTTAATTTATCTAAAGAAATTTTAAGGTTATTATTTTCGAAAATTAGAAAAGTTTTACTTGAAAAAGAAAAGACTAATATTTTATTAAAATTTTCAAAATTAATCTAAACTAAGTTGCATGAAAATTTTTCCTAGAAATATGTAATACTTCTCAAATATTTCACAAATCAAGAAGATCGAAGAAAACTAAAAGAATTATTCCCTAGAAATAGTTTATAAGTTTTTAAAATCAAATAAATTTTTATTATTTTACACATTAAGTTCAAGTACTTTCTCATTTTAAGTTAGACATATTTTTGGAACTAAATGGGAGTAAATTATGCTTTAATTTTTCTTTTGATAAGTTTTTATTTAATATACTTGTTTTTTTCGAAAATCAAGAAATATTACTTAGAAAAGAATCAACTATTTTTGACAATACCCAAACATAGGAATTTTTATTAATTTTAAAATTTGACTTAAATTGAGGAAAATTTTTAAACTATTTTAAAGGAAATTTTGGATTAATTTTTAGTTCATCTCTTGTTTTTTATAGAGCATAGTATTGGGCAAAACATAAGCAACAAAATCCGTGTTTAATTTTAATTGCAATATTTTATTTCAACCATGAAACACATTCAAATATGGGAAGACGTTCAAGCCTTGTTTTTTGGTATAACACAACTGGACCGTACAGAAATGGAAACACGTTTTATAGAGTGACGAATAAAAGTTCAACTTAATAAATTCGGTTGGTATGTCTCGGCGCTTACCTGGCAAGATGCTTGAGACACACAATTGAGTTTAAAGCAATGTGTGGACTTGCTTTTCGAAAAATGGAGTTGGCCTATTACACAAAGTTGATAGGAAAATGAACCATTTCCTGTACAAAACATTCTTGAAACGAAAATAATTCCACATGCTGAGTGTAATAAGCCACTTCAATGGGTGTTTCAACACGATAATATCCTGAAACATACAACGAGGTTGGCCAAAGAGTACGGAGTCCAAGTCCTTGATTGTAATATTAAAAAGGATTGTATCCGGTGAACCAGTGCGAAATCGAAACGAATTTGTCAAAATTCTAGAATCTGAGTGGAAGCGTATCACGTATTCCAAAAGCCGTTATAAGTAATAGTATCCGTGTCGCGCAGATGTACTGGAGTTAAAAAAGAAGGGATCATATACGATATATTAAATTGTTGCTTTTGTTTTGAACACATTTATATAGAGACCTATATTGTTTAAGTTTATTTTTTATGGAGTTTTTTGCTTTTGTTTTGCACAGTACTGTATATAAATTCAGTAAAATTTTAAATATCTTGATTAATATACAAAATATACTTTACAGGTTTAGTTATGTGGTATACTTTATTTAGACTGAGCAAAAACTCCCGGGCTCTTGCTATCTTTTCTTGTCAAAACAAATGTATAGAAAACATGCAAGAACTTGGAAGTTTTTGCTCAATCTAAATGTAGCATTATTTAAATTGTGGAATAAAAAATTAATAAAGCCTAAATGACATCACTAGCGTGTTTATACAAAAAATTTGAAAACCCCTGATAAAGTTGCTTAAAAAAGCACATGTCATATGTGCAACAAACAAAAAATATATTCACCCTTATTCTAGTTGTCGTTATTAATGTCGTCGTCATTTTTGAGTCAACATCACTTTGCTTCGACGTCGACATCACTTCGACACCAAATTGGTATTCTAAAACAGTGTTGTAATGACGTTGACAGTTTATCGATTTAAACAAAAACACATCTCTAAAAATTGAGTCGGCAGATTTATTTTGTTTATTATTTTTGCGAAAAAATGTTTTTTATTGGAAAGAAGACTAATATCTTTAACCTGCCGGATAAAAAGTGAGTAGCAAAATCAAAGTCTGTTACTTTAAAGAATGTTAATCTTCAAATTTTTTTTAAAAGGTTTGAAAGTTACTTTCGGCTGAATAAAACAGCCTTCAAAGATGTACTGGAAACAATAGCACCTAATTTGAAAACCGGAATCAAGTTCACATTTATTTCCAAAACAATAAAGTTGGCAGCTACATTAAGATTTTTAGCCCTGGGGTCGTAACAGCTCAGTGTTGGAAACGACTTTAACTCAGGGTTCAGCTGTTTCTGAAACTGTAGCAGATTTGCCACAGCTTCCTCCAGCGGGCTCAATATAAATTGCTTGAATCTTCCGCCACGAGTAGCATTACACTCGGCTTTGTTGGCTACCATTTTTTTAACTTTAAATTTTAAGTCTCGCCAAACCTATGAATAAATTTTGTTATATTTTTCTAATGCACTTTATATGATCATTAGACCGTACCTCAAAAAAAAAGTTCACCGTACACCCTCAAATATAAAGTATTTTAACAAGAAAATTTCGAAAATGTTTTTTTTCTTTTTTTGGCCGAACGTAGGGGTCGCAATTTTATATTTTTCGTTATATCTTCGCCATTTACCGTCGGATCTTAAAGTGTTGTATATCAATGTTTTTTGTCTCGCGGAGACCGATGTTTTCCTCGAAGGAGCCATTGACCTCAAGTAACCCGATCTAGTATTAACCCACCAGATCTCAGTTGCTACCACCTTAATGTACTACCCTAATATTTTAAAATGAAAGCTCGCAAAAAAGCAATAAACTTTTGCTAGGAAAGTATTCCAATAATTCCAGCGGAACTATTATTTTATTTTTTTTTAATTTTTTTTGTTGCCGAATGTTGGGCATTTTTAATTTTTTTTGTCATATCTTCTGTATTTACAGTCGGATCTTAAAGGGTTATATATCAATTTTTGACGCAATGATACCAATTTGTTACATCAAAAATCATTGACCTCAAGCACCCTTTTATACTACTTAAGGGGTAACACCTACGTAAAAAGCCTATATATAAAAACTTTCTTTTTTTTATTTTCTTTACTTACGGAGATGTGTTAACAAAGATTGGTTCTCACAAGATTTATGAAGGAGTACAAATGATCATGCTTTCTTTACCTTCTGCCATCCATCTCCAATTTTTCTCGGTGGGCCAAGTACATTTAATAAATTTTATATTTCTTCCCATTGCTCTTTAAAATTACTTGGAACAGTGCCTGTGCGAAATCCTATTGCAAGCGACGGATTTTCATCCAACTCTTCTATGAGTTTTTGAAACTGAATTTTTCCCGTTTTATTTTTCAGTCATTACTTTTCCTCAAGTTGTTACTAAAAATTGTGTCGACAAAATCAGAGTCGTTTCAAGACAATATCGGCGTCACATTTTCTTACAGAATACCAAATACTTGTCGACAGTTATCGATTATTTTCGATAACGACAACGGGAATACCAATTTCAAAAAAAAACCCAAGACAACATTGTCTTGTGTCGATGACGACAACTAGATTAAGGGTGATTGTGTATACAACAAAAATATGTAGTTGGAAAAACTGTTTCTTGCAGATTGTGTACTTTCACTTTCCCCACACTATTACTATTAGTACAAACTACACATTAGGGTATAGCGATTGAATTTTTTTGTCGAATTCGATGTCTTCCCTATGCGGTATTAGAAATTATCCAAATTTTCATTTCGATCCGATCCCAAAATCGATAAAGTTGTATTATGTATGACAATAAATACTCACAAGGAAGTACCGGTAATAAGTATCCGCCGATTGCAATGAAATTTGGGTATGTGATTTCAAAAATTACCCAATTTTTCGTTTTATTTTTTTTTTTGCTTCCTTTCGATTTATTTCAATGAAAACATAAATAATACTGGTTACCAATTCTGAATGTAACATTTTATCTAATATAGTTTTTTTTAATTAAATTATGAAATTTTTAATTTTTAAAAGAATTACAGAGTTTATAAAAACAATAATTGCATTTTTATTATATAAACGAAAAACGCTCAGATCGCATTCGAAAAATCCAAGTTTGCAACAAAAAAAAAAAAAACATAAAAACCAAAACAAACGCATATAAAGAAATTTCTTTACATTAACGGCGGTATTCATAAAAAAATCTTAATTCAAGTTTCAAATGCATTTTAGTTAAAAAACATTTTAAGCCTAAAAATGGTTTATTAAAAATTCGTATTCATAATCAGTTTTTTAACTAAAAAACGATTTAATGCTTTTTTAACTTGAGGATGGCAACACTGTATTTTTTTATTTGTCACATTAATCGTAATGATGCAAATCAATGATTACTAAACCATACGGTACTCGTTTCTATGTATTTTTTTTTGTAATTTTTCAGAAAAATATTGTTTTTATAAAATAAAAAATTTATGAAAACTTGTTTATTAAATAAAAAGAGAAAAAGAGTCAAAACAAAATGCGCAGTAAAAGTGTTACACAGATATTGATTTTATTGTAGATAAAAAAGTATTCAAATAACCGGTTTTATTATCTTTGTTTTGATTAAACAACACACCACTAGTTTACTTTCAATAAATAATATCAACATTATTATTTCTGCTTAAATTCTTTATCCGGAATTCAAAACGGGTCGATTCTCTTTTTGTAAATTTTCGTCTGAGGATTTTTTTAAAGTTTGGCCATACTTTCTATTATGAACAAAATACAATTAAAAATATCACATTTTTCTAATAAAAATGGTTCTTACCAATTCTTTTGATCAAATATAGAATGTCAATTATTTATTAAACAAAAACAAATAATTCATTTGATTAAATGACAATTTTTTGCAAAAATGTTTAAAATGAAAATAAACACAAAGCAAAAATGTCATTTTAAAATATGTTTAAAATAGGTTTAAAATAGGGTCGAACCAATTTTAAAATTCGTTTATTTACACAAGGTTTAAAAAAAGGTATTTTAAGCTAAAATTAAAACTTACGGAACTAGTGGAATGAAATAAAATTGACAGATATTCATCATAACAACATTTTTGTCATAACGAGAATTTGAATCGCTTCAATTAAAAACATGAAGTGAAAAATAACTGTAAAGTGAAAATGATAAATTATTTATCATTTCGCAAATCAACTTTACTCGGAATTGGCTCCATGCATTATTCGTAATTTAATTTTTTTTCGTGTCTGAGCTTTTAGATATTCGTTATCATCTGCCTTTTAGCGCTTTTCCCTGAAAAAAGTTTCATTATACATACTTCATGAATCGTTTGTCATCAATTATTCATTAAGTGTTCATAAATATGATGAAATTTTTTATAGTAAATTAATAAATAAAATTTATTATTTCAAATTATTTATTTCCCTGTAAAATTATTTATTTCGCTGTAAAATTCTCTCGTTTCTAATTCTCATTAAGTTTGCACTTTAATTACTTGAATAATTTAAAAAATTAATTAAAATTAAAAAAGACCTTTAACATATTTATGAAACTTCTTCTTTATAGATATGAAAAGACTTATTCATAAATATGAAGAAATTTCTCCATAAATATGGAAATTTATTTAATAATTCTTAATAAATAATATTTTTAAAAAATTCTTCATCATATTTAAGAAAGGTATCATAAATATGAATAAATAAGCCATCAATTTACATTTGTATGAGTGTAGCTTCTAATTTTCTTTTCTTTATTAAATACGTATCCGAATTTAATCGCAATCGCGGGAACCCATTATCGGTGCTTCCTCGTGTGTAATAGGTTATCGTTAACATCTTAATGAAACCTGGAAATGTGGTAGCAGGCAATAAATTAATGGACATGTATTTTTCTAGATGCACAATGTCATGATTAAAGAGTAATCATTTCGTCAGCATAGTGACAATATGATTACTACAATCAATTTAAAAATAAGTTTATTTAAATATCTTTATTAGTAGTTGAATAAATATATTTATGTATATATTTTTAATCAGGTTCAACATGATGCTAGGAAAATGCTACATGGAACATATTATGATAATTTTAGGATCATCTTTATGATTATGTGTGACAATAATATGAGGTTCAATGTGGATTCATAGTGATAATTTAGGGATTATATTATGATAAAAAAAATTTAAGAGTATGGTTGTCAAAACTATTTAATATGATTGTCCCAATCAAACTACGATTGTCGCAATCGTATAGTCGGGTCGAAATGTAATTTTTCACAATTTCTTAGCTTACATGTTATTTTTTTTTTGCATAAGGGCAATATTGAATTTGACAATCGCTATACCCTAACACGCATGCAATAACACTGAAAGCTCCACTAACGGACAGCGCCTAAAGATGCACACATTTCTTGGCCCCTTCTTGAAACTTAATAAAAAAACTTTCCTGTAGGCGGACATCACCCGTAACCGGGCAAAATAGCGCGACGGCCGATATCCGCCTGCATAAGCTTTCACTGTATTTATAATCAAGTTCTGATGGGAATGACCATTGTGTGGAAGATAGTAAAATTAACTAAGTACAGTACACGCTCGATAATCCGAATACAGTTAATCCTTATTATCCTCATTAGCTTTTCTATAACCCGAATTTAAAGTTTTGGTGTTAAATTTTGTTGCAATTTAAAATCATTTAGATGTATTTTTTTAAATAGAGTTTGAAAGATACTTTCCCGTTATATATTTGCACCTGCAACAATTTCAGTAAATTCTACAGCTACAGCTAGAAAAAAGATTTGTTGTCCCTACCGAATTTGGCGAATTGCTGAAACCCAACACTCGGTGCTTCCAAACCACAGCCATATTTTAGTTGTAACAGCGAATTACAAAAAAGTTCAACCTTAGAATTTTAAGACAAAATTAAATTGAAATTAGTTCAATGAAAAGGAAGTTGATTACAGATTCTTAGACTGACTTTTCATATGATCATTTGAGGATAAAGTTAATATTAATAAATTTTAATTTGAATAAATTACAGTGAAAACAATTACAATATAAAACATTTACAAAAAATATTTAAGTCCCTATTCTTTTTTGATAAATGGTGTAAACTCACATTATTTTAGTAAAATAATCCAGTAATGCGAATATTTCGATAATGGGAATCAGCTCTTCAATCTTTAATTTGGATTATAGAGAGCTTGCTGTATATGTGATATTACATTTTCGAGAAGTATGTTTTCATTGAAAACTTTTACCCAGCTTTACATTACCCCATTAGCAGTAAAATCGTTAATGATCATTTATTTATATAAAAAAGTAAAGTATCAACTGACACGAAAAACGGTTACGATATTCGTACCGCTATGAGGTTACGGTTTTTTTTTTTTTTTGATAAAAACGGCTAGGGTTTTTAAAACACTTTTAATGGTTGCTATCCTTGGTATGTATAACACAAAATATTATTAAAAACGGTTACGGTATTTTAAAAACGGTTTCGGTTCTTGTTTTTATAGGGTTTTAATCTTACTTCAAAAATTTTAAAGAAAAAAAATATATAAAAAACATTTAAATTCGAATTTTAAAATATTCATTTTATATCTTGTATTTTTTGTTTTGGAAATAGGGTTTTTATTATTAAAAGTGTAACTAATATGACCTTTCTAAAAACCAAAATGAAAATTTTGAATTTTCGGATGCCGTTTAAGAGTAATATTTAATTATTTAAAATTAAATTTTTTAAATGTGTCCTGATTTTTTATTTTTGCGAAAAAAGGGTTCACTCTTCCGTTTTTATCATAAAATTTTCAAAACTTTTTTTTGTACAATTCTATTTAACAAATTTTAAAAGAATGTAAATTAAAATGCCTTGCAACGCAATTTAAAACATTTTTAAGCTTTAAATATCCCAGCAAAAATGAAGCTGCCAAAGAAGCAATAAAAGCATTACTACTATGGCAAAGGCATCACTTCTTTTCTAATGGTTTCATCGATAAATTTAACATTAGCGTGTCATAGGATGGAAGTATTCAAATAGAGCTACTAGCATTACTCATACTTTACTCTAAGGAATCAATGATAATACAGTGATTAGGTGTTCTGATGCATGAGTGGAAAATGTTCATACATATATTATGTAGTATATTTCATTAGAATGCAGAAAAAATAAGTTTAAAGAATCGAAATTTATGCATTGATATACAAATACTCTTTATTTAAAAATTTTAATGAATTTTTCAAAAATTTTAATGAATTTTAAAATATTTTTGGGTAATTTAAAAACTGGTTGTACAATTTCGAAACATTTTTAGACAATTTTAAAATATTTTTGAACAATATTAAATAATTTTTGTACAATTTTTAAAACATTTTTGGGCAATTTGAAATAATTTTTACACAATTTTAAAATTATTTTGATAAATTCTGAATTAAAACTGGAAATGGTGTAGTGTTAATTAATAAACATAATGCAAAAAATGCACAGCTTGTGTTGTCAAAAAAATATTTAAGGCTGAAAAATGCAAATGACAGGCCAGCTAGTTTCAATTAAAGTTTTAAAAAAATCTGTTTTTCTTGATATTTCAAAACTTTTATAAAAATTGCAAAACTGCATAAATTCTAACCCTTATGAAATTTTAAACTAAAATATAAAAAATGAGTTAATAAAAAATTTAAAAAGTTTCATCAGAACTATTTTTTCAATTTGCATTTATGCTTTAGATTAAAAAAAATATACGATATACCATAACTAATGCTTCAGAAGTAATGAAGAGTGATTTTTTAAGGTATGCATCGGGTTTATATATTGAAGCAATGAAAGAAGTTAGTCACAGAATGACTACCATTTTTTTTTTTGCTGGGTAGCTTTTTAATATTTTTTTGGAATCAAACTGCATTTTTCTAATAAAAAAAAATATTTTTCTGCTAGATTTGCATTAAATAAATTGAATATTACTTTTGTTTGTCTTTTCTGGTATATATATATAATATTATACAAAATTATATGCAATCAGATAAGTACAGGAACAACTCATTAATTAAGTCACAATATATATTTCGATTATATAATAATTATATGTGACACAATTATTTCATTGTAGTCTAATAAAGTCAGACACTTTGAATAGCAGTTTGTGGCTGAGTTAAGAGGTTGACTAAAACTCTGAGTTAAAATGAGTTTAAATCTTGGCGAAGGCCATATAATATATTAATGGATCTAATCTGATACAGTTCGATCTGGGATTTTTTCGAATATATTTGGATCTTACTCAATCACCAAATATATTTCTAGATCTAATTTGATCTGCCATTTTTCGGATCAATTGATATACTTCTGAATCCCCAATATATTGCAGGATCTAATTTGATTTGTCATTTCTCGGATCAAATAAGATCACTTAGATATTACAACAGATATTTAAGAATGATTAAATATTGCGGCAGATCAATTTTTATACTCACCTCTGCCCAGCATTGGTCGAAAATTATGAATTTTTAACCCTTATTATCCTAGTGTCGTAATAATATAACAGCCCGGTAAAAAGCATAAAAGTTTTGCTACAACCACAAGTAAAAAAATTAAATTATCTTTATATGATTGACAATGTGCAACTTTGCTTAACGCAACAAAAAGAACTGGCGGCAATTGCTCAAACCGAGTCAAAAAACATTTAAGCTAAATCTGCTAATTTTATGTAAAAATCCCTGACTAAAAATAATGTGTTTACAACCTAAAATTAGATTTGCTTTTTGATTAACAAATAATTTATGTAGTTATAAATCGACAGATACAATTTAATATAATTATGTAATGTACCATATATATGGAACATTTGGAAATACGGTTTCATGCGGAAAAGAGTTAAATAAAAATACATGGATTATATTAAGATTCAGGATCAGAACCTTTTATACGGCGAGCTTTGATAAAATTTATTTAAAAATTTCCAGTAAAAAAAAACGAGACAAAGAATGTAATCAGAATGTAATGTAAATAGGGCAAGAAATTCCATGCAAATGCATGCTTTTCTCGACAGTTGAAAACTGATATGAATGACATATTTATCTAATATAATTTATTTAAAAATTTCCAGTACAAGAAAACAAGACAAAGAAAGTATTGTATTTAGGGCAAGGAATTCCATGCAAATGCATGCTATTCTCGACAGTTAAAAACCGATAAGGATTAAATATTTATGTAATCATTACATTAAGAAAAATATGGCATGTTTTTGCATATTTTGATATACAATGCTTATCTGGTATTTTTATAGTGCATATTGTATGCTTTGTAATGCATATTTGTACATATTTCTCAGTCATCCCAAGAAAATTTGAAAATTGATATTTTTCATACTTCGATTTAAACAACTTTTTTTTATTATTATTTGAAAACACACATTCATAATTTATATATATAACAGGTCAATAGAGAAGTCCCCGGCCTGACACATAGATGGCGCTACTAGACTTAAATCGATATGATTTTTAGTTAGCCCTAACCTTCAAAATACACGTTTATACATTTGACAGCTGTCGGATCATTAGTTTGTAAATTATAGCATTTTGAGTGAAGCAACTTTTGGTATTGTGAAAAAAATGGATAAAAAGGAATTCGCGTGTTGAAAAAATATTGCTTTTTGAAGGGAAAAAATACAGTTGAAGCAAAAACTTGGCTTGATGACGAGTTTTCGGACACTGCCCCAGAAAAATCAACCATCAAGGATTGGTATGCTAAATTTAGACGTGGTGAAATGAGCACCGAAGACGGTGAACGCAGTGGACGCCCAAAAGAGGTTGTTACGGACGAACCCAAGAAACATTTTTACGGACTCTCCGATACGTACGGATTCATGAATCCGGCTTCTACTGTACGTTTACGGTCCGAAAATACGTATCCGTCAAAGCTTGTACGTAAACGGAACATTAACGGACCGTATAATTGAATTTTCGAAAACAATACGTTTTTACTCAGTTTTGGTGTATCCGTTTCTGTACCGTCAAATACGGACCACTGTTTTTCATCAGTTTTTCTTCCGTTGCTTTTGGAGTTGTTTAGTAATAAAAAACTAATACTTAATTATCCCTCAGGTAAATATTTATGAAATTGAAAAGAAGTTTTACGATGATGTGCGCAAAATTATGTTGATTTGCAAATAAAAATATTGCCCGACAGCATAAAATAATTTTGTGAAAAAATTTGCAAATTTGCATTGTTTGCTTTATCATATCGTAAGTACCACAATTTAAACCAAAATTAAATATTTGTTTTATTTATTTCATGATTTTTAATGGGCCACAATCGCAGTGATTGATGGATGGTAATTGTGGTGGAGATAAATATGGTATTTGTTTGGTATTTGTTGGATTAAGTTTATTTAGTTTTGTTATTTTAATTTAAATACATTTGTTAATAAATTTAAAGAAAAAAAATTAAAATTTGCTACTAACAATTAAAACAATATACTTTTACACAAATCCGTTTTTTGTTGAAAAAAACGGTATGAATACGGATCCGTAAACTATCCGTCACTGACGGACTATTAACGGACAACTCCGTTTTTCATCCGATATATCCGGTCCGTAAACGATGCGTCATTGACGGTTTTTAAACGGATTCGAATCACTTTCGATGTTCCTTAAAATCCGTTTTCTGGTCCGTTTACGGATAAAGAAAACGGTACGTAAACGGAGTTGTATTCCGTTTATGACGGACGAAACCGGTACGTTAACTGTACGTAATGTTTGTTGGGAAAATATCAAAAAAATCCACAAAATGATTTCGAATGACCGTGAATTGAAATTGAATGAAATAGCAGGTACTCTAAAGATATCAACTGAACGTTCACATCATATCATTCACGAATATTTGGGTATGAGAAAGCTCTGTGCAATGTCAGTGAAAACGAAGGCGAAAATCCATGAATTGGGCTTCGAAATGCTTCCGCATCCACCGTATTCTCCAGATCTGGCTCCCAGCGAATATTTTCTGTTATCAGATCTCAAAAGAATGCTCGCTGGGAAGAAATTTTCGTCGAATGAAGAGGTGATCGCCGAAACTGAGGCCTATTTTGAAGCAAGGGACAAATCGTACCAAAAAAATGGTATCGAAAAGTTGGAGGGTCGCTATAATCAGTGTATCAACCTTGAATAAAAAAAACGAATTTTGCCAAAAAAAAAATGTGTTTTAGTATGGTAGGCCGAAGACTTTTCAATTGACCTGTTATATGTATTTTAGGCAAAAATATCTGTTTTAAGTGCATGATTGTTAATGTTTTTAACTTTTACTATATATTTCTTTTATAGCTGCTTTTTGTAGGCGCATATTTTCGTATTTAAGTGCATGCAATTCCTTGTCCTATTAATAAATAAATTGTTATACAAGTACAATATATAAAAAAGACATATAACGTAAATATGTAAATTGGAATAAACAATAACAATATTGATAAGGCAATGAAAATGATTAAAATCGAATTGAAAATCAATCTTTTATATGTACTTCGAAAACACATACCGGTGAAAATCAGTATTGGCAGGCAATACTGCTAAAATAACGTTATCGATTAAAAAAAAACCTTTAAACTGACTACCGTTACTATTAAAATACCATTACCATGTTACCGAAATAAAATACCTAAGGGGATTAAATGAAATATCGATATCACAAAAATATCTTCACCGAACCAAATCAAATGCCGTTATCGTTTAAAACCCGTTATTTTAAATTCTTTGCGTTTGTTAATTGCACGTAGTTATTGTTAATTATACACACACGAGCTTTTAAATGTGTTTTGTTTTTAAAAATACCGTTAACGAAATAACTGAAATACCGTTATCCTGAAAATATTGATAACAATATAAATAAATACTGTTACCAAAATAATCTAAAATATCGTTACTGATAAACGTATCGTTCCGGTTACCAACTATGGTGCAAATGCATTTTAAATGGCGTATTTATAAAAAATTAATCGCTTAACAAAATGTTTAACTTGTGATTACATACAGTGCTGTGCAAAACATAAGCACCAAAACCCGGTTTTAACATAAATTACGATATTTTATACATTTGGTTATTTTCAGAAATTATTTTAATGCGAGTTTGTAAGCGATCATCGTAGAAAACGAGAGCACAGTTTTATTCTCTAACATAAGCATCTTTTAGAAACAAACCCAACTAAAATTCTCAAAATCCTAAAAAGAGAATGTGCAAAACAAAAGCAACAATTTAATATTTCGTATATGATTTTTATTTTTTTTATAAGTTCGGCACATCTAAGCGCCATGGATTCAATAATTTCGAAAAGTTCGTTACGATTTCGGTTTTTACGTAGTGTTACTTAGAGTATATAAATGTAAAAAAATTATGAAAAAAAGTGGTTGTAGCAAATGAACTAAATTCTAAAATAATTATCTTATTTTTTTTTTTATAAAGTTTTTTGAATTTTTTTTTTGGACAACACTGTACACTTAAAAATAAGTCGGTAGTATCACTCAGTAAAAAAGCTTATCATATTTATGGAAAAATTTATAAATATGATGAAAACTTCATATATTTTCATCCAATGTCACGTCCATTCTAGTTCGGCGAGTTACGAGCTAGAATTGGACCTAAAATAAAGCCAAAAGTCTAGACTGTCCAATAATGTAAATTTAACCGATAAAAAAATTATTTATTGTTTTCGAACCATTTTTTATAAATGATTACTGGAGACATGTATATTCCGAGAAAAATGCAAATTAATAAAATATACCTTAGTTAAATCCAATTTGAATTTTATGGAAGAAATAACACTTCAGATATTTTAATTTTTTGAAAGAAAAAAACTATATAAGAATTTCAAAGAATAGAAACAGAAAAACCACTATTTTTCTTAAATTGTCAAAACCGGTTTAGCAAAAATATAAGGACAGTATGTATACAAGGGGAGGACTCAAGGCTTTTAATGCAAAACACTATGTATTTAAAAGTTAAATTACCACTATTTATGTACAAAAATATATAAAAAAAATTGGTTAATTAGTTTAGAATGGATTAGTCCAAGGAGTCATTTTAGAATTTTTTGAAAATGTATTTCAGAGACCTCTGGTGTAAAATTTTGTACTGATTTGATAACAAGTTAGACAAAAAAAGGTAAAAAAAAAATTTATGGTAACTTCTTCACAGAATAAGATTACAAAATAGTGTATTCCGTAAAACATTTTTGTAAATAAAAAATATTTTTTAAAAAGGCACCAACAATGGAATTTGTAAATACAAAACACTTTTTGTTATTTTTTTTGTAACTTCAATTTTTATTTTCAAAGAATCTTTATATGAAAAATAACAATTTACAAACAATTCAAACAAAAATTGTAAGAATTTAAATTTTAACATATATTTTTAATTACTTCAAATTGTGTGATACTTTTTTTTTATATAAAAGAATTTTATATTTTTTCTTTTAATTTTATATAAGATTAAGTTCACACAGACTACACATACAGGTTACCAATGACATATGTCAAACAAGAATTATTGACCCGTATGGTTATTTTGACATTGCAGTACTTTACAAAATGAGATAGAAAAAATTATGTGTATCACTGTAATTTTGACATTTCCTTTTACTCATTTTCTAGCCATTTTTATTACATCAGCTGTTTTCTGTCTGATTTTAACAAATAAATTTATGGCGATCTAACGCACTAGCTCAAGTATAAAAAAAAATCAGACTTAAAAATTTGTTCACTAAGTTTAGATTATTTTTATAAAATGATGATGTTCTATGAAACATTTGTCCTTCATTTTTTTGAGTGATGGCTTTGACTGTACTGGCAAAATGGTTTTTTGCTGGTAAAGCGTCCCAAATAACTGTTCTCCCAGTAATCAATTTGTAATTCCTTTTGTACCACTGGTAATTTCTAACTCGGTGTTAAATAATTGTCGACATATATTTTAAATACATCAATATTATTTTTTACATAATTTTATTAAAAAAACAATTTTACAAAATAAAATTTTTGCGTTAGTAATTTAAACTCTGACATATTGCGCTTTCGGAATATAGACATCAATATATAAAATAGTTTTGCAAAGTAAATAATTCTTTAGCTTATTATTGGTTTGACCCACTGACTATTTTCGGAACAATTTAGTTGGGAATAATAGTGTAAATATCCATTTTCTGATTCCAAAATCCGTTTTCCGACATTATGTATCATATTTAAGATATCCATCTTTACTTAGAACCTTAATTTTAACATATAATGAACACCACTGTTTGGCATATACAGCAAATTTTGCATACAACAAAACTGCATACAGAAGATAAGAAATATACTTCAGTATTGTTTTCCTGCATTGCCATAACAACGAATGCATTTCAAAACAATAGAGAGATCTGTTTTTAGGCGCACATAAAAGTATAGATATGCAGCAAAGCAAGAGAAATTCAAAACAAAAACTGATGTGCAGCACAAAACCAAAGCTTAATAAATTATGACTTATTGTGAGAGAAGACAATTTCGTTTGTCTTGCTTTTTTCTGCTTTTTTTGAATTTTTCAAATCCAGTTTTAAAGTAGCATTTTATTGCGATTTTTTAGCTTTAAATTACTTTTCACATTTTTTATAACTTCAAAGTGTTTGTTCTATTAAAATTTGTTTTAAAAAGTGTTTTCCCCAACTTTTTACATTTGCTTGTTTAAAAAATATTTTTTTTGCTAGTTTTGATCTCTTTTTCAAAAGTGCTTTCGACAACTTTTTGCTTTGGCTTTTTTGCCAATATTTTTTTGCTTTATATATAAATAAATAAAAAATTTTAGTTTTGTTCAAAATACAAGCTGCTATCGATTGTGAAAATAAAAAGATATTTATCATGTATATTTTAAGAAAAATTTACGTAACCCTTCTTTATCGTTTTTCTCGATACCGATTTTTTTGGCATACAGGTCAAGCCAATAATATGCTGACGATATGTATATAATTCATTAGTAAAAATCTTAAAATCAAAACTAGCTGTTATCTTTAGTAAAAAAAAAAGTACTCAGAATCTAATGTCGATTAAATGTGTAATCTATGTACTCAAGCACTACAAATGTTTAATGGTAATTTTTATTAGAAAAAATATTTTTTGGTGATAAGAGATCATTTATTAAAAATTTTTGTATTTACGTTTTAAAAAATGAAGATATTGCGGATTTAAAAGACACATGTATTAAAAAACCAATTTGGAATAAAAATCTAGTTTTTAATAAAAATATAATTTCAAATTAAAATCTAGCTGAATTCAGTGGAAACTTTCTTTCGCAATATGCTAAATAAATCACCCCCCCCCCCCCCCCCACACAAAAAAAATGCTAAAACCAGTTAAATCGTAAAAAAGAAAATTATGCTAAAAATTTGTCAAACAAAAAATTACAAATTTTTTTAAATATTTACTATGCTAAATATCTGCTAAATCAACAAAAAAAAATATATGCTAAAAATGTGTTAGAAATATTGAAATTTTTCCTCTAAAAGTCGCATTTTTAGTAAAGTTTTAGTGTTATAAAGTGGATTTCAAATAAAAACTTGGTATTTCAAACAGATTTCCCAGACAAAACTGAATCCAAGTTAGATTCCGCTGAAATCAAAGCAAGATCCAATAAATTTTGGAGACTTTCGAGATATCAACACTGTAAATTTCAGTGGAGAATTAACTTTGTCGAATACAATTTAAATTTGCCGAGAATTACGATAATCGTATATTCAAAGTTTTTGTATAATTAATTGGCGATACCGAAATACGATTTCAAAAAATTCTAATCTAAATTTGCTATTAAATAACCATTTTTATAGGGTTTTTTTTTTTTTTAAATAAACGCATTTAATAATTTTAAAAAGTAGTAGTGTACTTATTGTTGAAAAAGTAAAAACTCGTTTGGAAATAATATGCTTTTTTCAAAGCAAAATATACTAAAAGCCATTAAGAATATTTTCTTACAAAAATATGCAATTTCCGTACGCAATCTGCTAAATCCAGCAGAAAATATACTAACAAGGCAACACTGAGTGGAAATTACAAATTTCTTTATTATTTAAAAAAAAAATTATTCTCAATATTTAAATATTTCTATAATTTAGAAATTTTTTTTCCAAATTTTAAGTAAACATTTTTTCTTAATTTCAAGGAAAATTTTTATTAAATGTTGGGGAAAAAAGTGTTTGGCGCCGCTTTTATTTCAATTTTTCCTCCAAATAAGTTAATTTTTTTCTAAATTATAGTTCTTTTTTTTGTGTGAGTTTTTCGAGAAAGTAAACAAAATTGTTCAATAAAAAAGTGATTTTTCTTTTATAACATAGAATAATTATAATTGAAGTACAGTGTTATTTTAAACAAATAATATAAATTTGTTAAATTTTACTGCATTTTAATTTTAAAAATATTTTAACAAAAGTTAACATTTTGGCGTGAAAATATCGCTCATTTGCAAGAAGACCGGCTTAACTCAAAAAACGCGTTTTCGAGATAACTGAAATTAAAGTTTTCAATTCAAGCCTAATTGCTGAGAAAAATACAAAACACTTTTGGTCGCATTTTATGAGGGAAAGAGAAGATATAAATACCATTTTTTGATATGTTTTAGATTATGGTGTGACTCAGAGCTCTGCAACATTAACTCAAAAATCGTGTTTTTTTTAGTTATGTCGGTCTTCTCGCAAATGAGCGATATAGTTAAAATTTTATATACAATATATACATAGTGTATATATTAATTTTGTCAAAAACAAATAATTTAAAAATCAAAAACTTTTTTTTTGTTTTATATAAATATTTAAATTAAATGCAAACAAAATAATTCAAAGGCAAGTAAGAGTGCTAAATTCGGCTGGGGTGAACATTTATGCTCTCTGTACAGAAAACATTATTTAATTTCCTTCACAAATTTAAGAAACAACTTGTTTTAGTATCACAAATAGCAAAAAATCTTATCGATCAGGAGCAAAACGATCTAAATGATTGCTATTTTAGGTAAGGTCACGACATACGAAGATATTTTAAAATTGTTGCTGCAAATAAAATGTTTTCGGTTAACCGAAATTTCAGATTAAGTTAACAGTTTTGTGAATACCCACTTTTTTGCCAAAAAAAAAAATGGTGTTTCGTTTAAATCTTGTTATTCGGATCGAATAATTATTTGAGTTTTAAATTATTTGTTTCAACATTAACCGACATAGAGGCGATTAATCGAGGAATCGGTTAATCGATTAACCGAATTGGAAACACTATCATTAACACTTTATGATTAATTTACACTGAGTTTTATCAAAAGAAATACAAGAATTAAAACAACAACACGCATACATATGTAAACAAGTGTGCTGCTTTAAACAACAACAAAAAGCACCTGCTAAAACAAGTTTAGTTTCAAATAGTAATACTAATCTTTCTAACTGTAAACTTTCTGATGCTTAGTCTATTGTTGCTGCTGCTGTAGATGATAATGATGTAACTACTGAACCAAATGATCGTCATGTAAATGATAATAACGTGTGAATTCAAAGAGCATTGGTATTTTTGACTCCTCTGTTAGTTATTCTGCTGCTGTTAAATGTAATACTCATCTTTCTATAATAGTCATCATACTAATGCTAAGCCTGTTGCTTCTGTAAGTGATGATTCTGTTTTTCTTGCTAATAAGCCGGTTGATCGTAATGTAAATGCGAATAATGTGAGAACTAGTGTTTACAATTCGGTTAATCGATTAACCGATTCCTCGATTAATCGCCTCGATTAAAATAGGTCGATTAACCGGTTAAATTTTTAATATAAATTTTTCTGTAATTTTTCTTAAAACTTCCTAATTTTCTTAATTTTGGTAGGAAAATCGTAGAAAAAAAATATCAACTAAAATGCAATCAAATTCTTTTCAAATCGACTGAATCAAAGCAAATGTTATATAGGCTTTAGGAAATATGATAGACAATTCCGTTTTAAATCCTTTAACAAATAAATTTTAAATAATATGAAATTATATTTTCATGTTCAAAAAATAGAAATAGAGTTTTTTTAACATCCGTATAGATGTATTTCGAGATGACAAAAGATCTCATCAGAACGTGAGGTTTTAGAAAAGCTAGAGCCTCTAAGCAGAGCTTTAACAAAAAAACCTATTAAAATATATATTTTTGTTCTTTGCAATGAAACAAGTGACTAGGTATATTCCTAACAAGCACTATGACGCTACTTATGTTATAAAATAATATACAATTGCTTTAAATTTGAAAACTGTATTTTCTAAAAAAAAAACAGTTTCATTTAAAATTCTATAAAAAAATTTTATAAAAAAATAAAATTAACAAGGAATTTTGTTTTTAATTTGACTTATCAACAAATTTTGATGAATTAAGAATTATATCAAAAATATTTAATAAATCGCTTATTTAAATTCTTAATTGCACAAACACAGAAAAATCGGTGAGGATTTGTCAGGAATATGCGTTATTTTTATATATTTTCTAATAGACATCTTAACTTTACACTCAAAAAAAAAAAAGACATGAACTAAAATGTAATCAAAAATTTCCTTCAAAATAGTTTATAAATTATCCTTAATTAAGGTAAAATTTTATTAAAACTTAGAAAAATTTTCTTAAAAAGCATAAAAATTCCTAAGTTTGAGTAAAAACGAAATAGTTTATATACTCACAAATAGTTCATATTTTTCCTAAGTAATATTTCCTGATTTTAGGAAAAAAAACAAGTCAATTAAATAAAAATTTATTAGTTTAAAAAAAAACATCTTAGTTTTAAGAAATTTGCATACTCAAATGTAATAAAATTAAGTTTAGTTCAAAAAAAATTAAGGACATAATTTACTCCCATTTAGTTCAAAAAATGTGTCTTACTTAAATCAAGAAAGTACTTGAACTTAATGTGTTTAGAAACTGATGAACTATTTCTAAGGAAAATTTTCATGCAACTTAGTTCAGATAAATTTTAAAAATTTTAATAAAATATTCTTTTTTTTTAAGTAAAAGTTTTCTAATTTTTAAAAAATAATAAAATTTGTTATAAGATTTTTTTTTGTTGAAAACGTTTAAATTATTTTTAATATTCTATTCCAAAAAAATTAAAGTAACCATTTAAAAAAAAGATCGTGCATGATTGTAATTTTTGGTTCGTGATCGTGCGTGAGTCAAAAATCTCTCACGTGCCCATCTCTAATCTTAACAGTCTTAAATATTGAACTTACAGTACCTTAAAGTATATTTTAATATTTTGTTAGCAAAGGGTAAAAAATATCGCTTTTATGTAATAAATTTGTTTGTTGACTACAATACAAAATATCGCAGGCACATTTTATACATTACGGTATAATGGCTTTCCTATAATTGACGTAACGCTTATTAAACGATATCGAACGATTTTTTTCACTTAATAATAAAAAAAGTTTAAATTTGTATATGTCAAATAAAGTTTTAACTAAAAATCCCATAAAATAAACTTTTGACTTTTCCATTTCCAATAATAACAAGAAATGTAACTGGATATTTTGTATTTTTGCAACAATTTCCATAAATTAGTTAATTTAAGAAGACAAAGGACCCCCAGTGTTCCTTAGCCATAGATGCCGTGTGTCACGTAGGGCGTCCTTTTTGTAGTTCTCTCAAGCAGAACCGTTAATTAACTACGAAAAGGATCTGACTATGCCAAAATTTTTTACGTTTCAGGATATCCTGCAGTACATTTTTTTAATATGTTTACCTTTTTGCTAGTGAAATTTAATTTATATTTTAAATAAATGAGTTTAGTATAATTTAATTTAGTTTTAAGACAAAATTGTATAGCAAAAAGCTTGTAAAGAGCAGGGTCCTCACAAAGCGAAAGTCCTCCTAGAGTGGGAAAATACTAACTCAATGAGTGTAAAGTACATTAAAATATATGGTAAAATACATTACCTTTACCATAGAAGCGGGATAAGGATAATTTTCACTTAAAAGAAGTTCTGTTTAACTTGTTGTTAAAAAATATTTTCTTATTTTTAGGGAGTAAAGTCCTAGTTTTTATTAAAAAAAATTATCTAATGAACTTAAATAAAATAAAATTTTTCTTAAAACCAAGGAAACATTTCCTAACTAACAGTACAATTTTATATGATGTATAAACTAATAAAGAGGAAGTTTTACTGTTTTCTAATATTATTTATTTATTTTATTAAACATATAATTACAAATTATATTTTAATACCCTAACCGAGCACTAGCAACGAAGGCCTTCAGCTCGTTGTAGCGAAAACAGACCAGAGCCTCTGGTGGGAATCGAACCCACGGCCCCCGCACTGATAATCTAGTACGCTACCAACTAGCCTACCGGGGCGCTCTGTTTTCTTATAAAAATTTACTTCTCAGTAGTAAAATTTGTCTAAAATTTAGAAATTTTGACCAACTTTTAAGTAAAATTTGTTGCTTAATTTTAAGGAAAATTTTATTAAATATTGGTAAAAAGTGTCTTGGCGCCGTTTTCATTTCAATTTTACCTAAATAAGTTAATTTTTCTAAATTCTAGTTAATATTTTTTTTTTTTTTTTGAGTGTAAAGCTTAAACCAGGTAGTGAAAGAAAGAGTCAGTGAACAGTAACAGTTCTATCAAACTTTGTTTGTGAATTTCGCAAAAACTATTCATACCATATTTTTAAGAATTTGTTATTGAATTTTTTTTTTCAAGGCAGCTCTTGTTTATTTAGGGTTTTTTATTCTGGACGGTGTCATATAAAGAAAATAAAAACCAACTTTATCGACTATCTACACTGCGTTTTTAAGGTTTTGCTTCCACTGGACACGTCTGAATCCTCTGAAGAAAACCCATGATTCGTTAAAAAACCTCAAGGTGCTTTGAAATAACCTAAACAAGCACTTTAGAAACCAATGCAGCAAAAAGCAGCTCTTTGTGTTTTTATTGATGGAAGAAATACATTTACTTTGCATTAAACGATTAATCGCCAATTTTTCCGATTAATTGACCCGAATAACCGCTTAATCAATTTTCCTCATTTTTCGAATAATGTCCTTACCAATTAACCGGCAGGGTTGAATAATTGGAAACACTAGTGAGAACACAATAACCAAGTCTGTATTTTTCTCAAAAATCTGATAATGTTAGATTATTTGTGTTTATATTTATGACCAATGCAGTACAATATATTTTTATTTATTTATATATTTAAATAAAAAATCTTAAAAATATATACATATACAAAACTATGTATCATTTCTTTTAAAAAAAAAATAATATTTTTATTCAAATCTTGCAAAAAAAAAAATAAATAAATAAACGAAAAGAAAAGAAAAAAATATCTGCTATTATTAAAATTTAATGCTTGAAAATGCATATTTTATTTTTTTTTTATAAAAATTGTATCTATTTAAAATCTGCTTTCACAACAACAATTTTATTTTTATAATAAAATTTCTTGCAATAATCAACAAGTTTCAAAATATGGGTAGGAATTTTCAACATATTGGGGTTTTCTTTTTTTATAAAATTGATAAAATGTTAATTATAAGAAAAATAAAAATTCATAATTACCACAAACTGTTGTTTTAAATAAAATTTTATTCCAGTATTGATTTATTGAATGATTATCAAATTTTCTTTAGGCAGCTTTTGATAGTTTAGTTAGGCAACTGGCTCCCGCCGGTTGGCATTAAAAGCCAATTATACCGGAGGGCTTTTTACAAGTACATATAAATCATACACGCGCGTTTAAATTTTAATCTCTCTTTTTGCACTCGAGAAAATTATGTAAACAAATTTTAATGTCTTTTTTTTTATAAATTTTAAATAAATTTAAGCGAGCAAAAAATATAAACACAACATATTCTATATGTTTTGCTATTGAATTATATATCCGATAAGGAAATATCACTCTATAAACGTTTGCAAAAATATTAAAGACTGAATGTCGATAAACACCATTAAGAATAGCGAAACCACCGACAGATGGTAATATATTGAGTGAGTGAAAAACGTGTTGTTTTAAACACTTTGACAGTCAAAACAAGAGTGAATAATAAAATAACAATATGCCGTATACAATAAATATAAAAAGTAATATATATATATTGTATGTATATTCGCAACATTCGGGTCCCGACCCAACATTTTTATCTGCTTTTATTGTATGCATGCGTTCTGCACTGAGTTTCTATTGTGCGGTGGTTGAATAAATATATACAAAGCACACTACAACTACAGCAAATATTAGTTATGACGTTAGAAGCAAATGTTGTGGCCAGATAATAATACATATATTGTCCCCATACTGAGATTTTAATCGAAAAAATTATGCAAAAACTTGAAATAAAAATTTATAACTGCATGAAAATGTGTGCACCTGCTTACCCGCTGCATTACAAAAGTAGTTATCAAAATAAGTAATTATTAAAAAAGGTGATTACAAAGTTATTAAAAATTGGAATTTATAGTTATTTATAATTTGTTATAATTTGATACATTTATATCTCGTCGTAGTTTGCCATGCCTAACGAAATGTATATTTTTTTTATATACACTCAACAAAAAGACATGAACTAAAATGTAATCAAAAATTTCCTTCAAAATAGTTTATAAATTGTCCTCAATTTAGGTAAAATTTTATTAAAACTTAAAAAAACTTTCTTAAAAAGAATAAAAATTCTTAAGTTTGATTAAAAACAAAATAGTTTATATACTCAGAAATATTTCATATTTTTCCTAAGTAATATTTCTTGATTTTTGAAAAAAAAAACAAATCAATTAAATAAAAATTTATTAATTTTAAGAAAAAAAAAATCTTAGTTTTAAGAAAATTGTATACTCAAATGTAAAAAAATTAAGTTAAGTTCAAAAAAATAATTTAGGACGTTATTTACTCCCATTTAGTTCAAAAAATGTGTTTATCTTAAATTGAGAAATTACTTGAACTTAATGTGTGTTCATTATTTGTTCGCGAGTAGTCAAATTAACTAAATTTTATTTCTAAGTTCAGTTTTTAATTATACCACTTTCTAATTTTGAAGAATTGTTTTCTAAAAGTTAGTTCAGACAATTAAAAAGAAAAAGTAATAAATTTTTTCCTAAGTAATAATAAAAACTTACTTGTTTTTAGAAACTGAAGAACTATTTCTAAGTAAAATTTACATCCAACTTAGTTCAGAAAAATTTTAAAAATTTTATTTCTAAGGAAAATTTTCATGCAACTTAGTTCAGATAAATTTTAAAAATTTTATTTCTAACGAAAATTTTCATGCAACTTAGTTCAGATAAATTTTAAAAATTTAATAAAATATTCTTTTTTTAAGTAAACGTTTTCTAATTTTTAAAAAATAATAAAATTTGGTATATGATTTTTTTGTTGGAAAACCTTTTAATTATTTTCAATATTCTATTCCAAAAAAAAAAAAACAATAAATTAAAAACTAGTTAGTTTTCCAAATTTCCAAAAAAAAAAATATTATTAAAGGAAACGAATTAAAGTAAACTTTAAAAAATGTTTGTAAATCTACTACAATAAAATGGGTAAAGTTTTATGTAATATTACGAAAAATCTGTAAATATAAACACAAATTTTGTAAATATACTAACTTAGAATGGTAATTAATATTTTGACATTTGAAAATTAGAAAATATTAAAAAAAATAAAAAAAGCTAAAAACAAAAATTAATTTTTCAAAAGTTCATAAATATAATATGTGAATATTGTGAATTTAAATTCAAGATGACCATCATCACAGCAAATACCCATTCGAAATATATTAAGCATTATATTTATAATTTATTATTATTAAAACATACATAAAATAAATTTAATCTTTGAAATAAAATATTTTTTCTGCAGTTTAATTTACGACATGCGTTGGTAAATATATGCATTTTTTTATATAATTACGCATATAGAAATACATTTTATGCATATATTTACTCTTCAAACAGGTTTTTTTACGCACAATTTTAATAAATTTTCGTATTACTTTTAAAATTATATTTAATTTTTACGCACTTTGAATGTGAAATTACCAATTATGTCTGTACCAAATTACGCATAATGTGCGTACTTTTTTTTCGTTTACGCACACAGAGTAAATTTACCCAATTTATAGTAGGAGTACAGTTTCCTACTATAAGTTGGGTAAATTTCAACAGAAATTTATTAGAGTGTAACCATTTAAAAAAATTTTCGTGCATGATTGTAATTTTTGGTGCTTGATTCAAAAATGGCTCACATGCCCATCTCTAATCTTAACAGTCTTTAACATTGAAATTAAAGTAGCTTAAAATATATTTTTTTAAATTTTTTTTAGCAAAATGTTAAAAATTTTGAATTTGCTCTTTTATGTAATAATTTTGTTTGCTGACTACAATACATAGTATCGCAATCACATTTTATACATTACGGCACGATGGCTTTCCTATAATTGACGTAGCGCTTATTAAACTTTATATTTATCGAACCATTTTTTTTTTCACTTAATAATAAAAAAAGTTTAAATTTGTATATGTCAAATAAAGTTTAAGCTAAAAATCCCATAAAATAAACTTATGACATTTTTCCATTTCCAATAATAACAAGAAATGTAACTGTGATATTTTGTATTTTTGCAAAAATTTCCTTAAATTAGTTAATTTAAGAAGACAAAAAACCCCCAGTGTTCCTTAGCCAAAGACGACGTGTGTAACTTAGGGCGTCCCTTTTTGTAGCTCTCTCAAACAGAACCGTTAATTAACTACGAAAAGGATCTAAATATGTCACAATTAATTACGTTTCAGGATATCCTGCAGTACATTTTTTTTTTAATTTGTTTACCTTTTTGCTAATGAAATTTAATTTATATTTTAAATACATGAATTTGGTATAATTCAATTTAATTTTAAGACAAAAATGTATAGCAAAAAGCTTGTTAAGAGCAGTATCCACACAAAAATATACGTAACAAAAGATATTACACTTAACTTTTATACTATAACAAATTAAAATGTTATTACACTAATTTATCTAAATAATAAATAAAAAAATAAAAATCATGGTAACTTTATATTTTTGCACAGCGAAAGTCATGGTACACCTGAAAAAAAAAACAAAACTTTATTAAAATTTTGTGAAAATATGCCTAAAGTCGTAGAACTTCAATCAACCATGTCGGCATTGAGGGCACAAGCTTTTTTGTGTAGTTTTCATATATTTGTCCCCATTCAGTAAAAAGTATTTGCAACAGCTGGTCTTTATTAGAATTGTGCGTTTTTTCTAAATTATCCCACAAGTGATCAATATGATTTGAAATCAGGACTTTGAGGAGCGGTTTTTAGCATATATGGTGTGTTTTTTGAGATCCACATATTAACTTCAGCTGGTGTATGCTTAGAATCGTTGTCCTGTTCAAAATAATAAATATCTGGAATATTCAGAATGTTCATGTAAATCGTTTAGTCCATTGTCTCCTTAATGATCACTAAACTGCCAACACCGGCTGCTGACATGCAACCCCATACCATTACTTCACCCTATCCCTACTTCAAAGTATTTATAATATTCTTTGTATTTTGCTCGTCGGACTTTTTGCGCCACCCAAATTCACGTCCGTTCGATCCAAAAATGAAAAATTTTGATTTGTTCGAGAAAATTAGTTTTTCCCAAGAGTGATTTGCTTTAATTTTATATTTCGTTGCGAATCCATAAGGATTTTTTCTATTTGTTACTCAAAAGTGCAGCTTCTTGCGAGCAGTACGAGCATTGTAACCGGCCTACAGAATGCACCCACGTTCCGTGTCTGCAGAAAGAAGATATTTTAGGTGCACTTCTGAATTGGTCTTTTTTAATAATGATTTAAATTTTGCGTCCATCTTAATTATTGAGCACGGCCTGTTCGTGGCTTATTTTCAATACTTTTTAATTTTTGAAAAAGATTTATAACTCTTTGCGCTGTTGATTTGTTCATATTTATAATTTTAGCAGTTCCGGTGCATGATTTACCCATTTCATCACTTTTATTTCTAATTCTTTTCTCAACATTTTAAAAAATTGCTTGACTTCACTTCTTGTCATAAACAAATGAATTTGAAAATTTGCAAAGTACCGTTACGTTTTTTAAAATGGAATGTCTAAGGGATGCAAACAGTTTTGCAATAAAATTTTATAGGGTAAATCAAATATAAGATCGTTTTTACTAGGGGTACCATGACTTATGATGTGCTTAAATATGGAGTAATATTGGTCTACAATTTTTATAAGTTTTATTTATATAAACAAGTAATATATTTTTACAATTGAACCCACAAAATAAAAATAAGTGCCACATTTTCAGTTACGTAGTTTTTAGAAATTTGGGGAGTGATAAAAACTGTCATTTGTTATCATTGCAAATCAACTAGAATTGGTACCCTGGTTAGTATTACATGAGTGTATCTGAAATTCCAAATAGAAAGTGATGATCAATTTTGCAACAAATTGAGAAAAAATTTACAAAAAAAAACCTTTTTATCGGTAATAATAGTATTTACTGAGTATAAACCGGTGTCTTCGCATGTAATTAAATGATAGCAAACAATTGTCAAAGTGATTTCATTTCAAGTGAAGATACTTTTCCATTAAATGATACTTTTAGTTTTCATTTTAAGTTAGCAATAAAAAACAACTCTAATTTTAGTAAATAAAAACGAGGAAAAGATTAAGTATTTTTTATTTGTAAAAAAAGAAATACGAGATTTTGGGGACATAAATGACTTTTGAAAATTGAATAAACATTCACTGGAGACTTAAAAATTTATAATCACATTAGAAATACGGGACATTACAATAAAAAAAAAACATTTTGATATGATATCAGAGGTATTGTTGGTGACATATAAAATTAGTTTTGGAGACAATTGTCTATTTAACACTCAATATAACATCATTAAGCATTAACCCAAAATGGATACTGAAGATGGTTGTGTAGCGATAACCGAAAATACTAGTATTCTATCCTGCATGCTCTGACGGAATTTTTTCAAAGAATAACTCTATATAATTTTTTACTAAAAATTTTTATGTTTCTTTGCATTTTAAAACAATTTATAAAGAATATGACTATATGATCTTAAATCCTACTAAATATCATTCAGAAATTAAAAATTTAATTTTGAAAAAATCTTTAAGAATTTCAGCCGATCAACAATCCGACTTTGGTTTAATTGAGCAGAAGTATTTGGACATACCAAAATTTAATTAATTCACGAAGATTATAATTTATAAAAGAAATCAAAAATTAATGATGAAAAAATCCTCATCCATTGAGAAATTGAGCCGATCACGATCCGAATCTGTGCGATATTATCTCTCGAAATTGTGTAAAAAAATTCGGGGTATATTTAGAACTTTTTTAAAATATATTTAAATATATTTGTCTGGCCACACTGTCACCAGCAACAATCGCAAAAACAACAATAGAGAAGATATTGATATTTGTTATTGTAGTTGTTCTATGGTTTTTGAGCAAATACAATACCAATAACAACAAATCATATGTTTAAGTCATCAGATATAAATGTTAGAGTGGTGTTGACGAAATGTAGGTGCTTTTTTTCAATTAATGTAAATGTTCTTAAAAAATGTGTTATTTTTACCTTTTTCCGTAAAATAACTATAATTTGATAGACAAATGTATAAAAATTACATTTTTATGAAAAATTCAAAAAACTGTTAGTATGAAATACTTTTTCCGGATTTTAATCAAATACTTAAACTACTGACGAATTGTTGGAAATAATAGTCACTCATCTTAATTAATTGCGGTTTCCCACGTTTTTCTCGGCTCCTGTAAAGTATCCAAAATGGGTTTAATGCTCTTATTCGAGCGAGACATTTAGAAATTGATTTTTTTCTTTTATTTTACAAAAATAGTATTAAGTTAAACAAATTTCATTATACCCTCCACTATATATGGTGAGGGTATATATAAGTTTATGATTTCGTTTGTAACATGTCCCAAGACCCCATAAAATATATATATTCGTGGTCCTTATACAATTTTAAGTCGATTTAAAAAACTTTTTTCACCACCATAATTTTACTTCAAAAGTTTTTAACATTACTTGTATCAAAAACAATAGAGAACATTTTTATCGATTCATAAACCGTTGATGAAACAATATACAAATTTAAAGATATTCTAGTTATGCAAGGCTGAAACGTGTTGGATCAAATTTGAAAGAGGTAGCGGTTGATTTCATAATTTGTTGTAAAAATAAAGACTTATAATTTTAAATATGTAGAATATTTAATAAGGAACATATTATAAAGAATTTTAATGCTAAGATGTGAGCTGCTATCATTTATTAAAAAACTCCAAAAAGGGGGAATCGAAAGGAAACCTTCGTAGACAAAAAAAAGTGAGAAATGTCCAAAAATTAGATTTTTTAATAGTGTTGCTGTATTGCCCAGATTTAGGGGAAGGGAAGAAAGGGAACAGGACTTATCAAATCAATTCTT
The DNA here is from genome assembly GCA_949748255.1 of Eustalomyia histrio. NCBI lineage: Eukaryota > Metazoa > Arthropoda > Insecta > Diptera > Anthomyiidae > Eustalomyia > Eustalomyia histrio. The sequence continues at coordinate 37,873,584 of OX456525.1, read as the reverse complement.
TGCACTCAGACAAAAAATTGGTTATAGTTGATTTTATAAAAAATTGTTTAATTTAGAGGCGTCTGTATAGATAATAAATGACAACTTGGGATTCCCTTCTTTTTTTTTCATAAAATATAAATCAATATTTGCTCTCAAAAAAACTTTTAATGTGGACATAAATGAGACGTGGTACGTGTTTAACAAAAAAAATAGCTAGTGCTTTTTTTTGCATTGAAATTTTGCTTAGTTAATAGAAATATTTGAGAATTAAGTTATAAAAATATTACGATTTTTTAAATCGGTTCATAAACCGAAAAGTAGTTGCTCGTTAGAACTTAAGCTAGAAATAACTTTGCCCATGACTTACATAGTCACAATCAGCTAGAAAGAAACTTCTGAATTTTTAAATTGATTTTGCTCTATTACAAGCAAAAATAAAAAAATCGTAATAATAATTAAAGCGGATCCGCGAATAATGCTTTAAGCGACAATTTTTACAAAACCTGTTTTTTCCAGATTACCATTAGAATAACTCTCTTTTATGACTTAAAAATGAAATTAGGCAAAATTATGCAGGATTTCGTTATCAAAATGCAATCTAAAGAAGTTTTTTTTCGATTTCTCAACAATTTCAATTTTGTCGCTTACAACGTTATTCGCGGCTCTGCTTCAATTGTTGGTATTCTTTTATTTACATATCGGGTTTTTTTTTCAATTTTAACAAGTATTTAATTTTAAATTTCAAAAATAAAATTAAAAAAAAGTTACAAGTTTATTAAAAAACGTTTTTTTTTTTCTCTCCTGAAAAGTACTAGATCTTGAGATACGAGGTTGCTGCAGTAAACCCTTGATATACACTAATGGGGTTATTCTGTAACTACGTGAAAATTTGTCACGTTCTAGTATTCAACTCTAATATATTTAGCACAGATAAAATTGTATTGTACAGGGTGGCGCAAAAATAACCTTCCGATGTTTTTTGGCTGTAATTTAAAAAAAAAATTGATAAACTTTGATTCTTCTTGTGGATTATTTTTATTTGGTCTTTTAATTTTTTTTACATCAAGTCGAGAATATGATGTCATGTAAATGGCCGCCGCCACAGTTGATTGTCATTTGAGCCCTTTTTATGGCATTTTCCATCACTTTGGCCAAAACTTCCGGCGATAGGTCCTCACATTCTTCACGGATATTGTCTTTAGGAGCTGCAAGAGTATGAGGCTTGTTGACATAAACCCGCGACTTCAAAAAGCCCCACAGAAGTCTGGAGCGGTCAAATCAGGCGATCTTGCTGGCCAGTGCAAATCGCCAAAACGGGAGATTAGGCGCCCGGGAAATGCATCCTTCAGCATATCGGTTGTGGCACGTGCAGTGTGTGGCGTTGCACCGTCCTGTTGGAACCACAAGTTTTCCAATCCCAATTCATCAAGTTGCGGCAAAAAGAACTCGTTGATCATTGCTCTGTAGCGCTCACCATTCACAGTTACCGTTTGGCCCGCGACGTCTTCGAAGAAAAAAGGTCCGATGACTCCTCCAGCGAAAACAGCACACCATACAGTGACTTTGAGTGGGCGTAATGGCTCTTCGTGAGTTACACGCGGATTTTCAGGGCCCCCAGAAGCGTAAATTTTGCTTATTTACGTACCCGCTAAGATGGAAATGGGCCTCATCACTCATGATTATTTTTGATGAAAAATCATCTTCATTATTGCTCAAATAAATAGTCACCAATATTCCGCGTTCTGGAGCAGTGTAGCGTAACATTGTTTATTAACGTGTATTTCGCATGTGTTTACTACACAAATGTCAAAACAGAACTGACATTAGGGGCCAATCGCAAAATTTATAGCATTTTCTGATAGGAGGATTACTTTTGCGCCACCTTGTATATACCTTTAGTAAAATTTAACATTATGTGACTATCTCTATCCTAAATATGGTTTCGATGTGACAACTTTTATATAGTTACGGAATAACCCCACAGAACTTCCAGTCAATTAAAGCACACTAGGAATCAATTCTTGGTTTTATTTTTGTGAAAAGACACACTCATACTCGTATTATGTACGTATACATTTTTAGAGTATTTTTACGACATTTAAAGCATAATGATTCTATTTTTCAGCCCCTAAAGGGATGCGACATGTAAAGCCTACCGACACTGATAACAGGTGACCTTTTTTAGACCTTTTAGTGTATTAATAAAGTGAATTTTTAACAATCTCGAAGGCTTAGGACGGCAGGAATCCGACTCTGTTAAAAGTATAAGGTATTATCTAGGAAGCAATAAAAAATATCGGGGATTGAAAAGTAATCGAAAATTAAATCCACTGACAGAACAAAACCTTGAAACTGTGAATAAGAAAAATATACTTTTTAACTGTAAACACATAAGAACAGGCTTGTCGTAATGAAATTTTTTATAGCTATTCTGTGACTCACTTGAGTCTTATTTATTTTAAAATATCGTTCTTCGGCACACCCTAATGTAATCCATAAAACCTCTTTCCAACAAATACCACCAAGAGAAGACGAATTTCGCTGCTGCAGCGTCTGCTGCTGCTTCAAACGCGTGATTTTATGACGAATCAGCGGGACATGTTAATAAAAAAAATTCTCACTTGCTGTTGATATTTTTGCAAGTCTCCTCTTTCTTTTCTATATCTTAGAAACAAAGTAATAAGATATTAACCAAAATAAACGAGAGCGAAATTGAGAAATAAAAATGTTTAGTTTCGTAGTTCGTAGTATCGGATTTACTTCGGTATCTCGTGTATTTACGAGGAATACTAGTAAATATGAGTGTGTATATAATTTGTTATCATGAAAAAAAAAAAACAAAAAATATTTAACAATAATAAACAGGTGATAATCTTATGGTACTAGTGGAGTTTTCTATTAAAGAGTAATGAACAAATGAGTTCTTTGTATTTTTTTTATCCCATGGGCTAAACACAAAATTACGGGATGTTGTAGTGTGAATAGCAAAAAAAAACGTATAGATTTAATGCTTATTTTGAAAAATATTCATTTTACAAAATTCTGTGTACAATCTAATTTTCACATTTGATAAATAAATAATGTAGTTTAACTTACGGTCAGAATAATAAATTTTTTAAAACAATAGGATATGTGATGAAAATCGAAAACGAACAGCTTTTCAAACTAGAATATTTAGTTTTGTGAAATTAAAATTAAATTTTAAATATTATATATTGATTTTTTTCAGTTCGACGCTTGCCTGGCAAGAGGCTTAAGCCAATTGCAATATGAGTTTTAAGCAGGCGGAGGAAACGTGATGGTGTGGACTTGATTTTCGGCAAATGGAGTTGGACCATTAAATAAAATTGATGTGAAAATGGACCATCGTTTTTGGTACAAAAACATTCTTAAACCGAAAATGATTCTGCATGCTGAGTGGAATATTCCACTTCGATGGGTATTTCAACACGATAACAACAGTAAACATACAACAAGGCTTGTCAAAGAGTTTATAGAAGAGTATTATGGCCTTGATTGGCCGGCACAATCACCGGACTTCAACACCATTGACCTCTTTGTAATATTGAAGAGGATTATTTCCAGTAATTCGTATTTTCGAAATTCTAGAATCTGAGAGGAAACATATCACGTATTTATAAAGCCATAATCAGTAATCTTATTGAACCCGTGTCACGCAGATGTGCTGAAGTTAAAAAAATAAAGGAGCATATACGAAATATTAAATTGTTGCTTTTATTTTGTTCACAAGTCACCAAACCAAATACACTGTTTAGCCCCAGTTTTCACAATTTCTTAGTGTGAGATATTCAAAAATTTGTATGAGATTTTTTAGGGATAAAATATGATTGCGAACAATTTTTCCTGGTTTTTTATTTTTTTTTTTTTAATTTTGATAACTTCACAGTAACAAAATTTCTTAAATTTAAATTTTATCGGTAAAGGGACACACACAACATATTTTCCGTTACCGACTGTAGTTTATAAAAAAAGTTATACGTAGAGTTTGTTTTTAAATCAATTGAAATTCATACAAATATATTTTTAACTATTTGCAGTGGCGTGCCCAGGATGCTCGGCCCCCTTGAAATTTTTCCAAAATACATTTTTTTTTACTATGTTTAGTATACATAAAGGGTGGTTAAATTTTAAGAGCCGATGTTGAATGTGAACCACACCTAAACGACAAGTGTTTTTCTGCATTTCATTTGACATTTCTCAATTTCAGACTAACTCAATTTGAACCATGGAAAGAAACACAATCGAGCAACGCGTTAAAGTTATTCAGGCTTATTATGAAAATGTGAGTTCAAATCAAAATGCATTTCGTGCACTTCGTGATTTTTTCGGTCAATTTAATCGTCCAAATGTGCGTACAATCGGAAAAATCGTGCAAAAATTTGAGCAAACCGGGTCTGTAGGAGATGTGAAAACACCAGTGTATGCTCGTACAGCTCTGCAGAAAATATTGCTGCTGTTCGCGATAGTGTGGCTGAAGAGCCGTCCACCTCAACTAGTTGTCGTGCCCAACACGCTCGTCGTTGATGAACATTATGTATAAAGACTTGCATTTACACGCTTACAAGGTGCAATTGACTCAAGAACTAAAGCCTCTTGACCATTCCAAACGTCGTCAATGGTCCGAATGGTGGCAAGAAATGGCAACAGTTGATGATAAATTTTCGAAGAAACTCATCTTCAGTGATGAGGCACATTTTCACCTCTGTGGATTCGTCAATAAGCAGAATTGCCGCATTTGGGCGAATGATAATCCAAGAGTGATTGTCGAAAAACTAATGCACCCACAAAGAGTGACTGTTTGGTGCGATTTATGGGCTGTCGGCATCATCGGGCCGTATTTTTTCCAAAATGAGGCCAGTCAGGCAGTTACTGTGAATGGTATTCGCTATCGTGAGATGATAACGAACTTTTAATGGCCCGAATTGGAAGATATGGATGTGCATGATATGTGGTTTCAACAGGGCGGTGCCACTTGCCACACAGCTTACGAAACAATGGATCTTTTGCGCGACAAATTCAATAGCCGTGTTATCTCACGTGGTGGCAATGTCAATTAGCCGCCAAGATCATGTGATTTGACACCGTTGAACTTCTTTCTTTGGAGTTATTTGAAAGAAAAGGTGCACGTCGATAAGCCAGCAACAATTCAAGAGCTAAAGGATGAGATAATTCGGCAAATTGATGGCATAGAACCTCAATTATGCCTCAGCGTCATCGAAAATTTGGACCATCGGATTTTGGCCGATATTTTGTTCCATACATAATTGAACTATACCATATTATCATAATAAAAAGGAATGACAATAATTTTCTAAATAATTTGTGTTTTATTCAAAATCAACATCGGCCTTTAAAATTTAACCACCCTTAACATACACACAAAGCCAATAAAAATATATACATCAGTATGTGTTGTGTTGTGTTTTGTAATTGCATAAAAATAAAAAAGAAACTTTCGAATTGAAAAACAACCCTGTAGGAAGCCTGGGGTCAAGTGTCTACAAGTCACCACTTTTGTCGACTATTTTGGGTGACTTTTTGGTGACAAGTCCACAAAGCGTCTATATATACCTTTTACATTCCTTTTTTACAGCTGCAAAGCTGTGCTTGGTCTTGAATTTTTTATTGTTTTATTTTGTTGAAAATACATGTGCACAGCTGCATGCAAAATTAAAGTTTTTAATAAAAATATAAAAAAAAATCAATTTAAAAGTTAAATATACAAATTTGAACAAAATATATAATGAGCAAAAGAAATTACAAAAAACTTGTGAAAAAAATAAATTTTGTGTAAAAATAAAAATAACAAGAGAAAGGCAACAATTTTTAGTGAAAGTTGCAACTCTAGAGATTTTGTGGAGCCTGATGAAGATTTTACAGAGCCTGTGAATGATTTTGTGCAGTCTTTTGAAGATTTGTCTACTCCAAAATTAAATTTGCACGAACATTTTTTTTACTTTAATGAAATTTATAAAAAATTTTATCTACAGCAGAAAGCGTTGGCTGGGGCATAATTAGTCAGTAGTATTGGTGACAAAGTCAATAGTGAATCAGTACAGTTTCACTATCGACATTTCCTACAGGGAAATCACAAAAGTCATTATTTTTTCTAACCTTTTGTCAGTTAAAAATTGATGGTAATTTTACACGATTTTCTATTTTTTTTTACTACTTTTTTTGTTTATTTAACAATGATTGAAAATAAACAACAAAATGGGCTGAATATAATGAAAAATCAGTAGTTCTCTCTTTTTTGATCGTATTTTCGATTAATTTAATTTGTATTTTAAGTTTTTTTTTTTTAACGAAATAATATTTTGTGGGGAAAAATTAACTATTAATAAGACAGTATAACTTATATAAATATTGTATATTTGTTTGCAATTTTAAAAAGGTTTCTGGTTTCTGGTTCTTACATGACCAACATATATTCTCCTCTCCCTTACCATGGGCGTGGTCATTAATTAAAAATATCGTATTTTTATTGGATTTCCAATTTTTTTTAATGTTTTACACAAAAAAACTTTACAAAAAAAAAATCATTAGTAGGGCATAGTACAAGCGGATTCAAAAGTCTAAAAATTAAAAAATTATAGACTTTTTTATAAGGAAATTTTAGCGAAGTCTATATTGTAATTTTAGCGAAGTCTATATTGTACATCAATAAAATAAATTAAATTTTTTGTACATACACTCAGAAAAAAAAGTTAGTAGAAAAATTTGTAAACGGTTTTCAATCCCAATTTACTATTTTTGTACTGATTTTTAGTAAACAAATTATTATTTAGCAAATCTTTTTGCTATTTACATTTTACAAATTGCAGAGTTTTTACAGAATATCTACAAATTTTCGTTGCTAATTTCAGAAATCATTTTACAAATTTTTGAAAACCGATTTGCTAAAATTAGCAAAAAAAATCACTAATTTTAAAAAAGTCGATATTGATGGAAATGTTATTTCTAATAATTTAAACTTATACATACAAACTTAAATTGCCCTTAAATGTTACATAGGATTAAAAAAGGGATCTGAAGTGAAGATACCGACTCATGTCTAAAAATAGGACATCCACTTAAAATAGCACTAAAAAGTTTTTTTATTTCTAAAAATCAGCCCTGACAACAATTTAAATTTCATCTTAAAAGTAAAAAAAAAAAAAAATTGACTAAAATATTTTTCAAAACAGAAATTACCAAATTAAAACAAAATGATAAATTCGTTTATGTTTTAAGAATTTTTAAGATTTTTAAGCCTTTGATTTTTTTTTCATTTTGTTAAAACATCTTTTAAAAAATATAATTAAAATTTTTGATGCTCGATAAAAAAAATAAATCTAAAACTTTGTACTAATATTAATAGTATTTAGTAATTTTTTTTGCTGATTTTAGCAAACGGATTTTAAATTCCACTTTACAAAAAGTCAACTAAAATTTAGTAGCGGCTACTAATTTTTCTACTAATTTCATTGTACTACACGTTAGCAGACATGTGTTGCTAAGATTAGCAAAAAATACCGCTGGGCTCAAATTAGCAGAATTTCCCGTAATAACAGCAAAATTTTCAGTTGCCATTACAGACTTTTTTTGGTGAGTGTATGAAAGTTTAAATTGAATGATAATTACATGAAAAAACGTGATTTTTTCTTGTAATAAAAATTCCAAGAATTTACAGACGCACAACAATTGCTATCTATTTAATCAAATTGTAATGACGTAAATTTCTAAATTAATTATATTTTTATTTGTTATATAGTGCACTTTTAGATTATAACAACTTTTGTATGGTTTATCAATTTGTAGATGATGTATAAATAAAACACACCCTTTTATTAAAGAGTATCACACAGATTCCCCTCCCATTGCCAGATTATTAGAAAAAAAAATTACTTAAGTTGTTATTGTTGTTGTTTATTTTTTGTGTCGAATGATTGAAATAGTTATATGTGACATTCAATTAATTAGAGATGGGAAAGTGAATGAAACAATAGTAATAAATATGAAATAAATTTGTTTTACTTTTGAATTGAAATTAAATAAATTTATTTAATATATCTCTTAATGCTTTAAAGTTAAATCAATTTATCATGCAGTTAATTGAACTGTTTATTTATAAAGCTGTATTTATCCATTTTATTTAAAACGATCAATGGAATTTTTTTATCTATAAATCATCCCACAATCTTATATTTTTGTGCATACGTTAGCAAAAAATTCGTTGTTTACCGAAGTGAATGGACTTACAGGTTGGTTGAAAAGTTCCTGCGCTCACCAAGAGATGGCACTGCTAGCTCCAAACTTTTTTTTCTCAGGTCGGTATAAATGTCGTGAGAACACATGCAAAGTTGCAAGTCATTCTGTCAATTCTTTCTTTGTTTACAAGCCATTTGAAGTTGACGTGTTATTGATTTTTTTTAATATGAAAAAAATTTAATATCGTGCAGTCATTAGATTCTTTGTTTTGAAAGGTTTAAAAGCAAAGAAAATTTATGAACAATTGTTAAAAGTGTATAAGGAGTCCTCACCTTCAAAACGCACCGTTGAATTTTGGGCTGGTGAATTTAAACGTGGTCGTACCAGCCTTAAAGACGATCCACGCGAAGGACGACCAAAAACTGCAACCACAGCAGAAATCATTGAGCAGGTACATAATATGGTTAGTGAAGATCCAAGTTTGACTAAGCGTGAAATTGCTAATGCCATAGGCATCTCAGACGAACGAGTACTCCATATTTTACATGAAGAATTACGTATGAAAAAACTGTTTGGAAAGTTAGTGACGCACACATTAACAATTCAACAAAAACTGAAAACAAATTTCTCAGCGTAATTTGGAGCGTTTTAAGCCGAATAAAACTGACTTCTTGCGTCGTTTTATAACTATGGATGAGACTAGGATCTACGACCATGATCCTAAATTGAAACAAGAACGTTTGCAGTGGACTGAAGCTGGTTGTTCAGCTCTAAAGCAGGTGAAGTCACAACGATCAGCAAAGAAGGTTATGGCATCAGTTTTTTGGGATGCAAAAGGAATTTTGTTGATTAATTATTGCAGCATTTTGGATCAGCTGGATGAAAAAATTCGTGAGAAGAGACCTAGTTTAAAGAAGAAAAAAATCATTTTTCATCAAGACAATGCACCTGTTCACAAAAGTGTTTTGACGATGGCTAAATTCAAAGAATTAAAGTACGAATTGCTTGAACATCCACCGTATTCACCAGATTTGGCTCCCAGTGACTACTATCTCTTCAGAAATCTCAAACAATTCCTTCGTCGAATGAAGAGGCCATAGCAGCCGTAGACGGTTATTTTGCAGAGCTTCCGGAAAACCATTATAAGGATGGGATAAAATTATTGGAAAATCATTGGAACAAGTGTATTGAGCTTCTAGGAGATTATATTGAATAAAAAAATATATTTTGTAACAAAAACAGTATTCTTTCATTTCGAGCGCAGGAACTTTTCAACCAACCTGTATGACACTTTAAAAATAAACATTTTTAGCTAACTGCTTAGTTTTCTGCTACTTCATGTAGTGTTTCCAATTATTCGAGCTTGCCGGTTAATCGGTTAGGACATTATTCGAAAAATAACGAAAATTAATAAATCGGATATTCGGGTCGGTTAATCGAAATAATTGGCGATTAATCGTTTAATGCAAAAAAAAATGTAGTTTCATTAATAAGAACACAAAGATCCGTTTTTTGCTGAAATATCAAGTTAAGTCTATTGCGTTGGTTTCTAAGTGTTTCTTTAGGACAATTCAAATCATCCTGAGATTTTTTAAAGAATAATGCCTTATAATCTTGGGTTTTTTTTCAGAGGAATCTTCCACAGACGTGTTCAGTGGAAGTAAATCTTTAAATACGCAGTGTAGATAGTTTTTTTACCGAGACAAAATGATAAAGTTTGTTTTTATTTTCTTTATATGACACTGTTCAGAATAAAAAAATGCCTAAATAAACAAGAGCTTTCTTCAAGTTTTTGCAAAATTCACAAACAAAGTTTAATAGAACTGCCACTGTTCCCTGACTCTTTCAGTAGAGTTTAAGAGGTTCCAGCCATGTCCTCACTGATTTTTCTGTGTTTATCAATTAGGAATTGAAATAACCTATTAAACCTATTAAATAATAATTTAATAGATTTTTTTGTTACAGCTCTGCTTAGAGACTCTAGCTTTTCTAAAACTTTTGTCAACTGGAAATACTATACGGAGGTTGAAAACTCTATTTCAATTTTTTTTGACATAAAAATGTAATTTTATATTATAAAAAATTTATTTTTTAAAGGAATTTAAACAAAAATAAAAATTGTCTATCATATTTCCTAAAGCCTATATAACATTTGCTTTGATTCAGATGATTTGAAAAAAATTGTATTTAAGTTAATGTTTTTTTTCTACGATTTTCTTGCCAAAGTTAAGAAAATTAGGAACTTTTAAGAAAAATAACAGAAAAATTCATATCAAAAATTTTATCGGTTAATCAACCTATTTTAATCGATTATTCGGGTCGAATAATTATTTGAGTTTTAAATTATTTGTTTCGACATTAACCGAAATAGAGGTGATTTATCGAGGAATGGGTTAATCGATTAACCGAATTTGAAACACTAATTCTATGTTATGTGTGTTATTTACTGAAAAATTTAAACACCCATATTATGATTAGTTCTTTAACTTTCCTCAAGTAATGGTCTATTACTCTACAAAATTAATAAGAAAAAATACTAGGAAAACTGGAGTTTTTATATCCTCCACCATATATGGTGGGGGTACATAACTATCAGTTTGTCATTTCGTGATCCTCATGCAATTTAAAGTCGATTTAGCGATGTTCGTTCGTCTGTTTGTTGAAATCGCGATCACGTCAAGAAGACGCAAGCAGGGTGCTAATTTTTACGTAGATTAATAGACATCCTCACGAGTCCCTTAGAAGTGAATAATATTTTGTATTCACCTCAAATATTTTTCACATCAAAAAATTTTTTTCACCACTAAAATTTTTTTCACCACAAAGTTTTTTTACCTCAAAACATTTTTTCACCACCAAAATTTTTCTTAAAAACTTTTTTACATTATAATTTTTATAAGGATATTGGTGGAGGGTATTCAAAGATTCGGCACAGCCGAACTTAAGACTATTTTCCTTGTTTTTTTTTGTAAATTTGACTAACAGTTCCTAAAAAATAATAATAATATTCTGAATTTTTGAGAAGATATTTTAATAGGGCACGTCGTAAAATAATATTTTTAATTTAAAGAACATTAACTCCAAAGTGTTTTTGGGGTATTATTAACCACACGACGAAAAAACTTTAAAAAATTAAATGAAGGAACTTGCTCATAATTTGACAGTAGTCTAGTAACAGGTGGTACTTGATGGGAACAGTGTTGCATTTCATATAACTACGAGGGAAGTTTTGAAAAGTCACGGACTTATTGATTCGCCTTCGTAGTACTTTTACAATATATACAACCTTTACAAGATTTACAAGGCATTTTAATACCTTGAGTGAAAACGGTTATATCTCTAGTTCTTAGACAATGGACGGAAAAAGATAAAGAAATTTTTCTAACACAAAAGTGGAATATATTTTACAATTACATAGTTAAAAAAATAAAAGTATCATTAAATGTTAGACCCTAAGACAAAGTTTAAAAATTAAAAAAAAAAAAAAACGCTAAAAGATACTACGCGTTTTATAATCAGGAAATTTATAGAACAGGTGGAGGATTTAAACCTGCTTCTAATGTAATATCATTTGATGGAAATATTTTAAATATTGTTCAGTAGGAGCAGATGAAAGTAAGTAACGTACATATTTCTTTGTATAATTTTTATTTTAATATTGTATTATTTCAAGAGTTTCAATCTAATGAAGGAGAAAATCTTCTAAATTTCTAAAAGAAAGTTGATTTAACGTTTGTGTGTATAGGATTTTCTACTTAGAGGCACTTACGTGGGCAAAAATATATCAAAAAAAAATCACAAAAGATCTTCTAAGAGATACGTATAAATTTACAAATAAAAATGTTTTAGAAAATGTTGATCCGGCTGAAAAATGTAATATCAGTGCCTTAATTAAACGAAATTTTAGAGTCTGAGTGGAAACATAATAAGTAATCTTATTCAATCCATGCCGCTCAGATGGAAAAATTAAATTGTTGCTTTTGTTTTTCTCACATTTTATATGGAGACTATATTCTTAAATTAATTCATTTATTTTATAAAGTTTGTTGCTTTTGTATTGCGTGATATTTAAGATATTTATTTTGAAATACTTCTATTTCCACATTGTTTAGAATAATTATTTTGATTTGATCTTATATACTACTGAAAGAAGTAATCAAAAAAAATTTTATTAAAATATATGTACATTAAGGTTTTCAAAATAAAAAAACAAAAAAAAAAAGTTCGAATTCACGAGGTCCACAACTCTAAAAATATGCCATTATGGAAAAAAATGTGGTCTGCCAAAGAAGTTTTTAGTTAGAGGTAGCACATCGCCATTGAAGCTTTATAGTTGTTCTTGTTCTAATATTTTAAATAAATTAAAAATTGAAAAATAATAAAATATAATTTTTAGGATCTTGACTCATAAAATCTAATATTTTTTTGTGTATACATTGCGAATATGAAATCAAAATTAAATTCAAAGTAGCGAATTTCGCGAAAAAACTCATACAAAAATTTTTCAAATTTCATCAAGAAAATTTCTTTTATTTGACACTGCGCAAAATTCGTATTTGAGTGATTATTTGTCCACGGAATGTCTTCTAATGTGAGACTGGGTTTTTGTCGACCCTATTTTTGGTATGAATTACTCCAACGACAAATAACTAATAATAACCTTTTCTGCTACTTCTAAATATAAATGGATTTTACAGATTCTTCGCACGGGCAGTTTTTAAACCTTAAGAAATAAGGTCAACATTCTGGAGATTGCGAATATAAACTTTGATGTTTTTTTTTTGTTTTTGCACAACTCTCATGTACATATATGAATGTACTCGTATATGTGATAAACTAAACGAAGACATACAAGCTAAACATATAAGTCGGTCCATAACAGAGAACTGCAAAATCAACTTTTTTCTTGATTTAATCATACACAAAAATTCTTGTTCACTTTTAATAATTCAACAAAATTCACTGTAGAATAAAATCAGCATCATGTTACTGAACGCTTAATTGGAATCAGTGTGAATCATCTGTCGTTTATGTTTTATGCAAATGTAATCACTTAACAGTGTTCAGTAACATGATGCTGATTTTATTCTACAGTGAATTTTGTTGAATTATTAAAAGTGAACAAGAATTTTTGTGTATGATTAAATCAAGAAAAAAGTTGATTTTGCAGTTCTCTGGTGCATAACAAAAGCAACAAAATTAAAAATTTTCCATAATCAATAAAAAAAAATGTCAATAACCTTTTTTAATTTTTTAGTTAAAATTATATTTTTCAAATGTTATTATTCAATGAGAATTCACTGATCTTAATTTGAACGACAATGAGCTTAGATTCTGAATAATTTGGAATTTTGCTTTAATTAATTATAACACAAACAGTATCCTACCAACATACGATCCCGTTAATTCTGAACAAATTTAAACTTTTTCTCTACAATAAAATAATTTAAAATATTTTAATTACTTAAATTTTAAAAAAATCGCTTTAATTTTTATTTTCATTTAATTACTGAATATTTTTTGTGGATTTTCTTGTACACTTTCATGTTTTTGGTTTCTTTTCCCACATACACTTTCTAATAATTTATCATATAAAAGTCTTTTGTAGCCAACTTCGAAGAAAAATTATTTTAAATAAAATATTAACGAATTTTTTTTTAATTACTTTTATTTTGGGCAAATAAGATTTTCTTAAAGCTGTATCGTAATGTTAATAATCAGAAAATACATTTATCAAAGATCAATCCGTAAAGAAAGAGCAGAGCAGTGCTGTCTTTTACATAGCATTAAACTTTAGTTTTTAATAAAAACTATAAAATTATAAAAGAACAGTCTAATTTTATACATATAATGATTTCTGATCTATATGGTGCTCTCTTTATCGACTGATACCAAAAGATGCTGGCAAACAACATTTATATTTGGGTAGGTTTTTTTTTAATTAAATCACAAACAGACACGTGTTGGCATGTTTTCCGAATTTTCAAATAGTATAAAGGCTGAAGTTCCTCCTATATAAAAATTGTTTGATATTCACTATCTTACTATATATATTTTTCTTCAGTCTAGGCTGGGGGTTAGGTCGGCCAACGATTGGCTACCTTCACTAAAAGTGAATAGTGTTAAATAAAGCTTATTTTAAATTAAGTTAGTTGTCCTAAATGCAAAAAATACAACAATTGGAGAGAGATTGTATAATAATTTTGCCATATCAAAAGAATGTATTCCCCAATTATAATTGTAAACAATATTAAACAGCATCCCATAATTAAAAAAAAATATTGTGCCAACACGCGAAAAATTTTAGAAAAAAAAATTTAAGAAAAAAAACAATACATTTGACTTTCAAACTATGACTTGCAATTTTGTTTACATATTTGAAATAATTTTGGAAAATTTTAAGCAATAATAAAATAAAAGCAAATAAAAAAAAAGCATAAAAAAATACAGAATAAAAAAGAAAATAAGGAATAAGACTTGAAAAAAAAATATTGTGGTAGACTTTATACAGAGATTTCACAGATAAAAAAAATGGTCTGATATTATAACAATATCGAATTTTAACAAAAAAAAAACTTACCTTCACAGTTTGCAAATTATCCAAAAATCACACGCAATTTATGGTTTTATAAATTAAATGATGAAATTTTTACTTTCTTTCTCCATAAAATTTGATTAAAAAATTCTTGTTTTTAGCTAAAAATTTTCTTCGACAGCTTCAAACGCCACACACAAGAAATGGCAATTTTTTCCTCTTTCTTTTATTTTCTTATTTTCGTAATTTTTAATAATTTATGTTGGGCCATTGGGGTATTGTTTTGTGTTGTTTACAGTAAGGGGGACAAAGACAACAATATAACTGCGCACGTGTGTGTTGGTATACACTGAAAAATCTGCACAAAACACAAATATAAAAAGTGATGTCAAACTATTGTGATTTGTTTTACCCCAATCAGTATTACTAATTTTACGTTTTTTCTGACAGGTTAGCGATACTCAAACAGCTGTTATATTGCATTAAGAATTTTTTTAGCCAATTCACATAGGATCTAAGTTGTATATACAACAAAATTTAGTTTTATAAACAGATTTTCATCAAAATCCAGTTAAAGCTTGAAGGCTTGTGTCATTCCTACACAAATTTGACATTACGTTAAGCGTTAAAACTAATTGTTGGCTAGTCGTGGGAATGACATTAACCAACTTTGGTCGCTTGCCGCAGAGATTTCCTTTTATTTTTTACATAAGCTGGCTTAAGAGCATTTTTGTCGAAATTTAATAACAAATTTTAATTATTTTTTTTTTTTGAAAACATTACTATCAACATGAAGTATTCAACACAAATCTATGGTTAACCGATTAAAGTATAAAATAAATACTCATAGACATATGCATAGACATTTTGTTGATATTTATAACACAATTTTAAATCAAATTAACAAGGTAAACAACAACAAATTTTATTTCTAGACTGCTATAAGAATCAACTATATGCATATGGTGATATTATCGAACATATGTCAGCAAAACGAGAAAGTTGCTTTAGATTTTAAAATTTATACACGTTGAGGATTCAACGTTCAAGTTTTCGCTCTAAACATATTAAAAAAAACCAAAGAAAGGCTAAATGTTTACTAAAGTAATGAAAATCGAATTGGATTTTGTTGATTTGTACACATTTCATTGATGATCATCCATTCAGATATATGGTTTAAAAAAAAATATAAAAATTCTAAAGAAACCTATTTATCTTTCGTTTTTCACAATAAACAGAAGATTGCATCGCTGAAAAAATTAGTTTATTAATTTTGCCTCCGCTACAATATATATAAATTTAATCCATTCGTCACACCTTTTTGTTGGCAATTGCCTTTAAATATCTTACAGAAATTTGTACAAATTTTAAAATGGGACAAACAAAAAAAATAATTGCTAGATCAAGAGTCTGGCAAAATAAGTGTCTTTTTATGAAAACTAATTGAAAAACCCTGTTACAGTTTATACAGAACACAAGTTTAAAGTCTCTGTTGATAAATCGACTTTAATAAGCCAATAAACTTTTTGTTGAGGACATAATTGTAAGATATTTTTATTTTTAGCTTCAGATCATGGCATATTAATACTAGGTAAAGTCATATAATAAAATTATAAAAATCACTAGCTTTGTTTAAATATTTTACGGTGTAAGGCTTTTGTTAGAGTATTCAAAAACCGAAACCGAAAACCGGTCAACCGGTTTCTTTATTTTTAAAAACCGATCGGTTTCGAATATTTTGTAAATTCGAAGAAAACCGAAAACCGGTATTTTTTGTTCGGTTAACCGGTTTTTTTAATTACGTCACCAACTGGGTTACTTGGTCTCTTTTATTTTTTCCGAACACTTTTATAATCGTTTGTTTGGTTATGATAGATTCCGATGAAGACTTAACTGTGGATATTCCAAATTCAAATAGTTTAATTTCTGATCTATATAACACAAATAGCATTCAAAATCCTCAAAAAGAGACTGTACAAAATCATTCATCATTATATGTGACCTTCTCCGAGAAAGTGAAAGTGAAGTTTTGGGAAAAACGCATTTAAAGTTTTATAACGCATTATCACTGTGAACACACCCTCAGTTGGGAAATGCGATTTGGTATGGTTGGTTATGATTGGGTGCCGACTTTGGTGACGTCTTGCCTATGTGGTGACGTATTTTTTTTCGCTTTTAGAGTGACAATTTAAAAACAATTTAAAATCAAAAAAAGTAAAATTTTAATGTTTTTTCCATTTTTATCGATTTTCCCAAGTTCGTTTTGTACGTTTTTATGGGGTAAATAAATTTTTATCAGAAATCTAACTCATTTCATCTTATTCTACACCCTTTTAGGTACCAGAATCCACTCTTAAGTCCAAACCCGTTTTTTGACACACTAGGTCTCTTTTCTCGGAGAAGGTCACATCACAATCAGTTCTGAGTTTATAGAAGCATGAGTAAAGGAGAACGGAAAGGGGTACAGACTTGCTTGTACTCGCAATTCCCTTTTTTCGTATTTCTTTTTTTTATTTGTAAAAGATACTAAAATCGGAAAAAGAGATTTTCGCTGAGTGGACACGAATGCAAGTTCAAATTTAGGAAAATTGCTGAAATAAAAATTACTGTGGGTAAACCGGGACCTACTTTTTGCAATCCAACATAATGAACTTGTCTAATATGTTCAGAATATTTAGCGGTTTTTCCTCTTAGAGGATTTGACAACATTGTTTTCGGTATACATATATCAAATGTCAAAAAACGAAACATTAACAAAAGAGAAAAAAAAATCTTATTTAGAATAAAAAAAAATTCTATAAAAAGATGCTGTAATTTTAATTTGTTTATATAATATGCTATTAAAATGTAATTAAAACTCACCATTTTTTATAAAAATGTAACAATTTGTTCAACTTGTGTTTTTGTCCAAAAAACAAAAACAATAAAATTGTTCTCTTTCTCTTCTGTAAGCTTTAAGCAAAGAAGAAAAGAACAAAAACACCAGCTAGCTGCTGAATAGAATGAATTTTTTCAACCTCTCTTTATTATATTATTTCATTTTAACTTTTTTTGTATTTTCCTTTCAATACACTTTACACATAAATGCACTTTTCTTTTTTGGTTGCTAAACCAGGAATACTCACCACCACCACTATTAATACCACTATTTTTTATCACTTTAAAAACAAAGAACTTAAAGTGGCGATGGAAATCTTTTTTTTGTGAAATTTTTTTTAAAACTAAACAATTTTAATAATTTCTTTCGCTGGACACTATATTCCGTTAGAAGACTTCTTTCTTTTAAGCGAGTCAAGAGGTTGTAGTATTTGTGTGTTGAAAATATATACATATAGTCAAAGGCAAGTTGACACAATTAGAAATTTTTTGTCTACCAATTTTACACTTGGATTTTTCTTTACGATTTCCTTGCTTAATCACTTATTTTTTGTGGTTATTCCATTATATACATGGTGTACATGTAATTTTAACACTTTTTATTAATTTTTTTTAGGAATTGCAATTAAGTTTTTCGTATATTTGCATTACGAAAAAAATTGTTGACGAAAAATGCGACCGAAAATGAAGTACTTTTTCAGCGTTTATCGGGAGATGGTACCAGAGGCTTGCGCCGACCATTTTAATAGGCGACAGTAAAAGATAATAAATTCGGGGGCGGCAAATTGCCGGCTGCAAATCGATAACTGTTCGCCTTTTTAAAAACAAACTGTCTACAAGGAAAGTATTCCGAACTAAAAACTCCGATTTTGATTAATTTTGAAATTTAAAATTGGCAAGTATTCCTTAAGAACACATTTCCGAGGTAATAAAGACAAATTGTAATGACCAAATGTTCAAGATATGACATATTAGTTGTGTTTATGCGGCAAGCTATCAACGTTGGCTTATACCCTACCCATAAAAATTTGACGTAAGTAACGTTATGTGTAAACACTAAACGTTGGCTTATGTAAAATTTATATTGTATGTGAATAACACAAGCTAACTTTTATAGCTTGCCGCATTAACACATGTATTTTGATGGTCAAAAAAAACTACAGACTGGAAATTTGCAAGTGACATATAGGCTTTAGAAATACAAAAGTGTTGTTACCATTAGAACAAAAAACTATAGTTATTAAAAAATTATATATTGCATTTCGTCACCTAAAATTCAAAAAGGCGTAACCAACTAATTTTTTTCAGAAGAAGCAATCTATTGAAATTCGAAAAGCGCGTTTTGAAAATTAAAAACATTTCAGATTTGAGTTTTATTCACAAAACCGTTATTTTCATCGTATAAGTCCGGAATTTTGTATAAGCATCTAGTTTAGCCAAATGAATTATTGTTGGTTACGGCCTTTTTGCATTTTGTACAAAATATATATCAAACGTTTAAAAATTTTGAGCATATTATGAAATATTTAGTAATTTCTAAAATTGATTTTTACCCACGATTGTTCACAATCCCGTTTTTTAAAAATTAGCCAAAAAGTGGCAGCACTGGTTCTCAGTCAAAAGATTCTCGGTGGCACCTAATAAACATAAACGGCGGCAATTTTTGAAGCCATTCGTCGCAGTTCTCAGGATGATACAGTGTTGTATTTATTTTTCTCTTCTTTAAAGATAAAAGCTGTGTTTATGCGACAAGTTATCAAAGTTGCCTTATGTCTTTTTCGCATAAATTTGACCTAAGCCAACGTTTAAAGTTAACGCTTAGCGATACCTATGTCATATTTGTCATATGTATGCCAACGTTGATAGCTTCTCGCATAAACACAGCTAAAGACTTCATATTGTTGTGAGCAATTTTCCAACTGAGTGTTTTCGATAATAATTTCTCAAGTAAAAGGATTTTAGAAATGTAGAGCCAATTTAGACGGTGTTTCTATTGCATGCAAATATTGCGTAAAGTTCTTGTTTGTAAGCGAACGATGCAGAGAAGCTAGAGAAGTAACTAAAAAACACGGTTTTCGTACGTGTTTTTGTTATTTCTTCATTCACATTTGCTTTAAGACCAAAAAAGTCAACGTATAAATAGACATAGCTATGAAAGCAACTTTGAATAGGGAATTGAGAAAAAAACATGCAACCAATTGCATCGTATAAATTGGATCTTAATTAAATGTTTACAGCAGTTTACTTAGAATAACAACGCGCCGCATTTTTTCATAAAAATTGACAATTTTCACGACGCTTTTCTATTTTCTCAATTTTTGTTTCTCATTCTCCCAACAGATTTGCTGCAATTTAACATTTTCTTTGTAAACAAAAGCCATATGTCAAGTAAAGATAGCATAGACATTTTGTGGTTTTCATATGCTTTTGTTTACCAGCGAATGTACAACCAACTTAGGAGGAAAGGAATTATATTGTACTCTTTCGTTATACGTCACATTGTTATCTTGGGCCGTCACTAAAGTTAGATATTCTACTTTATTTTTTCAAAAATAACAGAAACTATGTAAAGAGAGTAAATCAACCAAAAAACCCAATTTAATTTTAAGGGAAAATGCATTAGTAATGCATTTTCCCAATGGGATGACACTTTCACCTTACTTGATGTCTACACCTGCGACTTATATAATATTTTTCTGTTTGCAAACGTCATATCCAATCGCAGAGAATTATATTTGCGTGTAGACTCCATATTAATGTTGCTCTTAGTGTTATGTTTATATTATAACAAAGTTATCATAAATATTATAACAACTATATCATAATATCAGCTGTCAAAATCACGCCAGATACACATACATAAATGCCACCAAAAATGCAGCAGTTGTTTTTAATGACATTTTGTTTGGTTTACTACACATTTTTATTTAAAACACACAATATTTTTTATTCCAATAAACACTTTTTTGTTGTATTAAAAATTACAAGCAAAACAACGCGAATAAACACTAGTAAACAAACGACTTTACGGCTTACTGAAAATTGTGAGTAGATATAATATTAACATTAATACGTGTTCTCCACCCTTAATATTAATATTAATATAGATAATTTAGTCCCGTTACTCTGCCATTGAAAGTGACGTTTGCAAATAGAAAAATATTTATAGTAATGTCAGGTGTAGACATCAAGTTCGAGACTGCTTTAACTTGGAGATTAATGTATTTGAATGAAGTTAAGTCCCTATATTAAACTTTAAACTGTAGTCTGGCAGCTCTGGCAAATTTTAACCAAAAATACTATCTTGGCAGCAATTTCTTATTAGGGTTAGTATGATTAGATTTTTTTTTTTTCTTTTGGGATATCAAAAGTTCTAACGTTTCTTTAATTAAGTCTGTTAAAATTTTATAAATATACCAAGTTTTAGCTTGATAATTTAAAAATTAATTTTTTTTATGTATTAAAATAAAAAATGACAATCAATTTTTACATTTGGATTCAAAAATTCCATTTTTGGAGTTTTTTTATGTATTATTTATGCCTAGCTCTGAATTATGTTTAATAACAATTTTTTACAAACCTTGTTGGTTTTATAGTCATTCCACATAAAAGGTCAACATAAAAAATGCAAGCAGCGATTAGAAGTTGTTGGGTATTTAACAAATTTTTGGGGATTTCAACTTGTCAAAAGGGCACTAACCTAAAACTTTTTTATGACAACACTGGCATCACCATAGTTTTTGTTTAATAATCATCAGTCACAATTTTAGTAGACGGTTGTTATAATATAGAATTGTACGTGTTTTAAGCAAGTTTGTTTATGCATACAATTTATAAAAATTTACAAGAAATTAAAAAAAAATCACATCAAATTATCTTATCTTTGAAACGTAATATCGAAAAATGTGTTAACACAATATATTTCTACTATAAAAGTTTAGAAGAAACAAAACAAAAAAATACAAGTGGAATAGATTAATGCTATATTTTTACAATAGTTATTAATATCTATAATTTTACTTGTGAAAGCAACAAAATGTCCACTGCACAACGACAAATTAGTCAACATCAACAAGATGTGGAAAATGGTCTTTACCCACAGTTACAACAAAGGCCACAGACACGTCGCCAGGATACGGTTGATATGGAGGAAATTCCCCTTAATGATTTACAACAAGAAGCTGAAGAAAAACGTAAAGCTCGTCATATATTTGAAAGAGTAAGTATTTTTAATATGTTATTAGTAATTTTTTAATTTTAAATAACTAAAGATAAGTATATACTTATTAACTTTTTACTAATCTAAGTAAAAATAAAAAAGAAAATGATTCATTTGTTGATTCGCCGCATAAAATTACTATAAATTCTCCTTTGTGTTTGACTGTTTGTTAAGATTATTGCTTTTGATAGTTGTAAATAAAGTTAACACGATTTTCTTATTTGCTTTTGTCTGTATGTATCTTGTATGATATATAACATTTTTTTTTTTAATTTTATCAATGAAATTAACTCAAGTTATGAAATTTATACAAAACCCCTAATTTTATTTATTCGTACTAATCACTTAAAAAATATTTATATAGCAAACAATTGTCTACTTGATTTTGTCCACCCTGTCAAGTGATCTTCACTTGCACTTGAGTCTCACTATATGTTAGGGTGTTCCATTGACATTTATTGAAAACCGGTTTTAGTTTAGATATTTTTTTTCTTTAAAGATGATTCTTATAAACTGATTTGTAGGTTTTTATGAATTAATTAAGCTATTGTTTGAAAAATTCTTTTCGTTTTACAAATAAAACATATTTTTCAGATTTTTAGTTATTTATTTTCAAATTATAAAATGATAAATTTTTGGGACAAATATAAATAATCATAAAAGTCGTCAACATATGAGAGAAGTTATGTAATCTAGAAAATATTTAAGAAATTATTTTAAAATATTTTTTCAGATCTATTTTAAAGGTTTTTTATTATTTTTTTTTGCTTTCTGGAAAACATTAAAATTAAAAAACTTAAGAAAAACAATAACTGCGAAAAAATTACAAAAAATACTCTCTAAGCAGATTATGTAAAATTTTAAGATCTTTTTTTTCTAAATAATTTTTGAGTCCAAATGGAAGGAGCCTTAAGTATACATACACTAAAACCGGCTATTCAAAAAAGGAACATTTCAAAAAACCAAAACCTACAAAACACAAATAACCGGTTATAAACGGGTTTTAAAAACCGGCTCGATCACCCTGATTTATGTACAAACATTTAGCTTAACACCTTTTACCTTACTTCCACTTCTTGAAAATTATACACTTTTTATTTAGTTTCGAATCAACATAAAAAAACATCAAAGTGAAACATTCCCAATTTTTTTTTGTGGAATATTACGTGTGGGAAGAGCTTGGTGAAAGTAAAATGAATGCACTTTTTTCCTAAGAATGTTTATTAAACTATAAAAAACGCACTTAAGAATCAAAATTTGAAATGTTTTATTTTCATTTTTACTTATTTGTTGAATTTTGTAAAACATTTAATACAATGACTGTATTATTTTTAAAAATTTCTATAATTTTTAACATTTTCTTTCGGAACCTTAAATGCCATTAAAACTTACTTATAGAATTAATAACAAAAAATTGAACTACACAGATACGGTATTATCATAGGATCTAATGCCTCCCTCAGACATTGATTCGAATATTTGACATTTTTTCAAGATAGGCATTTTTTTTTAATTTTTTCTAAAATTATGTTTAACAACTTAAAAAAGAAACAATTCAAATAATTTATTTGTGCATTTGGCATTTTTTTATATTAAATCTTCATTTAGATAACCGAGCCATTAGGGCCTTATGTGGTTAATTAAAGCTACTATATAAATAACAAACTTCTTTTTTTTTTTTTTTTTTTTTTATTGTTCTTTATTTATATCATATTAAGAATTATTTTTACATTTGATTCAATAAGTTAAAGAGTTTAGGAACTATGTACCTTTTCTACTTAGAAATACATTTTGATTACAATATTTACATATGTACAATTTAATTGTTTATTATAGGAGTGTAAGGAAAAAATTAAGCAAAAAACCTTTTAAGACAGGGTATAAGATAAAAAGTTAAAACTAAGTTTAATTAATTTAGTTTAAAATGACGCTGAGACCAACTCATTGATGTGAGCATACTGAGAGAATTGGCACCTCCTTCTAAAATTTTGCGTCAATGTTTCCATTTTATTAATAACTAAAACAAAGTTGGAGTTCGTGTGTAGTCGTTGTGTTGAAAAATGCCATGGCAATCTAAATATCATTTTAAGTAATTTGTTTTGGGCCACTTGTAGTTTTTGAATGTGACATTTAGCGGATGTGGACCATACTGGCGCACAATAAAACATTATAGGGTGGAAAACGGCTTTGATGATGAGTTTTCTGTTTTCGACATTTAGCTCTGAGTTCCTGTTGATTAATGGATACATTATTCTGGTAGTTTTATTGATTTTGTTTACCAAATACGAAATGTGGTCTTTAAAATTTAGTTTTGTATCTAGAATTATTCCTAAATACTTTACATTATTTTCCCAGGGTATGCTATGGTTTATAAATTGAAGTGAGGTTTGCGTAGTAAAACAATCTTTACGTTTCCTTGTGAAGTAAATGGCTTTGGTTTTCTCAGGATTTACCAGGATGTTCCATTTATTAAAGTAATAATTTAAACTAGTTAGTGCAGATTGTAAGTTTGTAGTAACGTCTACTGCTAATATATCGGAGCAGAGAATTGAAGTGTCATCTGCAAATATTGATGTGACACAGTTGGGAAATGCTGGAATATCTGAAGTAAAAATGTTGTACAAGATTGGTGACAGGCATGAACCCTGGGGACATCCTGCAATAATATTAATTTGTCGAGAGATTGTTGATCCTAGATGAACATGAAATGATCTATTAGCTAGGAAACTTTGTATTATTTTTATAATCTCTACTGGAAAGTTAAGGCTATTTAATTTGAAAATAAGGCCATTATGCCAGACAGAATCAAAAGCAGATTTTATGTCTAAAAGAACCATTCCTGTCGATTTACCATTTTGAAAGTTATTTTTAACCAGTTTTCGTATTTTTAGTAGTGGTTGAGTGGTGTTATGCTCTATTCTAAATCCAAATTGTTGCGGTGGGAGAATTTCATTTAACTCCAAGAATGTATTCAGTTTTTCCTTTATTATTTTTTCCAGTATTTTACTTACGGACGATAGCAAGCTTATTGGTCTATAAGAAAGTGGCGAGTCAGGAGGCTTATTTGGCTTTGGTATAGGGATAGTTTTCGAAATTTTCCACAATGACGGGAAATAGCACAGTTTTAGACATCCATTTACAACAGCAGTCAGATAGTTAATACCTTTATTTGGTAGGGTTTTTAAACATTTGTTGTTAATTCCGTCCATTCCCGGAGATTTTTTGTTTTTTAACTTTTTTATGATAACGGAAATGTTTTGTCGAGATATAAAATAACTGTCATGGGTGTTTGGGTTTATGGTGCTTATATAATTTGCAACATTGTCCACTTCTAAAACTGTAGTAGCATCACTGAGGCTTGATGAGATACAGTGGTTTAAACTAAAATTTTGTGCTAGTATTTCACACTTCTCTTGCTGGGTGTAGTAAACAGTATTATTGTGTTTTAATATAGGTATGTTTTGGGCTTTTTTTCTTAAAATTTCTGAAATTTTCCAAAAAGGCGAGGACGCTTTGTTAGACAGCATTGTGTTCCAAGAATTGTTTCTAAAACGATTTATTTCCCTAGTTATACTTTTAAATAAATTATTATTTTTATTACTGCTTGTATTATTATAACTAATATTTTGGTAATTTGGCTGGTTATTTCCTGCCCTAAACGTAACTGGCCTCTCATTTTGATTAAGAGTATTTGGGAAATTAACGTTGTAGTTTGCAGCTGAGTTATAATGTTGACTCCTTTGCCTGACATTTCTCGGCTGCGCACGTTGTCTGGTTTGTATATATAGTTCCCTATTAGGGCAATTAGCTGACCTGGCCTTATGGGGACCTTGACAGTTTGCACACTTGACAGTTGTATCTTTACAATCTATAGTTTTATGGCTACCAGAGCAATTTCCACAATACATTTTAACTTTGCAGTTGCTTGTTCCATGTCCGTACATTTGGCAATTTTGGCACTGGGTGACTTGAGACTTCCTGGGTCTTTGGTATTCCCATCTGACTTTTAAATAATTTATTACTGAGTATTTTTGTCTCAGTTCCCTTAAGGTAATTGATTTTCTTTCAAAATATACAATATAAATTACTAGCTCATTGTTATTTTCTCTAGGTTTAGTGACAATTTTAACATCAATGCATTTGAGGCCCAAGGTAATGATATTTTTCTTAACAACATCTGGGTGTGTTTTATCCAGACCTAATAGCACAGCCTTATAAGGCTTTTCATCTTTGTTGGAATATGTAAAATATTCGTACGGAAAATTTGTATCTAACGCTTTACGTGCGCTATCATAATCATTTTTTTGGGTGAAAAATACTTTTAAACCGATGGATGTTTTGCGTATTGAGTAATCAACAATTTTTATTATTCGACACATTTCGTGTACTTCTTCAATTTTGCATTTTATAATTGTTATAGGTGGTACCTTAATTTTAACAGTTGGTTCAACAATTATATCATCATTATCATCATCGTCTATTGTTTGTAAAGGAGTATAATAATTGCTAGTACTTGCATTACCAACAACATTAGTTGTTACCTTTCTTTTTTTATTCATGTTGTATTTTACAACAACATCATTACCGAAGTTACGTTTAATTGTTAGTGTTTTTTTTTCTTCTACTTTGCTATTATCAATTACAATAATAAAAAGTAGAAAAAAAATTTAACCGCTTTTTTTTTTTGTTTAACAAGAATTTTAAAGTAGCCGAGTAAATTTTATTTTTGACTTTGTCCATCCAATGATAGTGCAAGACTGATAACAAACTTCTAGATAAAAGTAAAGCTTATAAATTCAATAAATAAATGTACAAATTTGAAAAATTTCGAAAAAAGAAAAAATGTGAATCCCAAAACAGCAAATTTTCGAATATTTTAATTATATGTGTTTTTTAACAAATCCATTCTTAATTAAAAGTTTCAAAACGTAGAACAGCGGTGATAGTCTTCTTTTCTTATTAGTTAAATATTTATTTTAAAAACAGCAATAAATTCTTATCTAGATGTTTAACTTTCTTTGTAGTTTTCTTGTTATTGTTGTTTTTGTTGTGTGAAAACCGGTAATAAGATACACTAGCCAACCCATTTATCCATACACTAAATATACAGCTGTGTTCAAAATAATAGGAGTAATGGTAAGCAATATTTTTATTAGTGTAAATATTTAACGTCGCAACTAGTAACTCTTTGATATTTTAACGGTACTTACAACGGGATGTAAGAAGTAAAAAACAAAAGAAATATTAATGATAACTATCACGTGCATGATGTTATTAATTCATTTCCTTATTTCGGCTCGGGTTGAGTGGACCAAAAAAATAGGAGTATTAATTACAAAAATTGTTCGAGCTTTAAATTCCTAAAAGAAAGTGAAAAGTAAGTATATGAAAGTGATGCGAGAATGTTTCCAATGATTTTAAAAAATAATTTTGTTTTTTTTTTTTCAAATAGTGGGACGAGGAAAACACTGTTCTGAGGAAAAGCGTGATTTTATTAAAAACCTTCGGAAAAAAGGAAAAACATATAAGGAAATTAGAGAAATATTGGGATGCTCTGATCAAATGATCGCAAATGCATTATCGTACAAAAAAAAAAAAAAAGCTGAAACACGTGGCCGAAAGCGGAAAACATCAAGTGTGGATGACCGTTGCATTGTACGATATTGCAAATCTGATCCTAGTGCGTCTTTGAAAGTAATACAAAAAGAGCTAAACCTAGCCGTAAGTACCGTTACTATCCGAAGACGTTTGGAAGAGTACAAGGTACCACTGCTTACGAAGAAACAGGCAGCTGCACGCCTAAAGTTCGTAAAAGAACATATAAATTGGCCAAAAGAAAAATGGAGAAATGTATTGTGGACCGACGAAAGTAAAATCGTTTTATTCGGTGGAACTGGTTCCAGGGAATATGTCCGACGTCCCCCCAATACAGAATTTTATGCTAAGTAAACAAGGAAAACTGTCAAACATGGTGGAGCAAAATTGATGATTTGGGGAAGTTTTTCATACAGCGGATTGGGTCCCATCCATGAAATAAAGGGCATCATGGACAAACATGTGTATGTAAAAGTAATGGAACAAGTGATGTTGCCTTATGCAGAGTGGAATAAATGGGTTTTTCAACAAGATAATGACCCGAAACACACAAGTAAATTGGCAAAGGAGTGGTTTCAGGTCAGTGGAGTTGAGGTCATGCCGTCGTGGCCTGCCCAATCCCCCGACCTGAACCCTATCGAACATTTATGGGGAGATATTAAGAAATCCGTAGCAGAGGTAAAACCTTCAAATGCAGTAGAATTATGGAACGAGGTGCGTGATGCATGGGAGCAAATCCCATTAAAGAGATGTCGGGATCTAATCGATTCCATGCCCCGTAGATGTGCTGCAGTTATCAAAAATAAAGGCTATGCAACTAAATACTAAAAGTATTAAACTATTATTGAGATGTATTTTACCTATTATGCCATTTTAATTACAAACAACTTGGGTATATGACAATACTCCTATTGTTTGGACAGGGAATTTTGAAGTTATTTTATAATTTTTTTTCTTTTTGTATATTTCATAGTTTAAAATAAAATATAAATAGGTGTAGAAATAAAAGAATAAATCAATTATTTAATTTAATAAAAAAATACTGAATAAAATTGTTTATGTTTTATAAAAAATTAAAATTGGTTTTTTAATTGAGAGCACTCCTATTTTTATGAACACAACTGTATAAAGCTAGAATTATTTATATATAACGTAACATCACAAATCAGCTGATTCAATATAAATTAATAAATTTGAAAGAGACAACCATATACAGATACGACAAGTAACGTGTGGCTAATTAAAGGTTCAATTAGACGTGACATAACCATAACATCTAATTGAACCTTAAGTACATAGGACTTTATGTTAAATGCCACAGTTTTTTATTAAAAAGACCAGCGACAAATTTAAAACGACATTTACTAGATATAAAATTTCCGAAAAAAAATGGGCGGGTCATTAAAGAAAAATTCATGAAATTTAACTTCTAACTTGAGATCAGAATGCCAAATGATTTACTTTTCGGCTGCTAAAATTTATAAAAAAAAATTTTAACAATTTCAGTCTTAGATTTAGCTTTTTTGAACTCTCACAAAATAATGTTCAACATTGTATTTCATCACATAACACTATTGTAATAAAAACTTGCTATTTCATCTATAACCAAAAATGTTGATTTGACCAAGATTTGTTCCATTTGCACGCAATTTATGTGACTATATTTGGAATTGTTACATGTTGACAAACACATCTGTTCACAAATTTTTTTTATGTATTGTAAATTGATAAATTACTGATATATAAAGAATTGTTTAAAAACTACTGTAAATGACATTTTAATTTTAAAATTAGAAGCAAACTATAAATGCATATTGCAAAAGTTTGATAAACTAAGGTTTAATTTTTATAATGAAGATTAGTTGCGTTTATTAGTTAAGCGTAAGTTAAATCTAGAATTCTGGTTTTGTAGATGTGTGCTGCATTTTAAACACTTGTTTAACCAAAAGAATAAGAATAAGAATAAAAACTTTTTGTAAAAGTTTAAAATTTTTGTTAAAATATATTTTCTAAATTTTTTTTAAAAGCTGGCAATCTCTAATCCTTAATTTTTTACCTTTTTGAAGCATTTAAAAGAAAATTAACAGCTTCTAAATTTAAAAATAAGTTATATTTAAAACTTATTAATTACATTGACAGATATCTAATTTATTCATTTAATATTAAGTACATTTTGATTGTTTTTGTAAATTTAAAATTCAACAATGTGGTATGTCGTGACCGGGAAACATATTTGTCAGGCGAAAATTTTTACAAAAAATCGCGCGATTTATGTTAAAAATTTTTATTTTGTTTTTCGTATATTAATAGTTGTAGAAATTGGGGCCGCAGTCGAAAATTTTGTTTTTCATACATTAAGAACAAATAACAAATACATTAATAACAAATTGAGTCTTGATTCCGTAACAAACGGGGAACACCTGGGGAGCACCCAGGCGAGCTGGCTGGCGAGCTAAACAACACAAAGAACATATTCGAAGAAAGCAATTACCATCCATTATCACGTTTTAATTTTCGTCTTTTATAAAAGTTTAATAACTGAGAAAAAAAAAAAAACAAATTAGTATGTGTTCAGCTAATAATATCTACAAAAGTACTTTTCGATAAGCCGCGTAAAAGCACTTCAAGTCACTAGTTCTGCCCCTTAGTTTACATTCATGCAATTTTAAATTTAACAGAAGGGTTTCGCGTTTTTAGATATATATTCTATTATATTTGGCTGCATATTTATATTTTTATAATAGCAATAAACAACACCGTTTGTTACGGAATCAAGACTGATGAAAAACGGTGACAAAATATTATTCACTTGTAAGCGACTGGTGAAAAAATATGAGAAAATATATTATGAGCCAGTCGCCACTATAAAATTGTACTAAAATACACCAATTTGTATGGAAAATTAAGAGGTACCTTCACATTTTTACTCCAAACTTTTTGACCGCTTGACCGGTTTTGCTCATTTTCAATACCAAACTGCTCGGACATCCTGTACATCCTATCCATTACCCTAGTTAGAAATGAGCACTCCGCATGCGTCTTCGCGACGCGATCGCCATTTCAACGTCTGCTCCCCGAGTGCTCCCCGGGTGATCACCGTTTGGTCCCCGGGTGCTCCCTGGATGCTCCCTGGATGCTATCCGTGTGCCTCCTGGGTGATGCTCCCTGTGTACTTCGCGTATGCTCCCTGGGTGCTCCCCGTGTACTCCCTGGTGCTTCACGTGTGCTCCGTGAGTGATACCTGGGTGCTCCCTGAGTGTTCCCGTGTCCTCCCCGTGTGCTCCCTGGATGCTCCCTTGCTGCTCCCCTGGTGCTCCCCGTGTGTTCTCTGGGTGCTCCCTGGGTGCTGTCCGGATGCTTCCCTTAAGCTCCCCGTGTGCTCCCCAAGTGCTCCGCGTGTGCTCCCTGGATGCTCCCCGGGTGCTTACTGCGTGCTCCCTGCATGCTCTCTGGCTGCTACCTTTGTGCTCCATGGGTGCTCCCCGGGTGCTCCCCGGGTGCTTCCTTGATGCTCCCCGTGTGCTCCCTGGGTGCTCCCCGTGTGCTCTCTGCGTGCTCCCCGTGTGCTACCTGGGTGCACCCAGGGAGCAGCCGAGCAGCACGCAGGAAGAGGCGTGAGCGAGACGAAGGTTTCTACCCTGGTGTGAACCGAGCCTTTAGTTTACCACGGCTAGTTAAAATAAAGTATAAAGGCTCATTGAACCATACGTAACGTGTCGCATCTCCACATGGTCTCTTTTAACTCGTTCTTTTAGATGGAGTCAGCTGATTCGTTTCGTTAAGTTACATATAAGTAAAGGCTCATTTAGCCATACGTACAGTTGATGTTTAAGTTTAAAGTTTTTGAATTTCTTGCTTATAGGTCACTCAAAATGTTTAAAGAGATTTTTCTACAAAAATCGAGTTTTATATGAAATTTTATTTAAAATGTTTATCTAATAAATAACCAGAGTAAAACGTTAATTACAAATATTCCATATAAATTTGACATTCAAACTGTGGTTAGGAATTAAGCTTTGGTTATTCTGAGATATGTTAGCAGGTCTAAATCAATTTTTCTCCTAAACAGAGCTTTATTTAAATCATAAATTTTTTCGAAAAAAGCGAGTTTTATATAAATTTTTATTAAAAATATCCAAATTGAGTTTAATCGTACACTAAGCCCCTGAAGGGCGAAAAAAAGCTTAATTTAAAATCATATATTTTTCGATCAAAAATCGGTTTTAATACCAAATTTTATTTAAATTGCTTATAAAATGAAAAACCGAAATGGAGCTTAATTTGAAATCATATATTTTAAAAAAATGAAGATATTTTTCTGCATCAAATGGATATTTTTTTTGTGTGCGACTACTTTGCTAAATATTTTTTTTCAACATTTTTTGTCATGAATAAATGACACGACGACATCTTTTTAACACAAAAAATTACTAAAATTAAACTGATAATGTTGAAAACGCTTAAATAAATCAATAAAAATGGATATTTTTCGATTTTTATTACATACTTTATGTGCATAATAAACTATTTCAAGTGTCGTTTTTTTGTAGAAAATAATTATTTAAATTATGTGAGGAATGCAAGCTTTAGTCGAAAGTGGCATTTAATCAAATCTATCTATTAGTTCAAAATGGACAAATTTATTTTTAGTCTGAGCGCCATGGACTTTTAGAATTTTGGTCTTTAAAGAAATAAAACAATATTAAACACTTTTTAAAAGCAGTATTCCAGTTGCAAACTGCGGTCAACTAAGTTTAAAGATAATTTACATCTTAAAAATTGTACATTAGTGTACAAAATATTAAAAAAAAAAAATAAATTCTGAAATTTTTAAGATCAATAGAATCATTTAACATATCACAAATTATACTAATAATCCACACTTCTCTTTTGTTACTCATTGTACAATTTATGTAAAAATTTTGTATTAAATATTAGCATTAAGTTTTGTAAAACTATTAACCAAATATCAAGTTTAAATATCGTAGTGCTTTGATTTATTTGAAATCCAAAGAAAAAAAAATTGTGTATTTAACATATTTAACCGAGTTCATTAAACTTTTGCTTTAATCAAAAATTTATATGTATGTAAACAATCAATGAATAGAATTTTATTTATGAAGCTATTTCTTGTGCTTATTTTTCATTTCTTATATTTATATATATTTTTTTTTTATTTTTGTTTAGCATGATGCCGATAGTGATGGGTTAATTAATATACACGAACTGAAGGGTCTAATAGATGCTGGTCTTTGTCGTGACATACCACCAAATGTAGCACAACAAATTTTAAAACTGAGCGACACTGACAATAATGGTTTTTTGGATTTTGACGAATTTTATCGTATGACACAGCAACATAGGTGGGTAATGCGAAACCTATTGACTAGATATTGTCGTATGGTTGTACCGCCACCAAAACCATTGGAGGGTGATCAATTAGGTGAGTGTGGATATCACTTTCTTCATGGAGAGTATTATGATTTTTTATTTTATGTTTTATTATCAACTAAAATACAGTTCCGGAATTTTCGTCGCAAAAAAAATTATACAGAAAAAAGTTAGTAGAAAAATTTGTAAACAGTTTTTGATCCCACTTTACTATTTTTGTACTGATTTTTAGTGAAAAAAAAATATTATTTAGCAAATCTTTTTGCTATTTACATTTTACAAATTACAGTATTTTTACAGAATATTTACAAATTTTTGAAAACCGATTTGCTAAAATTAACAAAAATAATTAAATTATTTTAAAAAAGTGGATATTGAAGAAAATATTATTTCTAATAATTAAAACTAACACCTACAAACTTAAATTGCCTTAAAATGTTACATAGACTAAAAAAGGGGTCGGAAGTGAATATACCGACTCATGTCTAAAAATAGGACATCCACTTAAAAAAGCACTAAAAAGTTTTTTAGTTCAAAAATCACCCCTAAAAAGAATTAAAGTTTTTAAAAGCAAAAAAAAAAAATTACTAAAATATTTCTTAAAACAGAAGTTACCAAATTAAAAAAAAAATGATAATTTCGTTTGTTTTTAAAATTTTTAAGCCTTAATTTTTTTTTTTATTTTGTCTAAAATATTTTTTGAAAAAAATATTTAAAATTTTGTTCTAATATTAATAATATTTGATTTAAGCAAACAGATTTTAAATTCCACTTTACAAAAAGTTTACAAAAATGTCTACAAATTTCATTGTACTACACGTCAGCAGACATGCGTTGCTAAGATTAGCAAAAAATACCGCTGGCCTCAAATTAGCAAAATTTCCCGTAATAACAGCAAAATTTTCATTTGCCACTACAGACTTTTTTTGGTGAGTGTAACAAGGCAAACCTCCACCGCTTAAACACACATTTATATAAAACTCAGATATCTGATAGGGAATTTAAAGTAAAGGTTAACTTCATATTTTTTGGTACCATCTCCCATGTTTGCGGGTAAAACCGGGGTAGAATAATCCCATCTTTTAGTATTTATTTTTTGTGCGGCAGCATGTGGAAAATTTTCGAAATTCGAAAAAGTCAAAAAAAAAAAAGATTTATATGTATATATTAGGTCTGTACGAGGTAATTTTGAGTAAAGTCTGGCAAAATGAGAGTAAGCAAAAAATTCTCTCACAAAACCATAAAAATGCCCAAAATACTGCCAACCAAAAAGTATATAATTTACTATAGAGTATTTTTCCCGCTCTGCCAGAAATCCAACATGATACAGAGTTCAGCGGCAACATTTTTAAATGAGAGGGCAACATTTTCAAAGTTGCTAAAGTGTTGAAAAACATTAAATTTGGTGTATGCAGTGCTGCCACATAAACAGTGTAATTTTTTATCCCAGTTTTTGGGATTCTTAACTGTTTACCAGTATTTTCATACACGATAGTTTTTTAAATGGTTTTTTATTATTTTTTAAAAATTATAAAACTTTTATTTGAAAAAAAGAATATTTTATTAAAATTTTTAAAATTTATCTGAACTAAGTTGCATGAAAATTTTCCTTAGAAATAGTTCATCAGTTTCTAAAATCAAGTAAATTTTTATTATTACATAGAAAAAAAATGATTAATTTTTATTTTTAATTGTCTGAACTAATTTTTAGATAACAATTCTTCAAAATTAGAAAGTGGTATACTTAAAAACTGAATTTGGAAATGGCTTTCTAAAATTTAGTTAATTTTACTACTTGCGAACAAAAAATGAACACACAATAAGTTCAAGTACTTTCTCGATTTAAGTTAGAGACATTTTTTGAACTAAATGGGAGTTACTTATGTCCTTAATTTTTTTTTTAACTAAACTTAATTTTATTAAAATACAATTTTCTTAAAAATAAGATGTTTTTTTTTCTTAAAATTAATACATTTTTATTTAACTGACTTGTTTTTTTCCTAAAATCAAGAAATATTACTTAGGAAGAATATGAACTATTTCTGGGTATATAAACTATTTCGTTTTTCCTCAAACTTATGAATTCTTATTCTTTTTAAGAAAATTTTTCTAAGTTTTAATAAAATTTTACTTAAATTGAGGACAATTTATAAACTATTTTCAAGAAAATTTTTGATTACATTTTAGTTCATGTCTTTTTTTTGGGCGTGATAAAATTTTGACAGATAGTTTTCGCAAAAGTTAAATTAAGAATCGCATTCTTTGCGAAGTAGTGAAAAATTTTATCAACACACATCTTCACACATTCGAAATCATGCCGCAGGTCAATAAAAGCCTAAATAAAAATTTTCATTTATGAGGCGGTTGAGAGTATTTTACAAGGATATTTAGGGTTAACGGTATTTTCAGTTATTTCGTTGGGATATTATTTTGTTATTGGTTTTTTAAAAGGCTTTTGAATCGTTAAAGGTGTTTTTGGGTAAGCGATTGCTAACCATAAGTTTGACAAATTTACTAGCATCTCTCCCGCATTTGGAAAATAATGTATCTTAGACTACCTAGTAATGAATAAGAATTGGTCCATCCTTGAATCTATAACCAGTCGATTCAAAATTTTGTTGATTTTCAATCACTTCAGTATCATTTCTTAAATTGTATTTTTCATCCCATCTTTCATTTAGAATCAAATGTTACTATTAAATAGAAAACACCAATGCAGTCGTCCCATCCATCCCATCTTTACAGTACTCCCATTTCTTTTTAATCAATCTTTAATAACATTATTAATTTCTTTCAATAACTATTTCAGATGGTGCTTATGAAAAACAAATGTCAGTATGTCCACCTCCATTAACTATGGTCATATTCTCAATGGTGGAAATTATTATGTTTCTCATAGATGTTATACATTTTCAGTAAGTTTTGCATTTGTTGCTGTTTTTCCCAATGATTGCCTTTTCTAATTCACCCTATCCATGTTACAGAGATGATCCTGATAATAATCGTCGTATTGGTGAAAGTACAAATGGTCCTGCGGCCACTTTATTTATTTACAATCCTTATAAACGTTATGAGTCATGGCGTTTTGTTACCTACATGTTTGTACATGTCGGTATAATGCATTTGTTTATGAATTTAATTATACAAATATTTTTGGGTGTTGCTCTGGAATTGGTACATCATTGGTGGCGTGTAGCTTTAGTATACTTGGCAGGTGTATTGGCTGGTTCCATGGGTACATCATTGACAAGTCCACGTATATTTTTAGCAGGTGCTTCGGGTGGTGTTTATGCTTTAATTACAGCACATATTGCTACCATTATTATGGTAAGTTTTGGGGCGAGAAAGAAACGACTTCTTAAACTTTTCACTTGTTTTTAACTTCGACTCCTCTTCAACAAAAAAATAAATTGATTCTTTTTACTTAAAACATTTTTTTTTTTGTATTCACAGAATTGGTCTGAAATGGAATATGCTATTGTTCAACTCTTTGTTTTTCTCATTTTCTGTTTTACCGATTTGGGTACTTCGATTTATCGTCACATTACCGATCAATATGATCAAATTGGTTATATGGCTCATTTGTCTGGTGCTGTAGCTGGTTTACTTGTTGGCATAGGTGTCCTGCGTAATTTAGAAGTACGTCGCTGGGAACGTATTCTATGGTGGATTGCTATTATTGTGTATTTTGCTCTAATGATGACTGGCATTTTGATACATATTTTTTTACCCGATTATTTTCCACGTCAAGAGTATTCTTAATTGAAGACAATTAAATAAACAAATTACTTAAATTTTTTCTTAGTAATAATAAGAACAATTTTTTTATCCTTATTTATGCCACATACAATATATAGCTAAAATATTAAGCCAAAGTGCCTTTTGGATTGATAATAATGACAATTTTTTATAATTTATTTTTGCTAATACCGTTTATTTTATAATAATATAATGTATTAAAAAATATGTATTTTGGAGAGTATTTTTTTTTAATGTTTTTAAGATAAGCAAATAAAGAAAAAAAAAATATGTATTAAAATAGTTTTATTTTAAATTTAGATTCTCAAAGAATTCTAAATAAATTTTTAAATTTCAAAAAAATTTAGAAACCTGAATTTTGTTTAGAATTTATTTAGCCTGTTCGTCGCACCCACCCTTAATTTTAATTTTAAAAAATTGAATTTTCTTTATTCCTCTATTATGAATCGAATCCAAAACACGTTAATTGATGGGCAAGTGTGGTGTTTTAAAATTCTACATTAATTAATGGGTTTTTCATTTTATATAAAATTTATATACAGTAGTGGTCAAAACATTTGGAGCTGAGATCGCATTTTAACTTTTTATTGATTAATTTTCTCCAAATCACATTTCGTTACTAAAATTTATTTTCTTTTCATGTCATCATACGTTGTTTTTGTTAAAAAAATATAAAATAAAACAAATTCCGTTAAAGTAAAACTACGAAAAATTATTTTCAAGAGATGTGTTCAAAATGCAGCTGTTCAAAACATTTGCAATTCTTATTACTCTTACTTTTAACTTAACTATCAACACTAACAAATGCTAGGAAATAACGGTAATCGCATTCCTTTTATTAATTCGTGATTTAGATCTTTGTATTTTATTAAAAAAAAAACTCATTATAATTATTTTGCTATAACAGTTTTAATAAGATATGAATCCATAACATCATTAGAATTACTTTTGTGAAAAATGGCAGGAAACAAATACAATTCTGATTTCAAGGTAAAATTTGTAAATGACTTAAGAAATGGACTTTCTCAAAAAGACATTTCCTTGAAATACAGGCTGGTTGAAAAGTTCCTGCGCTCGAAATGAAAGAGTACTGTTTTTGTTACGAAATATATTTTTTTATTCAATATAGGGTACGTTCGTAAATGCAGTAAATTTGTGCATCACTGCGGCAGTTATGCCAAGTTTTGTTGCTGATGCGTGATCAGCTGTTGCAGATGCTTTTATATTGCCCAACAACTGCACAATGTTTGCTTTTTAAAACGTTTGATGAAAAACATGTTCACAATAATATTATCAAATTTTATTGAAAACCTTGATGGTAAAAATGAGAGCTTTTTGTTAACTTATAATAAAAAAGAATTAAAAGAAAGATGAAAGTCTTTTGATTATTAAATATCAATTAAAACAAAAAAAAAAAAAAGGCGGATTGCTAAAATAAAAAATTAATATTATTGAAAATCTTGATAACTTTTTAATAACTTATAGTAAAAAAGAATTTAAAGAAAAATGAAACACTTTTGGTTATTAAAAATCAATAAAAACGAAAAAGAAAACTGATTTCGCACTATTGCATCAGAAACTTTAATGATGCCATAGTTGCAAAAATTTGCGGCAGCACTGTCAATTTTTTGCATAAAAAAACGTTTGACGCAAATCAGTACTACCAAATGATGCTTTTTTGAACATTTTACTTTTATTATGCTGCAGTGATGCGCAACTACTGCATTTACGAACGTACCCATAATTTCCTAGAAGCTCAATACACTTGTTCCAATGATCTTCCAATAATTTTATCCCATCCTTATAATGGTTTTCCGGAAGCTCTGCAAAATAACCGTCTACGGCTGCTATGGCCTCTTCATTCGACGAAATATGCTTTCCACGAAGGAATTGTCTTAGATTTTTGAAGAGATAGTAGACACTGGGAGCCAAATCTGGTGAATACGGTGGATGTTCAAGCAATTCGTACTTTAATTCTTTGAATTTAGCCATCGTCAAAACACTTTTGTGAGCAGGTGCATTGTCTTGATGAAAAATGATTTTCTTCTTCTTTAAACCAGGTCTTTTCTCACGAATTTTTTCATCCATCTGATCCAAAAGCCTGCAATAATATTCAGAGTTGATTGTTTTACCTTTCTGAAGATAATCAATCAACAAAATTTCTTTTGCATCCCAAAAAACGGATGCCATAACCTTCTTTGCTGATCGTTGTGACTTCACCTGATTTGGAGCTGAACAACCAGCTGAACAACGTTCTTGTTTCAATTTAGGATCATGGTGGTAGATCGAAGTCTCATCCATAGTTATAAAACGACGCAAGAAGTCGGTTTTAATCGGCTTAAAACGCTCCAAATTACGCTAAGTAAATCAAATTCAAATTCTTAGTTAAGTTAAAAATAAAATTGAAATATATAAAAAACTAGCTGACCCGGCAAACGTTGTTCTGCCTAGGAATAGGATTACATTATTATCTAGGTAGCTCGCACAAAGTTTGAATATTCTCACAATAATAGTACCCCAGATATGCAATAATAAATTTGTACTTCGTATGGGAGGTGCCACGCCCATTGCTTGGATCCCCCATATTTTTTGGAAGATTATGAATATTATTATCAAAGAAGCTCACACAAAGTTTGAAGACTCCCACTTTAATAGTACCCCAGATATGCAATAATGAATGTTTTCTTCGTATGGGAGGTGCCACGCCCATTGCTTGGATGGCACTCATTTTTTTGGGAGATTATGAGTATTATTATAAAAAAAGCTCACACAAAGTTTGAAGACTCCCACTGTAACAGTACTCCAGATATACAAAAATACATTTTTACTTCGTATGGGAGGTGCCACGCCCATTGTACCCATATAGGTCAATTGTGAATCTAAACCATTCAGGGATCAAATAAAACAGACACAACAAATTTCATCGAAATCGGCCCAGCCGTTAAGGAGGAGTGCAGTCACTAACACACGTACAGGAGAATTATATATATAAAGATATCCAAGACTGGGAAAAGAAAAAAATTTTTACTATTTTAGGAGCAATATAAAAGGGAACGCCATTATTGTATCAAGCGGCTCAGATTATATTCGCAGTACCTGCTACACAAGTAAGCGTCGAGAATTCATTTTGTCGCCACAAAGAACAAATTTCAAAGAAGAAAACTTGAAAAATATATTTAATATAAAATAAAACGAAAATTCTTTAAAAAATAAATAACTTTCCTATTAATAAAACATTTGTACTTTTTTTAAATGTTAAACGCGAATCTTAAACCGAATCTGAACCTGAAATTTTTATTTCGATTAACCCGAACCTGAACAAATTTATTTTACGGGGTTCAGTCTCTGGTATACACTAATATTTTATTAACAATTTGCATCCAGTCGTTTCGATTGTAATTTGTAACTTTAAGTGTGTTAGTTGTATATGGTTAGTATGTGTTAGTCCATACATAAATATAAGTTATTCTAAAAATACAATATGTATTCAATATGTGTATGCCTATTATTTAAATATATTTGTTACAGACTTGTTACTTCCTTTTTTTCTTTCGTTATTTTAAAAATTTTGCCAGACTTAAACGGCTTAAAATCTTTAGAGTATTAGATTTTTATATATTTAGTGTTTGGGTAGGCTTACTTGTAAAGGACGTTATAAAATTTTTTGCGTATATAAATATGTAATTTTTGAAAATATTAGCTATTTATATGCTTCATATTGGTTATTTAAATTTATATTGTGATCAATTGATTTACTAATAATACAAAGGAAGTTATAATAAAATAAAATTTTACAATATTGCCACACCCAGAGAAAAATTATTGGCTGCAATTCTATTAAAAACATTTTTTAAATTATTTTAAGCTAATTGCACTAAATTATTTTTTCATTCGTTATATAAGGTAGTCAATGTAAAATATTTGTCTGTTCGTTAAATCGTAAATTCGTTAAACCGAATATTCGTTAAACTGGGAAATCGCTGTATTAAATATTATTATTTTGGTTGCTGCAACTAAATATTAAGTTGGCAATAAATTCGGTTGTCACAATAAATCTATTTTCTCATCACATATTAACAGGTCAATTGAGAAGTCCCCAGCCTGACACATAGTTGGCGCTACTAGACTTAAATCGATATGATTTTTAGTTAGCTCTAACCTTCAAAAGGCACGTGTATAAATTTGACAGCTGTCAGATCATTAGTTTGTGAATTATAGCATTTTGAGTGAAGCAATTTTGTTATTGTAAAAAAAAATGGATAAAAAGGAATTTCGCGGGTTGTTAAATTATTGCTTTTTGAAGGGAAAAAATACAGTTGAAGCAAAAACTTGGCTTGATGACGAGTTTCCGGACACTGCCCCAGGAAAATCAACCATCAAGGATTCGTATGCTAAGTTTAGACGTGGTGAAATGAGCAGCGAAGACGGTGAACGCAGTAGACGCCCAAAAGAGGTTGTTGCGGACGAAAACATCAAAAAAAATCCACAAAATTATTTCGAATGACCGTAAATTGAAATTGAATGAAATAGCAGGTACTCTAAAGATATCAACTGAACGTGTACATCATATCATTCACGAATATTTGGGTATGAGAAAGCTCTGTGCAAAGTGGGTGCCGCGCGATCTCACTTTTGACCAAAAACACGTCAGTGACAACGAAGGCGAAATTCCATGAATTGGGCTTAGAATTGGGCCCCCAGCGACTATTTCCTGTTCTCAGATCTCAAAAGAATGCTCGCTGGGAAGAAATTTTCTTCGAATGAAGAGGTGATCGCCGAAACTGAGGCCTATTTTGAAGCAAATGACAAATCGTACTACAAAAATGGTATCGAAAAGTTGGAAGGTCGCTATAATCAGTGTATCACCCTTAAAGTGAACTAAAAAAACGAATTATGTGAAGGAAATAAAAAGTTAAGCTTTTCGATGAAAAAAAAAAAAAGATGGATCAGATTTTAAGACTTGCAATAAATTTTCAGAATATCCACTTAGCTTCTAACTGACACTTTAACTGGAGCATCCTATATAAAATTTTACTTTATCTGTTGTTTAAATTTTATCCGGACATGCAAGTCATGGGGGCGCTGAGAGTTTTTTTTATAGAAAAATTTATTTAGATTCTGAAATCTCACACTCTGGTGGCTTTTCAACAAGAAAAAGTTGCCCTTTTAAACAAAATAAAAGATGGTTTGCACAAAGTTTGTTGGCTAAAAAGTTTATTTTATTGCATAACCAACAAGAATGATTGACAACATCTTTTAATAACACAATTTTTTTCTAATACATAAATATCTATATCCTATGAACATATAATAAGTTATTTTCATAAAATTATATTCATTATTTTTATACTATTCGTATGTATGTACTCGTATGTATGTACATTTTGGCATATGTAAAAATTATTGTTTGTGCTACAAAATATTTGAAAACTTTGTTATCTTGTTAATTTTGTCAAACATATTTAACACATGTTATCTTTTCTTATATACATATTTATGTTTATCCATATACAAATAATCTGCTCCAAGTTTACGAGAACAGGATGATGATAATATGATCTGCTCTTTGCCACGCCCTCTTATTTAAATTAGTCCACACAATTTTATGGTAAACCCTTTTAATACCTCTTCAAAATTTTCAAATGCAATACTTCATTTAAATGCACAGACTACACAGGTTACAAATGACATATGTCAAACAAGAATTCTCAAACCGCATGATCGTTTTGACATTGCAGTGATTTGCAAAATGAGATAGAAAAAAATAATCTTTATATAAATTGTATGGTACACATATTTTTTTTATATATCTATCCCTTTCTGTGTATCACTGCAATTTTGACATTACCTTTAACACATTTTCTAGTCGCCATTTTAATTCTTTCAGCTGTTTCCTGTCTGGGTAGTCTGTGACTTAAATATTTCCCATTAGTATTTTTAACTTTGGGACAATAATATCTACTTACATATTAATTTGTTTATGAATGTTGTAATATTTTTTACAGTGCAAACTGTATGCTTTAATTTGTGCCTTTACATATAACTTTTTGTGGTGAAAGCATGTTCGTGTTGTGTTTATTTGTATAAAGTTTTTATTACAGACTTTTTAATAACAAAAGTAACAAAGAATTTCAATTATGATAAATTGCCATTAACAGTTAATAGTATGAACAATTATTTGAAATCTTTAAAAAAAATTAATAATAATTTAATTAAATTCAAATAAGCAATCAATTATATGGTGTTACTGTGAGCGTCAAAAGAAATTGTACGCGTTCGTCTTTTATGTTTTTAAATTAATTTTAAAAGTAATCTGTTATATTGCTTCTAGAACCACTTCTGAAACTAGTTAGTTGTTAGCTATATCTTACATTTATGTTAGTGAGTTCGGGTTCCATAGAATTGGTTTCAGTGGCATATCAGAGAACTGCATTTGCTGATTGCAAAACGTTCATACGCAATCAACACAAGAATAAATTGTGTTTCCGTTCAAACGCTGAATATACTCCAACACACATATTTGTTGATGATTTTAAATCAATTAAACGATGTGCAAATTGTTTTGTCACTGGTTTATAATCATCGGTCGTTGTTAAACCATTGTTTTATTCTGTTCATTCGAGCCAACAATAATTATTTTGATGTAGAATAAATCAGAAAAAACAACAAACAACGTGTATGAGTGTAATCATAATTACAACAAAATAGTTTCTTATCTATAAAAAGGGGGTGGTTTTGTAAAAAAACATATTTCGTAAACGTTATATGTATATTAGGGTGGGTCTAAAATACGTTTTTTTTTTAGAATTTTTATTAGGAATACCAAAAATATTGTTCTTTGTGAATATTTTTTTTTTTAATTTAGGTCGACATCTCAGGCTCGCCCAATCCGGTTTAAGTTAAATATTGCCTAATTTTCCAATCAAAATAGATGAAAAAAATTAAGACAATATTTAAATTTTTCCGGATTAGGCAAGCCTGAGATATCGACCTAAATTTTTTTTCCAAAAAAATATTTATATTTCACAAAGAAGAATATTTTTATTACTAATAAAAATTCTAAAAAAGCGGATTTAAGTCCCACCCTAATGTAAACAATATCATTTATAAAATGTGTTTCTATTTCGTTTTAATTATGAATACACTCATACGCGTTGTTTGTTGTTTTTTCCAAATTATTCAACGCTGACTTTTTGTTAAGTGATTACATTTGCATAAAACATAATCGACAGATGATTCACACTGATCCCAATTACGCGTTCAGTAACATGATGCTGATTTTATTCTATAGTGAATTTTTTTGAATTATTAAATGTGAACAAGAATTTTTGTGTATGATTAAATCAAGAAAAAAGTTGATTTTGCAGTTGTCTGTAGCATATGCTGTAGAATTAATTTAGTTGAAACCGATTGCAAAAATTTTTCATTCGATTTTAAAAGAATTTCATTGTATTTTAATTAGTTTTTTTTTTCGTCAGATTTTCATTTTATTTTGTTTTTTGCCTAAAGTTTAAAAATTTGGAAGTTTAAAGAAAAAATAATCGGTTAATCTACCTATTTTAACCGATTATTATAAGTATTTGAGCTTTAAATTTTTTGTTTCGACATTAAGAGGCAATTAATCGACGAATCGGTTAATCGATTAACCGAATTGGAAACACAAATTTTTTTCATTTACGCGCACAGAATAAATTTACCAACTTATAGTAGGAGTACAGTTTCCTACTATATGTTGGGTAAATTACAACAGACAAAGTCATTTTCATCGCTGTAACTCCTTACCTAGTTACATGTTATTCTTAACTTACCAGTAAGAAGTTTTTAAAATTATTTTTAATTTGGTATCTGAAGTAATGTAACGGTCAGGATCCAAAGTGATGTAAGGCTAAGGGGTTTAATGTATTACCAACCATGGCAACCAGATTTCCCTGGTTCGATTCCCATCTTGACCACATTATTTTTAATTACAAATATTTTAAATAAAATATTTGTAATAATTTTTTTTAATAAAA
Organism: Eustalomyia histrio; assembly: GCA_949748255.1. Taxonomy (NCBI): domain Eukaryota; kingdom Metazoa; phylum Arthropoda; class Insecta; order Diptera; family Anthomyiidae; genus Eustalomyia; species Eustalomyia histrio. The sequence continues at coordinate 37,829,003 of OX456525.1, read as the reverse complement.
ATTCCTCTTTTTTAAAAATCTTTTTTTGGACACATTACTTTTTCCATTCTCGTAACCATATAAGTAACCCCTTACATTATCACCTCTAAAGTAATGGGTATATACATTACTTTGAGGCTCATCGCGTATAAAATTCATCAATGAAGTAAGGTGTAAAGTAATCCATCGGCCCCTATGGCTATACATTACTTTACCCATTATTTTGTAATGTGTGGTTTTGCTGCGTATCGACGCATAAAGTATTTGATTGCTTTAAACTTAAATGAATTGTTACATTAGCCTTTTCAATTATTACTTTACATTTATAAATCATTTATTACGTAATCAATAATCAGTAACTTATAACTTTATGCTTGCAAATAATGAAAAAGGTAACGATATATCATTACAAGGCAACGCATGAGAATATCGCACCCATTACCAAAGTTTTGCTGGTATTGCCAGCAAAATTTTTAATCATGTACCAATTAAGTGGTTATATAATAAAACCAATATTTGTTAAAACCAACGAGTTTGTAAGTAAATTACTGATTAACTCAACGAAACAAGACGGATTGTTTCCCATAAGGCTTTTTCCATTTAAGTTGTGAGTTGTAAAACAGATATTAACAATTAACATGAATGATGGTAAGCTTAACAAGAGAGCTTAAGAAGAAGATGAACGGAAAAAGAACACAAATGGGTACCAACTTGCTTGTACTTGCAATTATCTTGTGTTTTCTAATTCGTACTTTTTATATGTAAAAGAAACTATATTTGCAAACAGAGACTTTCGCTGTGTGGCCGCAAATGTAACTTCAAAAGAGAATTTAAGAAAAATGCTGATAAAAAATTTGCTGTGTGTGAACCGAGACTAAGCAATCAAACACCCAGTTAAGTTGATTTTCTAACAAGCGCAATGATGATACCTTAATGCGAAGCAGGGATGGAAAATATGTTTTCTGTTATTGTACTAACCAAAAAAACAAATTGTACTTTTCGATCCTCACGGTACCAAAATTGTTTCCGCTTTTTTTTTTATCAACTTTATCGTATTGAGTCAGATTTGCTTTAACACAAAATTTAGTCGTATAATTACCACAAAACTTTGTAAAATTTTACTCTAATTTTTATATGTAAATGTCACACTTTTTTTCTTTGTGTCCGTCTCCCTTGGAGTGCAATTTAACCTTTTCAGGATTTGCTATTAAAAAATTAAAGCCATTTAATAGCTTTTTAACTATAATACACTTTTTTTTTTGTTTTGAAATGAAATTTAAAATCAGCAGTTCCGAATATTTTAGTACAATGTATATGCAAACATTTGGTACATTTGATGTGACACCAATTTAGAGCCGGTTCAACTTAAAATTCACTTAGTTTTTACTATAGTAGCTGAATAAATAAAAATATGTTTTTAAAGTTGCTTTTGAAAAAAGTCGACTTTATGTTATGTTGTTTTATCAAGTATAAATTGAAAATTTGAAAAAATTTCAAATTGTACTAAATGAGCTGCGGTAGTACCACGGTACCAACCAAGGTAAAAGTGTACCAAAAAAGTACAATTGTACCATGTTTTCCATCCCTGATGCGAAGGCCTAAAATTTTTAATCTCTGAAACAAATTTTTGGTATAATATAATCTGGTTCAGTGTTCTTTTATTTTTATTTACTTCGAGATTTTTTGTTTGTTATTTTTTTCTTATTTATAACGAGCTGACAATCTCCATACATTAAAAAAAAAAAAACAATGAAAATTAATCAGTTTTAACTGGGATGATAACAAGTATTACCTTCTTCCAGAGCCTGTAGCTTGTCTAAAACTTTAAGTTCTGAAAACATATATTGTCGGATTAAAATACATCATTTGAAAGGAATCATAAATGAAATAATTAAAAATATTTGCTATAACTCAAATTCGATTTCTACACTCACAATATATTTTCCGTTATCGACTGTAGTTTATTTAAAAAGTAATATGTAAAGTTTGTTTTTACATTAAGAATCAATTAAAATTCATAGAAATATATTTTTTAACTATTTGAATCAGTCATTCAATAATCAAACTATGAGGGCGGATCAAAAAGTCCGTGACTTTTTGAACTTCCCTTGTAGTTATATGAAATGCAACACTGCCCCCATCAAGTACCACCTGTTAATAAACTACTGTCAAATTTCGAGCAAGTTCCGTCATTTACTTTGCGTTTAACAGCAGGATTTTTCGAGGTCCATAAAATAGGAATTTGTTTGATTAATAATTTCATCGTTGGAGCTAAATCTCTTTCCACCAAGCCATTTCTTTAGGTTTGGAAATAGTCACTGGGGGCTAAATCCGGAGAATAAGGCGAATAAGGGGCAATTCTTCATGGGTTTTTGCCATGGAAACTAAGCTGTCCGTTGGTGGTCGATTGTGAGCAAACGCGGCTGCCATCTTGCGGAAAGCTCTCTTATACCCAAGTAATCTTTTAAAATTGAAACCACTGAACCATATGAGATGCCTATGCCTCCCACACATTCAATCCCCGATCGGCTAACACCATATCGTAAATTTTTTCAATTATTTTGGGTGTAGAGACCTCAACTGGGCGTCCAGAGCGTTCGGCATCTTCCATGCTTGTAAGGCCACAACGAAAGTCAGTCCCCATAGGATTTATCAAGCTTTCACTTGGTTTGATTGACCAAGTTTTTTTTCGCAAAAAATAATGTTTATATACACTCAAAATTCCTTTTTTTTTTCTATTTTTAAAAAAATCTACAAGGTTGTATGTTTTGAACAGCTGTTAAACGCAAAGTAAATGACGGAACTTGCTCAAAATTTGACAGTAGTCTATTTAAAGGTGATACTTGATGGGAGCAGTGATGCCTTTCATATAACTACGAGGGAAGTTCAAAAAGTCACTGACTTATTGCTACGCCCTCGTAAAAAAAATACAGACTTTCAGCAGGAGTTGATATTTTTTCTTAAATGTAAAATTTTATGTTGACTGTTTAAAAAAATAGAAATTCATATAATTCCTTTTTGTTTTTTTTTTACCAGAATAGTTTGTTTATATACAAAATTATTTCAATAAAAATTACAAGAAATTATTCAAATATAGATACACACATAGAAACTAAAAATATATGCATATCTGTGTGTTTTGTAAAATCACATACAAATGAAAACAACCCACAAAAATCGTTTTTTCTAACGTTTTGTCAGCTAAAAATGTATGGTTATTTTGAACGACTTAATATTGTCAGTTAAAAACTGATGATAATTTTAAATGACTTTCAAATGTTATTACTACTTTTATCGATTATTAAACAATGATTGAAAATAAACAATAAAATGGACCAAATATAATAAAAAATCAGCAGTCCTATTTTTGATTGTATGTTCGATTAATTTAATATGTATTTTAAATTGTTTTTAATAAAAAAATATTGTGGGTGTAACAATTTTTTGTTTAAAATATTTCTAAGCTGTTATTTTTTAAATAAACATTTTTTATTTTTATTTACAAATATATTCCGTGTATAAAACAAAAGAAAATTGTAAACAATAATATTTTATTTGAAAAATTCTAATGATTTTTTAACTCTATTCGATCGGTTAAAGATCATTAACATCTCACAGAAAAATTTAAAAATTGCAATGTTTTTAGTTTAATTCAGAAAAGTACATATCAAAAAGTCTGGAAGAAGGCAAAAACACATTTGCTAAAATGTAAATTAAATTTAAATCATATGAACTTAATTTTTCTTGAGGAAGGTTAGATATTTACAACAATAACATACATATGTATATACCTATGTATTGTTATAGGTTGGGCCGATAACAAAGTTGCACAATTCTCTTAATATATGTATGTATAAAAAATATAACAGTTAAACTCTCTTTTAAAAAGTCGTTCTCTTATGAAATTCTCTTAAATATTAAAAAAATGTCGGTAATAAAGTAGTTTTAATTTCTCTTAATAACTTAAGCTTGTAATAAAAATTTCTACAAAAGAGCTTAACAATATTTTGTTAGTATAATAGAGCGCAAGAATTTAAATTATTATACAATTTTGTAGAGATTTTTATCACAAATTTCAAAATAAATGTTGTAAAACTGGCCAAGATTTGTACCTACCTACCTACCTATAAATTATATTTTGTACTTTAACTTTGCATATTACAGCAATTTTTATTCATGCATTCATTCTTTCATTCCTTCGTTGGTTGTTTCGTTTATTCGTTTGTTTTCAGTGCTGGAATCAGTGTCAATGTGTCAACACATCTTAATACATACAACACTTGTTGACATTTTTATAAAAGTGTAGATAGTGTTTAATACTTGGTTGGATTTACATATGAATATGTGAAACATGTATGACACTACCTGCATTCATATACGACTTTTTACATACTGATATATGTGTATAATATATGTTTTGACTTATGCACATATGCCGACTTAAGTACATGAATTTGTATGAAGGCAATAGTTTTGGGAATTCATAAATGTTTAATATTAAGCTCTTGGCGTATTTAAAAAAATTAAATGAACTGATTGCAAAGTATATACTAGACACGAAGGCTTTCGTCTTGCTGAAGCGTAAACAGACCAGAGCCTATGGTGGAAATCGAACGCACGACCCCCGCACTGATAAACAAACAAAAAAAAAAAAAAAAATAATTGTAATATAATATAGAACTTCTAAACCACTGACTGAGTCAATTTAAAAATCATAAGGGCTACTCTGTTGGTTAAGGTACTAACGGGGGGTACTAAAGTTGACGATCTCGGGTATGAAAAATCTTTTGGGGCGAACAACTTTTTGCAAATGTGGATAGATTTCTGGGGTAGTGTACGTTGTAAGACAAATATGCAATGGAAATTACATTGTTTCTAATTTTATAAAGGATAAATGTTATCCTTGCAGCTAAAATATTTATGCAAAAAAGAATTTTGTACAGAGGTAAATATTTGCAATATACGCGAATCTGATTTTACTTTGGGTTTTATATATGTAATATACACCCAAAAAATATTTATTTTGAAGTATAGCTATTACAATATTTCAGAACAAAACGTGTTTTATGCATTTTTTTTTAGAGAAATTGGGCTTTTAGTTTTTTTTTTAATTGTGTGTTATTTGGGTTGAAATATACTAGAAAATAACTTATTAGAATTATTTTAATTATTTTTTAACAAGAAAATCGACTATTAAAAATAATGCGCATAACAAAACGTACTTTTACTCGTGAATTAAACATTTTTTTTGAAAAGTATCAAATAAAAGCATAATACGTGCATAAGTTTTTAGGTTAATTATTAAAGAAAATATATCTTTAACATTTTGCGCCCAAAATTTTTAACAAATCACAGTTTCCCAGCAAAACTTTGGTAATGGGTGCGATATTCTCATGCGTTACCTTGTAATGATAGCTCGTTATCTTTTTCATTATTTGCAAGCATAAAGTAATAAGTTACTCATTATTGATCACGTAATATATGATTTATAAATGTAAAGTAATAATTGAAATATTTTTGAAAATCTATTTTTAGAACCTTACTTTGTATTTTTTTGTAAGCAAAATGGTAATGTGTGTTTGTTTTGATAACACTAGCGAAAAAACGAAGCGCATTCATTCATTTAAGTTTAAAGCAATCAAATACTATATGCGTCGATAGCTCAGTGGGTAGAGTTCTTGGCTGGCAACCAGAGTTCCATGGTTCGATTCCCATAATGACAACATTATTTTTAATAATGTTTAAAATATTTGTAATAATTTTTTTTAATAAAAATTCCTCTTTTTTAAAAATCTATTTATAGACACATTACTTTTTCCATTCTCGTAACCATATAAGTAACCCCTTACATTATCACATCTAAAGTAATGGGTATATACATTACTTTGAGGCTTATCGCCTGTAAAATTCATCAGTGAAGTAAGGTGTAAAGTAATCCATTGGCCTCTATGGCTATACATTACTTTACCCATTATTTGGTAATGTGTGGTTTTGCTGGGTTGTAGATACTTTTGTCTTTTGCTTAAATTCATAACGGTACTTCTGAAAGTTATAAAGTTTTGGGAGATGATGAAATCAACCAAGAATTATACACTTAAAATATTTAGTTTGTAAGTTAAAATAACAGAAAATACCATTTACAAAAGAAATGATATTTCATTTAAAAACCGGTCTACTTAATTTTCATTTAAATCAAATGGCTTTTGTTATTTATTTTTAAATATTGTTTAAAAAACTGACACATCCGTAAGAAACAAACGGTTTAATCCTTTAAAATGAATGTTAAAATTTTACACCAATTCCTTAAAAATTAAATGATTTAATTATTTATTTGAAATTGTTTCCATTTTTGTATTTTTTGTTTATTTTTTAATCTACACAGAATGAAATTACAAAATTCTATTTGTAATATTGAACATCTTCCATAGAACATTTTTGTAAATACAAAAAAAAAATATTTTTTAAAAAGGCACCAACAATGCAAACTGTAAATACAAAAAACTTTTTGTTATTTTTTTGTAACTTCAATTTTTATTTTCAAAGAATTTTTATATGAAAATTAACAATTTACAAACATTTCAAACAAAAAATTGTTAGAAATCGAATTTGAATTTTAACAAATATATTTAATTACTTAAAATTTTGTGATACTTTTTTCTGTGTATAGACACTTTTTGGGTGAATGTGTTTGTGTATGAAGTTCTTGTAATTTGAATTGAAATAATTTTGTATATAAACAAACAATTTAAACTAAAAACCATGGTTGGCATTCAATACCTTTTCATAATAACGATAGTTGCCTACCACAGCCACTTTAAGACCGATATGAAAATTTTAAAATGGCGATTCCATTAAAGGCATTTGTGTTTTCGTATAATCGGGTTTATTGCGCTATTTTACTGGCTCAATTTTGAAATATCTTAAACTACCTTTAAAATAACGCTAAACTACCGAAACGCCGATTTATAAAGGTATTTTGCAGATATAACCCAATGTAACAGGTAATATTATGAAATACACCCCGTGATATTAGAAGACAAATGTCACTATTGGAATCGGTACTGATAAGAGCGTGGTAGTTGTCCTACCGTTATAATGAAATGGTAGTGCTTACCAACCATGCTAAATACAAATTGGAATTTTTTATTTTTTTTTAAACAGACAGCAAAGAAAATTTAAATTTGTAATAACTGTTACGGACACAAATAAAGCACAAAGTTCCGTCTTGTTGGTAAATTTTTTATTCAATTTCAAACAAATGAAAAGAAGAAATAAAACTAAAAAAAGTCGGTACATGATAGTAAATCATTTCGAACAAATGTATAAAATGTATAAAAGTTAATATAAATATTTCTTTGAAAAATAAATGTATGTTCCTTTATTTTTAAATGGAACAGAAAACTTTTTTTTATTAAACTACAAACATTAAACTACATAATATTCTTATTATTATATTATCCTACTACCAATTAACTTCAAAAATAAAATTCGGCCAGTAACTGTGTACAGTAGAAGTAAAAATTTATTTAGTAAAAACATTGGTACGATCTATCAAATGTATTACAAAAATTGTTGATATTCAAAAATGGTAACTACAAATACGGTTATCCTGAGCAAATTTACCATCAAATTAGGGTTTCAATGATTATTATTGGTAAAAGAATTTTAAACTATATTTATTTTCCTAGCAAATTAATTAAATTTAAAATTAGCCTTCAAAATTCCGCGTAAAAATCCTGGATAGGGCTAAGATTTAAAAAAATATTTTTTTTAATTAAAATTAAATATTCAAATGTTTAACTAGTAAATGAAGCAAAGAAAATTAAAAATAGTTGTGAACTACACAGAAAAAAGTATCACAAAATTTTAAGTAATTAAAAATATTTGTTAAAATTCACATTCGATTTCTAAAATTTTTTTGTTTGAAATATTTGTAAATTGTCAGTTTTCATATAAAAATTCTTTGAAAATAAAAATTTAAGTAACAAAAAAATAACAAAAAGTTTTTTGTATTTACAAATTCCATTGTTGGTGCCTTTTTAAAAAATATTTTTTTTTTGTATTTACACAGAAAAAAGTATCACAAAATTTAAAGTAATTAAAAATATTTGTTAAAATTTGAACTCGATTTCTAACAATTCTTTGTTTGAAATATTTGTAAATTGTCACTTCTCATAAAAAAATTCTTTGAAAATAAAAATTTAAGTAACAAAAAACTTACAAAAAGTTTTTTGTATTTACAAATTCCATTGTTGGTGCCTTTTTGAAAAATATTTTTTTTGTATTTACAAAAATGTTCTATGGACGATGTTCAATATTACAAACAGAATTTTGTAATTTTATTCTGTGTACAAAAATGTTCTATTAACTATGTTCAATATTACAAACAGAATTTTGTAATTTTTTTGTGTGTATAAATCTGAATGTTGAAGTTCTATACCAGAAAAATTTAAAAAATAAAATTATGTCAAACGTAATAATATTTATGTGGAATATAAATACATTAAATAAGACAGCCAACAAAAAATACAATTTACTATTGTGATGCAGGTTCGCCAAAGGTCTGCTTCCTTTGAGGTATTTATAAAATAGTACACGATAACCCTACCCTTTACAACGATGGTCGACAATACGACACGGATTCAGAGGAAACCACGTTTTGGTGCGAGTTTTGATCGTGTATGATTGGCACTACCCGAAGGTAATATTTATCGAACTCTAGAAAGAGTTTCGGCTCGGCTAGTTAGATTGATTAGCTACGAACGGGGATAAACAGTGGTTCCCGTACTAAAATAATACAATTACCTACAAACGAGAATAAACAGCGGTTCTCGTGTTCAAATAATACGACTGGAATAAACAACGGCTTTCGTGTTCAAATAATACGGCTAGCAAGTAGCGAGAATAAACAACGGTTCTCGTTTGCAAATAATGCGGCCGGCTAACGACTAGAATAAATGACGGTTCCCGGGTTCAAATAATACGACTGGAATAAACAACGGCTTTCGTGTTCAAATAATACGGCTAGCAAGTAGCGAGGATAAACAACGGTTCTCGTTTGTAAATAATACGGCTGCCTAACGACTAGAATAAACAACGGTTCTCGGGTTCAAATAATACGACTAGCTAATAACGAGAATAAACAACGGTTCTCGTGTTCAAATAATACGGCTGGCTAACGACAACGGTTCTCGGGTTTAAATAATACGACTAGCTAGTAAAAGAATAAACGACGGTTCTCGTGTTTAAATACTACGACTAGCTAATAACGAGAATAAGCAACAGTTCTCGTAGTAAAATAATACGACTAACTACACGAGAATAAACAGCGGTTCTCATGTAGGGAGCCAGGAATCGGTAGAGATATCAGGTAATACCCCATTCCCGAGTCGAAGTATTACCCGATTCGTCCCACGGTTCTAGCCCCCCTTACAGCCTTTAATTTTCACTATATATGTAAATAATTTTCCCAACTTAATGAGAATTATAAGTATAATATTGGGTACGGGCAAAAATAGTAATACTGGGTATGAGGATAAGTAGATTCGTAACGGCACGTTACAATGTGAAGATACATTCAAAATATTATGTAGTTTAGTGTGTGTAGTTTAATAAAAAAGTTTTGAATTTAGTTAAAATAAAGAAACATGCATTTATTGTTTAGAGAAATATTTATTTTAACATTTTTATACTATTGTTCAAAATGATTAACTGTCATTTACCGATTTTTTCAGTTTGATTTATTTTTTATCAGTTGTTTGAAATTTAATAAAATTTACCCATAAAACGGAGATTTGTGGTTTATTTGTTTCCGTTACAGTTATTGCAAATTTAAATTTTGTTTGTTGTCTTTTTCAAAAAAAAAAAAAAAAAAATAATAAAAATTAAAAAATTCCAATTTTATTTTTTGTATAAATTTTTTTTATTCGAATTACAAAAACTCTTGTAAACACACATGTCATTTGCACAACAGGTGTTTATAGACTGTGTGAGTCTACATTTTCCAGATTAAAAAATACAAAAACCCGAAACAATTTCAAATAAATGAATAATCAATTATTTTTACGAAATTGTTAGGTAAAATTTTAACATTTATTTTTAACTGATAAATCATTTGTTTTTACTGAAATGTTAGTTGTATTAACATGATTTAAAAATAAAAAACAACAACCATTTGATTTAAATGAAAAGTAAGTAGACCGGTTTTCAAATGAAATATCTTTTCTTTTAAATGGCGTTTTCTCTTATTTTAACCTACAAACTATTTTGAGCGTAGTTGTCCTAACCACTATAATGCGATTAGGTGGCCACAACTTATAATTTTTCCTGGGTGTAAAAATCTTACATTTGAAATATACGTTTCCTAGGATATGACCCAAACCGCTGAAATATGTAAGTAGGGTTTTCCACCGGTGCAGACATCCAATATGATGGGATATTTTGAAATTTTTAGGGAAAGGGGCAATAAAGTACCTAACTTTCTGATCAAGCCTACTGAAATAGAATTTGAAGATTAAAACAAACCATTTTCTGAAGCAGGATTTTTTTTTTGTGTGTGTTTCCTGCAACTACTTAGGAAAATTACTTTGTCGAATAAAAATAATGAGTTTTGACACCAAACTATATGCAGGATACCCTATTTCTACTGCTTATTATTTAGATATTAGTAATGAGACAAATTTTCCCTGTTTTCTTTTTTACTCATATTTTTTTTTAAATTTTTTTGGATTTTCCAGTTTTGAACTTTAAAGTAGATTTTTCTTAATATTTTTGAACTTTAAATTGGTTTTTGTACTTTTTTTTGGCCTTAGAGTGTTTTTTTTTAATTAAAAAAAAAACATTTTTCTGCTAGTTTTGTTTTTTATTATATACAAAAAAATTATTTTTTTTCTTTTTTCCTTTTTTTACTTCTCCAATATTTTTTCTAGTCTTTACTGGTAATGAACACTTATTACTGAAATTTTGCTGAGTAGGTTTTGAAAGCATCTTATTCCCACTTACAAAAAAAATTTAAATTTTTATACTTACCCTGTAGGAAGCCTGGGGTCAAGTGTCTACAAGTCACCACTTTTGTCGACTATTTTGGGTGACTTTTTGGTGACATTTCCATACAGCGTCTATACTTTTTACATTCCTTTTTTGCAACTGCAAAGCTGTGCTTGTTCTTAATTTTTTTATTGTTTTATTTTGTTGAAAATACATGTGCATAGCTGAATGCAAAATTATAGTTTTTAATAAAAATATAAAGAAAAATGAATTTAAAAGTTAAATATACAAATTTGAACAAAATATATAATGAGCAAAAGAAATTACAAAAAACTTGTGAAAAACAATTAATTTTGTATAAAAATAACAAGAAAGAGGCAACAATTTTTAGTGAAAATTGCAACTCTAGAATTTTGTGGAGCCTGATGAAGATTTTACGGAGCATGTGGATGATTTTGTGAAGTACTTTGAAGATTTGTCTACTCCAAAATTAAATTTCACGAATTTTTTTTTTACTTGAATGAAATTTTTTAAAAAAAATTGTATTAATAAAATATCTAATTTAACAAAAAAAAAAAAAAAAAAAAAAAAAAATGCACCTGTTTAATCGTATTTCCTTCCTAGAGTAGAAATGAAGTAAAAAGTTCCAAAAGTGTAGACTAGAATCTCTGGTTCCAATGTCAATACCTAGTCAATAGTTGTGTAGATTCGCATTTTTTTTTTTTTTTAATTTTTTAATTATTGAATCTTTCTCATAAGAAAATAACAATAAGTAATCAAATCTTAAACTAAATACATTTAATGGAAGTTGCCATTGCAATTCCATTCTTAATTATTCAAATCTTAATACTTAAATAATTGAGCAATGTGTGAAGCACAGCACAGGAAGATAGAAAAGGGCCTAGCTGCCCAGATCCAGAGTATCCATCCTTCTTAATCTTTGATGTCCTTCAAAGAGCAGGAGTTGTCTTGCAAGATGATTTGGGTGAACTTGAAGCTTGGTGATGTATTTTGTACAGAACCGCTTGATTTCTTCTTGTACTGAGGAAATATTTAAATCCCTATGAATATTGTCATTTCTGACAAACCAAGGAGCACCAGTTATCAATCGTAAAAGTTTCGATTGTCTTCTCTGTAATTTAGCAACATTCGAAGCCAAAGCCGTTCCCCATAATTGAATACCATAAGTCCATATGAGCTTGATTACCGATTTGTACAAAAGAACTTTGTAATCTAATTCTAAAGCAGAATTGGGCCCAATGAGCCAGTTAAGTTCAGCAGATTTCAATTTCATCTGGGTTACCTTACAATCAATATGATGGGACCATGTAAGGCGTCGATCTAAATGAACACCAAGGTATTTGACGTGACTACTTTCAGGGATGTTTATGTTGTTTATTTTAATTGTAGGACAATTATTTTTTCTTAGGGCAAAAGTTACGTGAACACACTTAGTTGGATTAACTTTAATTTTCCATTTGTCTACCCATTTTTCAAGCTCATGAACATGAGTCTGCAGCAGCGCGGAAGCAACCTTACAATCAGAGTTAATGCTCATGAAAGCTGTGCCATCTGCGAAAGTAGATGTGTAAGTGAGAGCATTGGTTGGCATATCTGCTGTGAAGATAATATATAGCAAGTGACCTAGTATACTACCTTGTGGGACTCCAGCAGAAATTTTTCTGGAAGAAGAAAGTTCGTCTTTCGACCGTACTCGAAAGCTTCTATCAGATAAATAACTTTTGAAAAGTTTATGTGTACTTGCAGGGAGCAGGTTTGTAATCTTGAATATAAGACCTTCGTGCCAGACTTTGTCAAATGCCTGTGAGATATCGATAAATAAAGCAGAGCAATATTGCTTATTCTCGAATGCCTTCCTAATAAGCGTTGTTATTCTGTGAACTTGCTCAACTGTGCCATGGCCTTCACGGAATCCGAACTGATGATCGGGAATAATATGCCCTGAGTTTAAATTTGTACTAAGGCTACTAATAAGTAGTTTTTCAAACAATTTCGAGAGGATTGATAGTAAACTTATAGGTCTATAAGATGTAACTTGGCTAACATCTTTACCTGGTTTAGATTCGCAATGACACACACATATTAAATGTCAAGTGTTGACTGGAGCATAATTAGTCAGTAGTACTGGTGACAAAGTCAATAGTGAATCAGTACAGTTTCACTATCGACATTTACTACAGGGAACTTTTTTATTAAACACGCAAATAAACTCTACTAAATTAGTTAAACAAAATCTTTTGGAAAAAAAGTTATATTTGCAAGTGTAAACAATAGATTTAAAAACCTATTCCTAATTTTGTTGGTGTATTTATGTTTTCGACAATTCATGTCTTCATATTTAAGATTGGTTAACTAAAATTGAACACATGTTCTACTGATATATTCTCTTTATAACAAAAATATTCCAATTTCTTTGCTATTGAAAGGAATCCCCTTAACGAAGCATACTCACGTTGTTTTCATAAATTTATCTATAACATTTCAATTCAATAAATTTTCATATGTAAAAACACTTTGGCAAATGTTTTTAATATATTTAATAGAAATATGACATTTTTGTTTTTAACAAAACAATATATTCTTTTTTTTATATATATAAAAGCTTCTATTGTTCGATCTTAAAAAACCACAACATGTATACATGTACTTAAAAACGAGGGATATTTTATAAGTTAACATGTACAATAAGTTAAAATATATAATCAAAGAAAAGGGTTTATAAAAGGTTTTATAAATGTTTTTTCAATGAAGTGTTTCAAAATATTAATGAAAAATTTCATCATAAAGTTTTTCATCATACACTAAAAAAAAAAAAAAAATGTGAACTAAAATGTAATCAAAAATTTCCTTCAAAATAGTTTATAAATTGTCCTCAATTTAAGTAAAATTTTATTAAAACTTAGAAAAATGTTCTAAAAAAGTATAAAAATTCCTAAGTCTGAGGAAAAACGAAATAATTTATTTACTCAGAAATAGTCAATATTTTTGCTAAGTAATATTTCTTGATTTTAGGAAAAACACAAGAAAATTAAATAGAAAATGATTAATTTTAAGAAAAAAACATCTTAGTTTTAAGAAATTGGCATACTCAAATGTAATAAAATTAAGTATAGTTCAAAAAAAAAAAAAAATTAGGACGTAATTTACTCCCATTTAGTTAAAAAAATGTGTCTAACTTTAATCGGGAAAATACTTGAACTTAATGTGTGTTCATTTTTTGTTCGCGAGTTTAACTAAATTTTAGAAAGTCATTTCCAAATTCAGTTAAGTATACCATTTTCTAATTTGGAAGAATTGTTTTCTAAAAATTAGTTCAGACAATTAAAAAAAAGTAATAAATTTTTTCCTATGTAAAAATAAAAATTTACTTGGTTTTAGAAACTGATGAACTATTTTCACGCAACTTAGTTCAGATGAATTTTAAAAATTTTCATAAAATATTCTCTTTTTTAAGTAAGTTTTATAATTTTTAAAAAACAATAAAATTTGGTATAGGATTTTTTGTTGGAAAACGTTTTAATTATTTTCAATATTCTATTCCAAAAAAAAACAATAAATTAAAAACAATCTAGTTAGTTTTTCTAGTTTCCAAGAAACAATATTATCAAAGGAAAAAAATTAAAGTAACCATTTAAAAAATTTATCGTGCATGATTGTAATTTTTGGTTTTGTGATAAACTACGAAAAGAATCTGACTTTGTCACAATTTATTACGTTTCAGGATATCCTGCAGTACATTTTTTTAATTTGTTTACGTTTTTGCTAATCAAGTTTAATACATGAATTAAGTATAATTCAATTCCTCACAAAGCGGAAGTCTTTCGAAAGTGGGAAAATACCTACTCAATGAGTGTAAATTTTTTTTAAAATATATGGTAAAATATATTACCTTTAACATAGAAAATATTTTCTTATTTTTAGGGAGTTAAGTCCTAGTTTTTAGTAAAAAAAAATTATATAATGAACTTAAATAAAATAAAATTTTTCTTAAAACCAAGGAAAAATTTCTAACCGTAAAATTTTAGATGATGTATGAACTAATTAGGAGGAAATTGTACTGTTTTCTACTTCTTAGTAGTAAAATTTTTCTAAAATTTGAAATTTATCTATAAATTTTAAAATTTTATTAAATATTGGTACAAAGTGTCTGGCGCCGTTTTCATTTTAATTTTTTCTCTAAATAAGTTAATTTTTCTAAATTCTAGGTCATTTTTTTTTGAGTGTATCATAGTTTTAACAGGTCTTATCCTATAAGTAGAGATATATTAAAGGTTAAAAACACATAAACCTTTTCTGTGAGTATATATAATATTTTATGCAATGTAATGTGGGGTATGAAAATTATTGTTAAAAGCTGAAAAGTGGCATAACATCTTGTTTTAAAAAAATGAACATTCATAAACACCTTTTCATCTGGCCCTCGTATAAATATATATGTTAGTTAAAACAGAAACTGTTTCATAAAACAAACCAAAAATTCACGATTCATTGGAACATGTTAAATTTATTGATATTGAAAACTATAAACTAACCAATATTTATCATTGTGACTTTAAATATGAAATACATTTCAGTCAGAGTATGAAATAGAAATAATATATGAACATGTAGCAGGTATAGGGAAAGCAAAATCGTAAACTTTTTCATTAATTGGAATTTTTAAAAATTCCCACCCTCAAAATAATAAGTTTTATACATAATTTTTTGAAAATTAACCATATTTCGAAAATTAAATGAGATAGAGTAAAATGGTCCATACTGTGGACATCCACAAATCAAAATTAAACCTTTTTATTTTTATTTATTAATTAATTAATTTATTTATTTTGTTTATTTTGTTTATTTATTTATTTATTTATTTATTTATTTATTTATTTATTTATTTATTTATTTATTTATTAATTTATTTATTTCTTTATTTATTTATTTATTTATTTATTTATTTATTTATTTATTTATTTATTTATTTATTTATTTATTTATTTATTTATATATTTATTTATTTATTTATTTATTTATTTATTTATTTATTTATTTATTTATTTATTTATTTATTTATTTATTTTTTATTTATTTATTTATTTATTTATTTATTTATTTATTTATTTATTTATTTATTTATTTATTTATTTATTTATTTATTTATTTATTTATTTTTATTTTGTTATTTATTTCTTTATTTATTTATTTATTTATTTATTTATTTATTTATTTATTCATTTATTTATTTATTTATTTATTTAGTTTATTTGTGTTCTTTAATTATAAAACCAATATCTCGAAAATTAAACCATATTGAGTAAAACCAAAT